>JAWWES010000115.1:14562508-14581397 GCA_035583135.1 Lophotriccus pileatus
TGGCAGGAAGCCTGTCCTGGAGCTGGCTGGCATTGGCTCCATGGGACAGGGGAAGCTTCTGGCAGCTTCTAACAGAAGCTCCCCTTGTAGCCTGCCTTCCGACCCCCACCAAAACCCAGCCACAGAAACCCACTACAGTGAGAAAACCAGCCAATACTCCAATAAATTTTGTACTGTTTCAAAAGGTTATCTATACGTGACTTGGGTGAACCTGATAAACCAGTTTCTGCTGCTGTTACACAAAGGCTACGCTTTGTTCAGCTGTGCAAAGTGTCATTTTTATCACTGATCTTGCATTTTCATAGTAGTTGCTCTAAATTTTTAAGGCTTTGACTAGAATGTGAATGGCAAACTTGTGAACAGCTTCACATGGAGACAGCCATGAGGAGAACCGTCAGACTCAACAAAGACTGTTGTCATCTTTGAAGTTTCATACACCCATATCTCTCTTCAGAGGTTTGGAAACGTGAGTTCTTTCCTCTTCCCAGCAAGGAGAATAAGAGTCAGAGTTGCTGCAAACGCTTTCTTGGTTTGCATCTTGTTAGCCTTAAAAAGATAAAAATAAATCTCTTTTTTAGATATTTCCAATGCTGTGAGTAGAATAGGCACACTTTTGCTTACAAGAGTTATTGGCTAAGCATGACAGAGAGAGCCAAGAACACAGAGTGCATGTAAAGTAAGTGATATATTCTCTTTTCCCTCAGAAGTCCACTTGAAGTTGCTCACCAATAGCTGTCTCTGTTTTAAGTGATAAATCTGCTTGAGCTGCTCTTTCTACAGCTCCATTGTCACAGCAAGCAGTTCTCTGGCAGCTTATGGAGAGCTCAGCTTCTGACATCTGACATTCAGACATCTGCTGATGTCCCCACTTGTACTAAGACAGCTCTAACATTCATCCAACCTGAGCTTGAATTGTTTTAGCCCACTGACTCAACACAGAGCTAACCTAACTAAAGACAAACAAACAAGCAATAAAACAAACCCCCAAACAAACAAACCCTCCACACTTTCTGACAGAGCTATTCCAGTTCACTGAAAGTTTAGGCAACGGTCAGAGAAAAGACAGAGGGCAGGTGGCAATGCAAGAGCAGGTGTGGTACCGTCAAAATGCTGCAGCCAGATATTAGACTGGCTTAAGGCAGGCACACCTTTAACTTCTCCTCAGGCTGAGCTTTGCTCACAACAAAGAAACTGTGTCTCTGGATATGGCTGCATTCCCAGGAAAAACAGTGCAGTAAACCTGGGATTAACACATGGGAATTGATACTCATTTAATAACTATAAAAAGGAAGAAATATCAGTCACAGTCTGTACTTTTAAAGAAGTTGGTGTCAATAAGACATTTCTCTGTCATTAGGAGTACATGGGGCAGATGGAGGAGAAATTAAAGCGATAGAGAACAGGAAAATACAATGTTTTCCCCATTGGATTTGTCCCACTTACTTAATCCATATCAGTATATTCAGTACGGGGACACTTCAAGAAATGTTGAGTCTGGAATTACAGAGACCCAATGGACAATAAGTAGCACATTTCTTCCCGTGTTGGGACCTTCAGTGTTCACATGGGTCACAGGAAACGCCATTGTCCTTCCCCCTCAAAACACTGGGCACCATGACACCACAACCCCACATCACCTATCACTGGCCCTGACCTGGAGAGTCCAAAGGAAGCACTTGCATCACTACCATTGTTATCTGGCAGAGCATAAAATTCAGCCTCACATTTCATTTAAAGCACAAACATGACCTTTGAAATGGTATCTGTGCTAATGTAGGAGCTGATCAAGCCCTGCATCCAATGCATGGATGCCTTAGGACAAACCTGGTCTGTTCATGGTCACTAACTCCTCAAATAAAATGTCTTCTGTGAGGCTCCCCACACAGATCCCAAAGGCCCTTGCCACTTTGTCAATATAGTCCAAAACTACTGTGTGGATTCAGAAAGTAGGAAAATATAAACACACTGTCTAGCCAAGTAAACTTTTATCTTCTCAGGGTATTAGGCAAAAGAAATCAAGCATATTAAAAAAATAAAAAGCCAAATTATCACTAGCTGAGAAGATAGTAGGGAGGGTGACTTGCACAGAATAACACTAAGTTCCTGCCAGAACTTATACCCTGGGTGATACTGACACCTTTATTTACCCAGTCACAGATAGGTTACAACCTCAGCTTGTGGATGGTGGCTGTATTTAAAAATAACACCATGGCTTTGCACTGAGAACAGTTTTGCTTGTAAGCTCAGGAAGCAGGGAAGCCTTGTGATTCATGGCCATCTTGACTTCCTTTTATGCCCATTTGTAAACATTAATTAATAGCACTAATATCATACTTTATTTACTCTGAATCTTATTTTAGGATTTCATCCTCCAGCCCTTAGTTGTACTGTAATCCTTGTGTTCAGTAGGATTGTTCACACAATGGAAGATTATTCATGTGAATAAATGATTAGCTGGAAAGCATGGGTACAAGTCTCCACTCAGCTGTCCCCAGCTCAAGAAGGGATTAGTTATTTGCTAAAGGCCTGATCCAGCATCTGTATCCGTCAATGAGCACATGTTGACTTCAGTTTAGGCCTTAACACTGTGGTCTCTCACCCTCTGACACCTCGTAGTGACTTCCACACTGAATGCCTCTTTATAGCGGAGGACAAGGGTTGGGAACGTTGTGGATACAGTACCCACGGCTGTCATGGGGAAAAGGAACAAGTCCTCATCCCAGGTCAGCAAGACCTTCAGGGGCAATATAAGTGTGTATGTTCTTCAGATTTAGCATGTTCCTAGTGTTTTGCTGAATCCGAGATCTTCCAACGGGATGAGGTTCAACAAGGCCAAGTGCCAGGTCCTGCACTTTGGCCACAACAACCCCCTGGAGCACTTACAGGTTTGGGACAGAGTGGCTGGAGAGCAGCCAGGCAGAAAGGGACCTGGGAGTCTGGATTGACAGGAGGCTAAACATGAGCCAGCAGTGTGCCCAGGTGGCCAAGAAGGCCAGTGGCATCCTGGCCTGTGTCAGGAACAGTGTGGCCAGCAGGAGCAGGGAAGTGATTCTTCCCCTGCACTCAGCACTGGTGAGGCCACACCTGGAGTGCTGTGTCCACCTACGGGCCCCTCAATTTAGGAAGGACATTGAGATACTGAAGCAAATCCAGAGAAGGTCAATGAAGCTGGTGAAGGGTCTGGAGAACAAGTCCTATGAGGAGCGGCGCTGAGGGAGATGAGGTTGTTCATCCTGGAGAAAAAGAGGCTCAGGGGAGACCTTATCATTCTCTACAATTGCCTGAAAGGAGGTTGTAGCCAGGTTGGGATTGGTCTCTTCTCCGAGACAACCAGCAATAGGACTAGAGGATACAATTTTAAGCTGCACCAGGGGAGATTTAGGTTAGACATTAGGAAGAACTTCTTCTTAGGAAGGGTGTTTGGGTAGTGGAATGGGCTGTGCAGGGAGCAGGTGGATTCTCTGTCCCTGGAGGTATTTAAGAAGAGACTGGATGTGGCACTTAGTGCCATGGTCTAGTTGGTATGGTGGTGTCAGGTCACAGATTGGACTCAGTGATCTCAGAGGTCTTTTCCAACCTAGTTGATTCTGTGATTCATTCCTAAGTGGTAGCAATTTTCAGGGGGGTCACACTTATCACCCTGTGGCCCACGTTTGTTCACACAGGCTGTTGTTTATCCACAAACTCCCCTTCTCCTTAATACCTCAAACAAGGGAAAGACGTGGGACATAAAAACATGGAGTCATTTGTCTGCTTTCCCTTGTTTTTTGTGGAGGAGTCCTGCAGCTCTCTTTTCCAGGAGAGTCCTGCCATGGGTGAATAACTTCCCTGGCAGAAAGCCTGGCCTCATAAAGGATCCTTTCCCCAGGAAGCAATTTAAGGAGCAAAATTGAAGCTTTTCCATCGGCAGTTTCAAATAATTTGATGAATACTGCAGAAGGTTGGTGTCGCATAATGCCAGGGTAAATTGCAGAAATGTCAAGTGAATATATTCCTTTGGTGCTGGAGTTTGCAAAACAGTTGAATGCCGAGTGTTACTGCACCTTCCCACCACCAGCTTCAGACAGAGCCTCCCACCTGCATCAGACTTCCTCGGCAGCAGCCAAGCATGAACCGCTACAATGACAAAATACAAATCCTTCCCTTTAGCCCCACATTGATAAACACATCAATAAATCCCAAACACTGGGGGGCAAAGCCTTCAGCTCTGTCACCTCTGCATCCTGCTGCCCATTTCTTTCTCCTCTTCCCCACAGGGTATCTGTTTCATCTGTGCTGTGCTACATACCACGTGGGAGCCAAGCCCACCTAAGGGGAGAGCAGCTTGACCAGGGAAGATATGGGAAAAAAGGTAGAGAAAGCTAAAGTAATCAGGCTGAAATGTGCCAGATTATTTGGCACCTTGGACTCTCTCCAAGATTTTTACAGGTTAGAGCAGTCATTCTCCATCTGTCCTGGGCAAAGGCTGGACAATGTCCTGGGCAACCAGTTCTATGTGGCCCTGCTTGAGCAGAGGGTTGGCCCAGATGACCTCCAGAGGTCCCTTCTCACCTCTACCCTTCTGCAATTGTGTGATCTCAGAGTCGGCTTGTGCAGATTTCCCTTTGGAGAAGAAAACTCCCAGCAGTTTATTAAAGTCAGAGAAGCAGTTTTTGCCATCTGTGTCCACAATACCAGCAGGGAATGTGTTTAGAGGTGAGAACGTGCAGGAAACATGGAGTGAAGCTCTGTCCCACCTGCTCTACCTTTTATACAATGACCTGGGGAGGTGGTACAGGTTCTGAGGAGACAGAGGAATTAATTCTGGATTAAAATCTTGCAGCAAAGATAGAGGAATTAATTTCAGAAGGAGGCTCAGACACCACAAAGATAGGCCACATCTGGAAAAGCAGGTAGAATTAAATGACCGTGTCTTTTCCAGGACACAAGAAATATGCAAGAAATGGCTGTGTCTGGCAGCATAACACTAGCATAGGCCATGTTATTGACGATTAATCTAGAAAACAGAAAAAATACATTCCTTTTTAGATCTTAACTTTATTCTTTTATGTTTGTGTGCTTCCTATCTCAATGTGCAAAGAGATAAATATGAACTGCTTTATGAACAGTAAAGTACCGCTTTTACTGCAACAGGAAATCATTATCATTGTTTACATCACACATTGCCTTGCAACTTGTGTTAAGAGAACAAGTCCTAGGATAATCACTGTTTTATAGTTGTGGGGTTTTCCTTCTAAAGCGTCTAATTGTTGTGTCTTCTGTTTCTCATGGTGTGATCTCATCTTGCACAAAGGCAATAAAGATAAACTTTAGATAAATAAGATCTGTCTATAGATAAAATCTGTAAGACAAAATCTTAAAGTTGGGAATCGGGTGAAGAGTTCTTGCGAGCTGAGAGCTTGGAAGGAGCCATATTTGTCTTTAATCATTTCATATTGCAAAGAATAAACACGGCTTTGTTATTCTTCCAGACAAAATGCCACATCATATTTTGCACCTCTAACAACAACAGTAACTTGGATAAGGACAACAAAGGAAGCACGGGATATGAAGGCTGGCTTGAGAATAGTGTCCTGGCCACTGTGCTCTGTGGGCTTAAGAAAAGCAACCAGGATATGAGCTGTAAGCAGCGTTATCTCCAGTGATGTCTCCAGTGACAGGCAGACAAATGGGCATCTCCATTGTTTCACAGAGACTTACAACCTCTGTGAAGACTTAGCACTACCTTATGTCCTGGGTGGGTTTAACTCCCAGTCCTGAGCACTATTTCACCCCAAGTGAATCTCTGCTCTGCAGCAAGGCCATGGATTTTCCTAAGGGACTGCTCTTTTAAAAAATGGTTTAGAAATATAAGCTCCTTTCCACTTTAAGGAGATTGTATTTATACAACCTGTCATAAAAACTGCCAGCAATTTTCTATACAGAGGAGGAAGAATGGATATTAGCATTAGGACTTTGGTTACCAGTGGAAAAGGCTTAGCAAAGACAAAAATATAGGATTTGATTGCAAATTTGTGGCAGTCAGGCCCAGAGGTGATGCACAAAGGCATATTCCCTTGGATACTGCCTGTAACAGGTACATGTGAAGAACTGAGAAAGTGGTGCTTGGTTTTAGGACTCAAGTGTCTTGTCAGCACAAAATGCACGGCTTCAAATGCCAGGAGTTCTCTGGTGCAACACCAGCAAGTTCCTTCAGTTGCAGGGAAGCTGTTTCTGATGGCCAACTGTGGGAGAACCTCTGTCCTTTTAATCCCTAGTTCAGCCTACCTACTTACCATAGTCTTTCTAATTTTACTACCTTAACAATTTTCTCCTTTGATCTCTTCAGGTATTTCTCATACATCCAAAGCATGCCAGCATTTTCACAGTCAGGATATAAGTGACACTTTATTGGCACATTTTAAAGAACTAGTGAGCATCAGGACCTTTTTGCCCGTTGAGCGGCACAGACCTATCCCAAAACAGCAATCAAATTCTTGCCTAAGTTTTGCTGCACAGAAGTTGCTGACTCAACACAGGCAAGGTCTGGTGGGTGTTAACCTGGTGTGGTATTGTGAGCAATAGGCACCCTGAGCACACCTATGGAGGAACCTGCAGTGCGTGGCCAGCAATCCTCAAGAGAGACCATGCCTTGGTTTCTGGAAGCTGCTCCATGAAGGCAAAGCCCAGCTCATTGCCAGCATGAACTCAAACCTATCTGAGGTCAGGTATTATCCCTGTAAGGTGCTCAGGGAGCCAGTTCCCAACAAGAAAGCTGGAGGAAACTAGCCTCTATTTTAAGGAGATTATCTGCAACAAATATTTGACAAGCTGAAGTACAGCAAAGGGTGATGCCAAGGCACATGTTCCTGTGACCCAGTTATCTTCCAGAAACCCAAGCAGGATAGAGAGGATTCTGGCTTCTAGCTACAAGAGAGCAGCTGAGCATTAACACATAGTAACCTAATTTATTGACCCAAATGATAATTACTAGCTCTTTTTTTGCCTTTTTTTTTCCCTGCAAAGTAGCCACCTAAGATTGGTGCTGAGTTTAATTAACTAGCCAATGGGAGGCTGGGTGGGCTGAGGAGAGATTTCATACAAAACTTAATTAATGCTCTGACCTAGTTTAAAGTGTTGCTTGAGTGGAAATTAGGGGGAAGCTGACATCAACCAGTTATGGGTCTTTTAACATCCATATTACCGGTCATATAATGAGTCTTCCCATGTGATCCACAGCACTGAAATTAGCAAACTAGAAGAATTTAGTGAACACACAAGAAATAAGTAATTTCCAAGGCAAGCATAATTCCTTCTTTCTGAACAGACCCAAGTTAGAAAAGGAGAAGGTCCTTCTTTCCCTGACCAAGCACCTGGTTTATTGTGGTGGGTGATATGAGCTCTGCTGCTTTAACAAGACTATAACTATCTCTGCATTTCTTCCTTTTGTCTTCCCAGATCTGTTTTCATCATATATGCTCAGATTAGTAACTTTTGCCTTGATTTATTTTCCCATTACTGAAAATAAGGCACTTCAGGATCTTATTTAATCTTTTTGTTTCTCTGGGAAATACAAGATGATTTAACTTACTGATGATCTGTAAATTCTTTGTATAAAAGCAGATTTTTTTTCCTCATCTCTGAAAACCAGGACTCTCTGATTCCTGCCTTGGGCTCACAGCAATTTATGACCCCCAAAATCACTTTTGCAAGCTGATGCCAATGAATGCAGGACACTGATTATTGCTTTATTATTCTTCTGTTCTGCTTTGCATTGGCCTGTCTTGAGAAATTACCATCTGAGTGGGCAGAATAACCACACTGTGGAAGAAATGAGGCTTTAGTTCCCTCCAATTTCACAAGCAGGAATCTGAGGCACAAAGACATGAAAATGATTTACCAAGGTCACAGTAGTGCAGACAAACCATCCCATCCTTTGCCCATTCCTCAGCATTACAACATCTTTGCCTCAGCTGGCAAAGTGCAGTTAGGATTATTGCAGTTGGAAGGCCACAGAAAGATGTAATTTTAAAATTCAGGTAAACTACACTCTTGTAAGAATCTCTTCCTTTTCATGAACAACTTGTTCAAGGTGGCTGGGAGTCGGATCCTGTACCCAAATGTTGGAAAACATTGATTCACAAAGCAAGCGACCCTGAATCACTGTGAATCACTGAAGCAAACTATTACCTGGCAGCTGAGCAGGACTTCCTTTTTCAGGTATCCACAGGTAAGTGGTGGCTTACACACTCTGCTAGTGGAACCCCACAGCCTCTTCTAGGTCACTTCACAAAATCCCATAACATTTCTCCTCTGCAAATCACAGCTTAATGTTTTGTGGGAAGCTGAAGCAACTCCTTCCTGGGAGGCAGAAATTACACACCCTTGTGATCTGACTTACCCATTAAATGCAGCCCAGTTCTAGGTGGGGAATATGTTTAAACCTTTCTGAATCTCATTAAAATCTCTTTTGATCAAGTGTACACCAAATACCTATTTTCTCCTTTTTTCTGCAGGAACATGTAAACAAGATATTGAAAGAATCTCAGGGCTGGAAAAGATTAATGAATTGTCACCCTGTCTTTAGCACCTGATTTGGGTCATGGAGGCAGGTTTATACAAGAGAAGGGAGAGTCAGGTACAGGTACCTTAAGGAATTGGTCAGCGTCTGTATGTAGCTTTGGGCATGGGGGAGGCTTTAGCTTCTTGCTGTGATTTTGTCCTAAATAAGGGACCAGTGGGTTTTAAAGAAGAGCCTAAAGGACTTAGGTGCTGAGTCCTGGCTTGTAGGGAAGGTAGGCTGCCCACCTTCAGTTATCTATTTTAAACATTGCTGCTGTTCCCTTTCTCCTTCTGTATTTGATATTCTACCATTTTATCCAGTTTTCCTACATTTCTTCCCTGAATTGAGATGCTCCTACTGCCTGCTTCTGGTCCCCTTCACCCTTCTGCACTGGGGGTGACTGAAGACCAAAGCTGTGCTGTGTAGCCTTGGTGCAAGCAGCTTCCTGCCTGTGCTCTGCTATGCTGCAATACCCCTGTCTTGCATCTTTTGGGGTGTGTTTGATTTCCATCAGTTCCTTCTCCCTGGGCTCTGGATGCACAGGAGAAAAGGGCGTGGCCTTTTGTAGGGCCCACTTGATGTCTTCTCCCTGAACTCGTTGTTCTGATAGCTGTTGGTTGCCCTCTAAAGAGCTGATATGTCTACATGAAGGAAACCAAGACGTGGTCTTGTTGGGCATGTTCCCTTTTTGAGTAAGATTTTGCTGTGGCAGCACCCTCAAAACAAGACACCTCTCACCTGCCAGGTAGGTGAGCATGAAGCTGAGACCTCTTCTTCATGGAGATGCTGATGTCCTACCTTGCATATCCCATATCTCCTCTTGGTTCCTACTTGCACACCTTGCACACTCCTCCTACCCTCTCGAGAAGGACATCCCATGAGCTCTGTCACTAAAACTGGGGAGCATTAAGTAATAGTGATCATGCCCATATGGGCAACTTCCTTAACACTGCACCTTTGTCCTATGATGCTTGTTCAGACTTAGCTTCACAGCAGTCTCCTTTGACACGTACTTGCACGAGAGTTCTGTGAATACGGGTGAGTTAACCTTGTCCTGGAAAGAAACGTTGAGTTAACCTCATCCTGCAGCGATGCTGCTTGTCTTTTATTACAGGTTTTGTATTTTTTGTTTACATGATGATGCTTGATGAACCTCTGAGCTCAAAGAAATACTATTTCCCATCTCTCCTCTCCGTGAAGGATGCAGGGAGACTGAAAGAGCAGCTGCTAAGAGATTCCTTGCAGAGAACCTTGCTCTTGGAACCCTGACTCGAGGCATGTGATTGTGAAACACGCCCACTTGCGTGGATGCTACGTGGCTTGTTTGCAAATACTGGAACTTCAGCTGAAAGGTGCCAAGTGCTCACAACTATCCAACAGGATATTGTTGGTGACCTCCTTTGTGAAGAATGTCCCGCTGTTAGTGCCAGCAACAAAGTAGTGGCATGGCCAGGAGGCAAAAGGACAATGTAATAGTAGCCACCAGACTCTTGAAGGGCCAGTTGAAAAGACGACAAACTCTGCTTGGTGGTGGCAGGTGGTGTAACCAGCAGCAAACGTCACAAATTGTGGCTTGGGAGGTTCAAGTTGGATGCTGGGGAAAAAAACTTTATCACGGGGAAGATGTGCAGCAGAGGTGTTGGGGGAACCTCTATCCTTGGAGGAGGTTCAAACAGACAAAGCCGCAGCAGACCTGATCTAACATTGGCAATCATCTTCTTCTTAGGAGGAGGTTGGAATAGAAAGAGTCACTTCCAATGAAATGCTCCTAGGCTGACAATCCTGCCTGTTGGCATTTGCTGTGGGAAGACCTGGGGATTTGTAACAGCAAATCTGACCGTGTAGTTGGGAGGAAGGAAGAACCCAGATGGCAGCAGATTATCAGGGGCTCCCAGGCCACTCACAAGCTGCTCCACCAACAAGCAACCCCTCTGGCCTTTCTCTAGACATGAGGCAGCTGTAAGGACAGTTCTGTGGTTTGAAAACACTCCTTGCAGCATGGGAGGCATGCTGCTACAAGCAGAGACATCAGGTATTTGCTGTCACGGAGGGGGCAGCGGGGAGGAAAGAGCTAAACATTGTCACAGCCAGTGAACCTGACTTCCTGTGCTACTTAAAAACCAATATGAAAGTCCAAGTGTTGGTTGAAACCAATCATTTGACCCTTATGCTTCCTGTCCATATCTTACCCAAGTCTGTCCAGAACATATGGATGTGTACCTGCTGAAAGTTTGTGCACCTGTAGCTACTCAAGGCCAATTACTGGAATAACTGAGAAGCTGTATTACCTTCAGGAATGGAATACCATCCACGGAGGTATGTAGCACATTATTTACAGACTATTCTGGGCTTCATTTTGTCCAAATATTGTATTCAAATGCATTTTCAAAAATAGCTACTATATCACTATGACTGCTGGTCTCTTTGGCATTCAGTCTAATGAATCAGTGGTCAGTTATTTCTTGGCAGGGAAGTAAGACTGTCTTGGGTCATATTTGAAATAGGACAGCAAATGCAATCTAAAAGCTAAATGAGCAAGAAACCATGTAAACAATACCTCATTTAACTTTTTTTGGGGGTGAGGGGGCAGGGAAAATGTAATTTAGTTTAAAGCATGCTAGGCCTTTGAGGAAGAATTGGAGCACTGCACAAGCAGCACGTGTTACACAGGAGGCAGTTTGTGCTAGTCCTTGGTTTGAGAAGATTGAACCTTATCTGTAATTTTAAAGGCTTACACAACACACAAAAAACATTTTCAAGGGGAAAATTCAGATGAATTCTGCACCTTGGGAACAGGATGGGTAACTGTTATTAGTGCTAATGTCAAAATCCACTGCATTTGGCATGATTCAGGGCATCTAAATGTACCATTAGCGCTAACAAGTCTTAAATTAATGAATTTGTATCCATGCTTGTCCTGAATGAGGTAATATTTTTCCTGCTAAGAGATAGTTCTAGACAACAGGAACAAGGAGCAATCTCTGCATGGTGAATTTTTGTCCCTCTGACTGTACCCCAGGGTGGGAAGGGCAAATTTGGGCTACTGTTGGTATCAATCGACAGCCTTCAGTGCAGGGTGTTTGCTGGCAGAAACTTTTGGACTGTGGAAATCCATCCTTTGCTGACTTCTTGGCACAATGCAGCTGCCTATACAGCTTCTGGAGCAGACATCACTGACAGTCAGCAGGAGCAGGTTGCCCTGTTTTGGCCCTGTCTGTGTTGTTTCATCCCTGTCCATTTTAGGGCAGAAGGGGCAGATTTGGCTGTGCTGTTCCCAGCCCTACCTGTGACAGTTCAGTTTTGGATGTCAGATCTAGTCTGGCATTTTTAGCTGTGTCTTATAGACCCTCTCTAGTCAGGACAGGATTTCTAAAGGGAGCATTTTTCCCACCATCTCTCAGGGAGTTCCCAGCAGGGATATTCCAAGGATATTTTGCATTTTTGTGCTGTTTCATGTCTGGTTTAGTTGCCTTTCAGTCCTCAGTAGTTCCTTGGGTTTGTGATTACAGTCTCATTTAATATCCTTTGCTATGGAAAGTTGTAGTAGTGCCAGGGGACTGCTAAGCAAATGCCAACGCAGATTTAAGAGTGGGAGGGAAGCGTCATGAGACATGATGTTTATGAGGGAAGCAAACCCAAAGGAGGAGGAAATGGAGGAAGGGAGAATGTACTGCCAAGGCAGGATCTATTGCCAGAACATCTATAACATCTATTGCCAGAACAATGGCCTTGCAAGAATCACGAAGCTCTTTTAATTTCTGTAGAGTGCAACATGCTATGCTCTAAAATGACAAGATTTCTTTCCGATCTTGGGCAAGTTGCTGTTATTTAGTAACTCCAGGTTCCCCTCATGGTGAGAGAGCAGCTGTTCCTTAGATTCAGTGACACAGCCCACTAAAAGGTTAAATATACCTTTGGACTGTGGAAATCCATCCTTTGCTGGATGGATTAGAATATAATCAGAACAATATAAATATTGTTCTAATTGCTGGTTTAAAAATTATCTCCTTGGTACTTCTAAGCTACAGACATGCACAGCTTGGCTGTGACAGTTTTGCCATAGTAGGCACAACTACTTAATGCAGTAGGGTTAGAGGCTGACTTGCCTTCTAAACAACATTGTGACACTGGAAAGAAAGTCACAGACTTCCATGTGGCCAAAGCAGGAACTGGTCAACCTCTCCCAACTTGAGCTGCTGTGTGTGTATTAAAACTCCAGCTGGAGAAGCAAACAACTACTTGCCACAATAGGATAAATGAAGAAAGAAATTTACAGGAGCTCCAGTAAGAAGAAATCACAGTACAAAAGTAAAAATGGATGCCATATAGAAACCATTCTGGTCCTTGCTTTTTACATTAAAAATATGAAACCCCTATGCTGTTTACATACAAGCTTCAGCCATGATTTGGAGGAGTAAGTGCAGTTACTGGTTAGTTCCTTGCTGGTCTTCAAAAATGCATTACAAATCTCTTGGATTTCTTGTCTGTACTGACACTGCTATTTGGAATGTACTCTTGGCTTGAATCTTTCAGAGTTGTAGCAAAAATGGTTATGGGCAGCATCTGCCCTGTGATGCTGGACACTGAGTAACCTGGCAGAACAGGACCAGCTGGAGCTTCTGGGGTATAATCAAGCATTTTTAGTTTCCTCTCTGGTGTAGTTGGGGAATTGTTGGGTTTTTTTTTACAGAGATTCATTACTGATGCTGTGATCATGCATCAGAAGACCTGCTTATGTACTCTTTCTTCCTAGAGATGATTACCAAAAAGCTGCTAAACTTTGTCAGGTTGAATACAAATATATATAGAGAGAGAGACAGAGAGAGAAAGAAAGAGAGAGAGAGAGAGAGAGGGAGAAGTTCATCTACCCTAACATTTGACTTTGATATTTGGGATTTGGGTGTGAAAGCCTTGCAGAGCCAAGCTGCAGTGACTGGCAGCGTGGTTTGATCTCTGTGTAACTTCCAGACACAGCTGTGGTGCAGAATAAGCAGAAGGCTGCAGTCTTCCTCATCCAGAAAGGAAATTTGGGTGAATCTGAGCACTTGGGATCCAGCACAGTTCACAGAATCACAGAATATTCTGAGTTGGAAGGGACCTGCAAGGATCATTGAGTCCAGCTCTTAAATGAATGGCCCACTGGGCAAACAAACCCACAATCTTGGTGTCATTAGCACCATGGCTCTAACCAACTGTGCTAATCTCAGGATTGTCTCCATTAGGAGGAAAAATTGTTAGAAACAGCCTGGCAGGGTTTTGTGGGCTTGTAACAAGCCAAGAGAGTACTACATGAACACACAGCAGACAGACATATCCTACTTCCCAGATTTTTCTGATGCTTCTAAACACGAACACCCCAGACCCTCTATTTATTGTTGGAGGGGAGTTGTGGCTTGGCAGGTCCTGGACCTGCCATTCCTTGGTTTTAAGGGCCTGATCAAAGCAGAGACAGAGACAGAGCCAGCTCAGGCTTCTCAGGTTTCAGGCTGTGCTCTTGGCTCTGGTATTTTTTCCTCCAAGATTGGGGTAGTAAAAAAAAAAAAAAAAAAAGTGGTAACAGGTTAAAAAACATTCAGCCTATAGTGGTCGGGGATGAACATGCTATATGGCTCACGTGTTTGGAGATCAGGAACTTTATTCCACATGCTGGAACCTACATAGTATTCACATAGGAACTTACATAGGAACGCTTTAGAAGCAGCATGGCTGCTTATATACTAAATTCAGTAACAAATGTACAGACACCATTGGTTTAACTGTAACATAAACATCTTACAATTGGACACCTGTTTCACGCGTGTCCAACAACCCTGACTCAGCATTCTTGCCAGGAAACCTAAGCTATTTCAGTCTGTGGTTACTACCTGACTAGGCACAATTGTTCCATCTTCAGTCTTTCAGCCACTCAGAGACCCCAGAACCAGCTGGGGTTCCACGACACAGCCTGTTGCTGTCTTGGGATCAGAGACGTGGTGACAGCTGGTAGGAACCTTCAGCAAAACACAAGCTTGTGTTACAGAGCCCTTTTACTTGAGATGCCCTCCCGAGCAAACAGAGGTTGACAAACTTTGTCATTCCCAGTCAGGTGATCCCTAACTAAAACCATAGTGCTATCCATGTCCAGGCACACTTCTCTTTCCTTTTCTGTATGTCCATCAGCAAACTCAGCTTTTTACTAAGGGATTACAGGGTTCTCCCTGCTCCCCCCTCCCTTGCTTTTTAGGGGAAAAGTTGAAAGTTTGAAGTTTCAATTGAAAACAGAAGAGAAATATCTGTCAACGTAACATAGCCCTGAAATACATTGCCAAATTCTCTCTTTTGCACCCTGGTTTTAGAAGTGCTGAGAGGCCAAAATTTGCAGATTGCATCTTGAAAAAAAAATCTCCGCCCCAGAAATATTGTCTATTCTCAGAGTAATGTGAACCAGTGACTGAGTCACTGCAGCTTTGAATTCCCTTTTTTTCTTTTTTTTTTCAGTAATTTGGGGTTTTTAATTAGAGGTCTCTGTTCCCATCCCTGCCAAGGCCAAATTCTGTGATCAGTAGACAGATAACTGGTGCAATGTAACTGCAAAAACCCCAATGTTCAGTAAGAAGAAATGTGAGCATCAAAAACCTCTTAGGAAGTAGGCTGCAAACAATCTCTTAAAAATAGCTAATCTAAAAATAAAAGTGGTTAAGGAGCTTACATCTGGAGACTAAGAACAGTGCTCTGTCTGCAAAGTATCTTTGCCTTTAAGCAATAAATAAGCCTTAGGTTGGAGGGCAGGGTCTCTTCTGTATCTGCTCACATGCAGAGCCTAAGGCAGTCTTAGTCTGATGCTTTGATCCAAGGAATTCAAGGTCGACTTCAGCTGATTCAGGAACACAGTATATGAAATCTTGCTCCAGCAGGCCAGAGGTCTTATGGGGTTCTCCTGCCTCAGCCCAAGCCCAAGACTTTTTGTATTCCTTCTCCCAGGCTCTGTGAGCACTGGAAATGGAAAACCAGGATGAGCAACAGTGCGTATGTGCCAGCCCTGGAAGCTGCATGGAACTTCCTTCTCATAAAGTTATTACAGGAAGGACTCTATACTAGTGGGAGGTCATGGATAAATGTAATCAGAAGGACAGCAGAAACACCAGCCTAAAGCCAGCAACAAGGCTCTGGTCTGTTTAAACAAAACATATTGTTGTCTTCAGTCTTTCAGTAGTAGTAGGGGCTTTTGGAGCTGTGAGGATTGAAGTGGGAGGCAAGGATGATAGTTTGGTGTTCCTCCTGAGGTGGTCATGGAGATTTATGGCACAATAGTATGTTCTCAGTGTTGGTGATACTGGATCAGGGAAGCTCATGTGAATACCTGCAAGCCGTCTGAAGGCTGACACAGACTGAGGGAAAGATCAGTTAATGCATTAATATATCACTCAGCCAGGTTTACCTTTGCTTCCCTCTTGATCCCCAGGCTGGGGGACGATTCCCGTTGCACTTCTACTCTGCTGACAACTCAGAAAAGGAAGGCTCAGACGCACTCTCTCACTGCTGAATAGCCCAAAGCACAAAGGTAGCAGTGAAGAGAAAACTTTCTTTTTGTTCTGGTGTAACTGCTGGTATAACCAGCAGGAAAAAGCTCTGCTCTACCCTGCCCTGCCCTACCCGGATGGAGTACTGGAGAATAGCTGGAAGCCAACATCTCTCTGAGCATTTTCTTGCCAATTTCCATCAGCAGCATGTCTCTGCAGAGAGTTAGAGCTTAACAGTGTCCCTCTCATGGAGGAGCACTGATACATGCCTGGATTTTGGTGTGCTTTAGTCCTTTAGCTGTGACTTCAAAAGAATGCAGGGATTAAAAGTAGACATTTCTTGAATGAACCTTACAGAGGACCAGACTTTATCCAGAAATTATGGGAAAATGTGTAGGTACTCCCCCCCAAAAAAAAACCAAAAACAAAAGCCCCATCGTACCCCACCATAATATATGGGGCAGGGTAATAGGACTGTCATCTCATGTCAAGAAACACTTAACGGGATAAGAATGGAGCCTCCATTTAAGTTATAAAGATGCTCTCCTAGAACTGGTGTGTGAAATTAATACCAAAGCCATTGTCAAGTCTATGCCTTATGAGTGGGAACTAATTAATGTAAAATTATATGCTCACAGCTACAAAAACTAGTTAGAGGCTCCCTGAGGTGATACAGTGGAGAGAATATCTCCACTCCTAAGCACTGGAGGTCTTGTAATGGAGAAAAGTGCATAATTATTGCAATTAACGCTTCTTCTTGACCTCTATACTACATCAGGCACTGGAATATCCAGGCGAGAAGCCAGACTATTTCCTGTTCTCCTGTGACTATTTACTTCAAGCATCTTTTGGAAATTCCCTAAAGGCCCAACAGCATGTGAACATGACGTATCCTTGGTGGATATTTATGTGTGTATAGATGTATGTAGGACCAGCTGTAACAATTTCCATCCAGATCCCAGGAGTACCAGAACTTGAAACTGAAACATATCCCTGCCAGAATGAAAGGAGCCCAGGTGCTGGCTGGTGTGTTAAACAGGGGATAAACAGCAGAGGATAACCCAATGGTTAAAGAGTTATTTTGCCCCAAACAGAGACTGAGACAGGAGCCTACATAAGACCTGTCCTTTTACTCCAAATGACCCTGCTCTACGTGCTTCCTGCATCATGACTGCACAGTGCAGGATTGCTGTGGGGAAGCAGCTGTGTCTCAGCACAGGCAGAGCCACTGGGATGGACAAAATCACTGGGCAGCAGGAACGCAAGGGTGTGGGTGTGAAGACTTAAATAGAAATGCAGTGCAAGAGGCAAAGTCTGGAAGCAGGAAATACAATGCAAGTTAAGACAGACCCAAGTTGTGCTTAGGTGCATGATAAGAGCTAAGTTAGTGTGCTTCATGTCTATCCTTGAGTTAAGACAGACCCAAGTTGTGCTTAGGTGCATGATAAGAGCTAAGTTAGTGTGCTTCATGTCTATCCTTGAGTCCCATAATGCTTGTTTTATTTTCAGTGAATTGTGATGCACAAGGGCTCTCTGTAGGGAGGAAATGAGGCCCCACAGAGCCCTATATCTGCATCCACTGTGCTAAAAAAGCTTAGGCAGAACAAGAATAATAGTGTTAGCTTCCTAAGAGACTTTCATTCAAGCAGCAGCAGATGCAAAGGAGGTAGCCCAAAAAGGAGGGAGGTAACATCAATCAGAGCGCTAGAAGGCATGCTACTGCACACATTCCAGCAGAGGCTCTCAAAGAGAGCGGATTTGGTACAGGATTGTAAGAAAAAAATTGGCTCCTGCTTGTACTGGAATATCCCCAACATTCACATGGTCAGGCCTTTGCCACAGAAACCTACTTTTTAAGGAGAGAGCAATTTTCTCCTGAAATTATGAAATTCTGAGACATTGTATTACTACATGAATTGGCTACCATGACTTCATGTTTAGCTTAGAAGTGACACCTTAAAAAGTCAGGTAGTGCTGGCAGACCACAGCAAGAGATAATTAAAAAAGAAAAAGAAAAAAAAATCAATTTACTGGCATGTGGTACAGCTGAAAATAACATTTGGTCTCTGAAATTTCCCATATCTCAGGGTGTTGAGTGCAGCAAGCAAAAGGCTTAAACTCCTGGTTACTGAAGGAGGAAGCAAAAAGCATAACTTGCCTTATGGCCAGGGAAGAGAAGGCCAAGAATGTTTTTGGGTGCCTGGCTGACCCACTTTTTTTAATGCAGATGACTGCTTGCTGCTCATAAACTTCACCTGTCTTGAAAAGAAGTGCAGTGACCAGAATACAGTTTATGGGGTTAGAACAACTTGGTAGGTGTCTACTTGACTGTGCATGAGGAAGACAAGTAGGATGGCTTATATGTTGACCTTAAGTGTTAATCAGGAACCTGAATCAGCAGAAAGTTCTCTGTGATAGCTCAGTCCAAACTCTGTAAGGCATTAGCCCTGCAGTTATTGCTGTTTAGAGATAGTAATGGCGAGGAAGGGTATTTTAGTTTAAGTGGAACTGACCCTTTAGAGGGAGGTTTGCTGGTTTGAATGTGATTGCCTTTAATGTGACAGAACATGAAGCACACAACATCTTCTTATGTGGTCCTGAAAACTTAACTTTGGCAAATTGGGAAGTGTAGTAATGAGGCCACCACACACAGGATGGAACAATGCAGGGATACTTCCTGTGAAGGTGTCCTGGACTCTGTTATTGGATGTTAACTCCTGTTCATGTGAATGTTATCTCTATTGGGATTGGTGGGTTTCTCCTGGCTCCCAGGAGACTTGTGATTGGTTCATTCCTGATCCTCCTGAACCCTATATAAGACCCATCCTCCCAATAAACTCTCTCTTTC
>JAWWES010000115.1:14594284-14605332 GCA_035583135.1 Lophotriccus pileatus
TCTCTCAGCTGAACAGGATAGGTTGTTCACATACATATTTTTTACAAAATATGTCCATTATTAGAATTACACCAACAGAGACCCACCTGCAATCCGTGGAGGAGATCAACAGCAGAGCAGGTGGATGTCTGAGAGACAACTGTGACCCTGTGTGAAGCCCATGCTGGAACAGGCTTCTTGCAGGACTTGCAGATCCATGGAGAGAGGAGGCCACACTGGAGAAGGTTTCCTGGTAGGGCATGAGACCCCACAGGGGACACACGCTGGAGCAGCCGGTTCCTGAAGGACTGACCCTGTGAAGAGGACCAGCGTTGGAGCAGTTCATGAAGAACTGTAGTCCATGGGAAGTCCTGGAGAAGTTTGTGGAGGGCTCTCTCCTGTGGGAGGGACTCCACCATGCAGGAGCAGGAGAAGGACTCCTCTCCCTGAGGAGGAAGCAGTGGCGAAAACATTCAGTGAGCTGACTTTCTGTGACTCCCATTCCCAGTCTCCCTGCACTGCTGTGGGAGGAGGAGGTAGAACCCAGGAAGGATGGAGGGATGAGAAGATGTTTTTAGAATTTGTTTTACTTCTCATTAACCTACTCTGATTTTAGCTGGTAATAAATTCAGTTAATTTCCCCAAGCTGACTCTGTTTTGCCCATAATGGTAATCAGTGAGTGATCTTTCCATGTCCTTATTTCAACTCATGAACCTTTCATTATATTTTCTTATCCCTGTCCAGTTCTGGAGGGCCATCTGTCATCCAGCCAGAGTCAAACCACCACACCATCAGTGCCAGACAGTGGGACCTGTTAGGTACATAGAGCAGTATCTGCCCACTGTTGGGACTGGGATCTTTGTGCCTCACCTAGCCCTGTGACTGTGGGGTAAGAATCCCTGTGGGCCATTTCTTCCTTACCTTTGTCTAAAGTGTCATTCCAACCTGAGTTTTTAGTTCTCTCATCGTTGCTATTGGTGTTTAGCCATTGCTGTGACCTAATCTAATTCAGACTGTGCTAATGTCATTATGGCAATTGTTCCTGAGGTAGCTGTGAGGCAGTTTTGCACATGCTTATGCCAGTGCTGTTTTATCTTACCAGTGAGAATTAACCCTTTAAATAAGAAGGAATTAAATCCTGTAAATAAATGTCAAGAGTTTGTTCAATGGATAAGAATCGACAAGAGTTTGTTCAATTCATTATGAATCATTTTCCATCCTCTGAAGTGCAGATGTGGAGTCCTTTGAGGTGGAAAATTATAGATTGGAAACAAAAGCCATTCAAATATGTGTTTTACAGGGGTATAACATACAAATTTAGACCCTCTAAAGCCTGTGCCTTTCAGCCATCCTTTGTAACAACCACAGTGCCATTAAATATTATAGGAACAAAGAGTGATTTTTAAGGTAGTACAAAAAGACCTCAGGAATTCTTACTATCAAAATACAGACTGATATCAGGGTGAGATTGGGGTGTCTTTGGGTAGTTAGATGCTACTGGCTCAGTAAAGCTGCAAAATACAATGGCTGAAATGCTGATCCTTGCTTGGGTTCCTCCTTAATGGGTGCTTCTTTGAGCTTCCTCATTCCGTAGCTATTTTTTTATCACATATGTAGTGCAAAGTTTCTTCTGTGCTTGAAGCTTCTCTTGTAGTTTTAATGAGCTTTTTCAGAAATGTGAGCTCTGTTCCTTGCCCCTGGAAGTCATCAGTGGAGAGGATCCATGTTGGAGCAGCTGGATGCTAGATGTGATGCTTCTGGAGGCAGCAGAGTGTTTACTCAGTAGTTCCCTGTAAAACAAAAGTTCACTCGGGATGGCTGCCTTCACTAAAGTGAATTCCCAACTAAAACAAATTGGTTTGTAAATTGTTTTTATTTGGGCTCCAGAATTTTCAGGGAAACACTGTGTTAACAGGTCTGTGTGGCATCTGGAAGCCACGGCCTATGACAGTATTTCAGAAAATTATTGTCATTCCTTGTCTAGTCCTTCAGGAGCTTGATTTCAGAATGCACAGATGCCCATGATAGCAGTTTTGCACACTGGTGTTAGGGCTCCTCCATTTTTCTGTGTATGGCTGCAAGGGATGCGCTGAATGCTGCAAGCAGTGGGGTCAGGACGTGAGCCTCTGGCATGTTACAGGCAGGGAGTCCAGGGTTAGAGAGTCTTATTTTCCTGTGACAGTTATTTTAGTGAAAAACTGTAGTGGAAATTCTTTGAGTTGTTTTATGGAAGAGATAAATGCCGTGTTTGAACTCATCAGTGCCATCCTGCCCAGGGACTGCTTTTACCACCTGCTTCTCACTCCGTTGCTGGCTTTGAGCAAGCAGCAGGAGCCATTTCCTTTGCACAATTAGAATTGAAAGCACAGGCTGCTCTTGCAAGGGATCCTCTTCTGCTTCACTGCCCAACTCTGTTCCTTTTAGCATTATCGTGGCTCTGTGCAAAGGTACTGAAGTGCCAATAGAAAGGATATGGGTTGAATGAAAGGGCAGGATTCAGCAAAGGAAATTAAACTGTCAGTGAGGTTGAGGGAGAGGCCAGGAATCCTGTGCAAAATGGGTTTTGTTGTTTAATCATTAGATATTAAGTTTTGGTTAGTTTTTTCATTATTTTGAAGCTGAGAAGCTCTAGGAACAGTCCCTGATACAACTGTGGGTCTGGAATGAGTTGGGAAGATGGATAGCAATGACGTCTCCATTGATGTAGAGAATATTTGGGGGGTGTGTGGGAGCTGAGCAGCATTCCTTCTTTACCCATTGCCTTGGGTTACCATGTTAACTTCAGTGCATTTCCTCTTTTTCAGACAAGTTACGTTTTTATGTGCTGAATTTCTGGATAGGCTTTCATAGCTGTACTTCTTACCACTGAGTGACTATGATTAGTGTAATCATGTTGTTTGGATCCATAAAATTTCACCAAGCAGTGTGCAGAGGGCTGGGAGAATGTCCTCTGCTTTCCTGGTGTATTTGTGTGAATTTGAGTGCACCCGTGTGCAGTATAAGATGATAGTTGCTGGTTTTTGTCCTAGGCTTCTTTGCAGACTCTGCAGGAGGGCCATTTTGCAGGAAGACAGACTTTCCTTCTCTGCTGTGTTCTTTCCCCACTTTGGGAGAGAGTTTCTCTTCAGAGACTCACAGGAGAGGATTTCATAAAGTGACCCTTTTTACAACACCAAAACTTTGACAGTATATCACCATGATCTGGTGTAGAAGCTGTGACACCTAAGAGCAGGTCCTGGAGATGAACACATGGACTGGGAGATGCCTCTTTCCCATTCAGCAGGCTGAATGTCTGGTTCCCTTCCTCTCTTCTTTCTGATGTGAAATCCAGCAAGTGCTGGATCCTTTCTGCAGTTTAGTATTCTGAGTTCAGTTGGGGTTTTTTGTGCTGTTATGTGTCTAAACAAGGATGATATAGACTGGATTTCAGTGTATTTGTGAACAGTTGGTGCCTTATGTTTGAAACACTGAGAAGCAAAGAAAAGAAGCTCACCTTACTGCTGTGGAGAAAAAGGTTTGGTTTCATTTTTTTTAAAAAACAAAAACCAAAAAGCACAAAACCTTTAGGATGCGTTTTTAGCTCTAAAACCATGCAAGCAGTTTGCATTACAAAATTCACAGACATAAGAGTTACACAAAGGGACAAAGCCCACAGAGGAGAATGCGAATTCAAAGGGGTGGGACTACAGCTCCTGCAGACCCTGCTGTCGAGTGTCCAAGTTAGACTTGTCCCATTTTTCATTCTTTTGAGGAAGAAAACATCTTTTGTAGGAAACAATTTCAGCAAAACTCCCAATTTACCTTAGCAGCTGCAGAAGAGAAGCTACAAAGCAATCCTGAGGCCTGAAAGCCAGAGTAGTTATTTTTATAACAAAGTGCTACAACAATACAGTAATAGCAGTTGTGAAACATATTGGTGTGTGCGTGAATGGTTCCATTTACTTTGGAGTGCAAGAACTGCTGCAACACATCCACAAAATACTTTATTTTTTCTTGAGGAGAAATGGAAGTACAAGCCATGAATCCTTAAGTAATTGAAATAACTGTGGAAAGAGGCATTGGGTAAACTGTTCTTTTACCCGGACAGTTGTTCATGGCATTTTTTTATCAATGTTAGATTTTGTGGAGGGACTCCCAGGTATTGGCTCACTTCTTGTATAATAAAGTTGCTCTTTGCATCCTGGTCTTGTTGTAGTGCAGATAATGCAAAGATGACCCAAGATGTGTGTACCTGTGCTGAGCAGCTATCAAGTGGCAAAAGATGAAATGCCTCTGATACCATCTTATGTAAAAGCATTACCCTTCCCTGCTCTCTGCAGAGTGTGCCTTGGTGTCTCAGCTGCATCATTTATGTGTGGGTGGTAAAGATCTGTGAAAATGGGTTAAAAATGGCAATTTAAATCATGAAGGATGTCAAGCAAGGGCAGAACAATGAAAAAGGGCAGATTGGCTTGAAAAGCCATGCTAAGGCCATCCTGTGCCAGCCTGCCAGGATATTTCTTTGGTGTCGTGGTGCTGTGTGGGTCACCCAGGGTAGCATAAGCATTTTGGGAAGCAGTACAGTTGCACTGGCCTGAAATGCAGCTGTGCTTGAGGCAAAGAATGCAGGTAAACGATGCTACAGAGCTTCCAGAAAATTCTGAGCTTCACACATTTCTTCAGATGCTCTGGGCATGTCACCTCCAGTCTATTTGTGAGTGGTGTTTGTAGTTTAGAGGATGATGCTCTGGTGATACACACCACACCAGAATAAATGTCACTCCTCAAATCTCTTTAAAACCTCTTGTTTCTGTGTTAGTTCTTCTAAATATGCTGGTTTGCTGTCAGTGGCCTTCATTTCTGCCTGATTTTCCCAAGTGTGTCCTTCTGGTGAGTGCATGTGTCACCTGTCCTGCACTCAGCATTGCTGCTTGCCCCGAGAATCTTCACCCTCTGGTGCAGTCCAGGGGAAGACAGTTGTTTGCATCATGCCACATTTTGGGAGAGTGTCCTTCCCACTCCTTAACAGTGCTTTTATGTAATTTGTCAGTGTTACTGCTGAAAACAGCCCCTTAAATAAATAATCAGAAAATGTTCTTTCATTACTTCTTTACAGGGATATCTTATGGAAGCAATGTGTGCCAGAGCATTGTGTGCTGAAATACTGCTATTGCGTGAGTGCTTTTGGGTGACGTAAAGTGTATGAGCCTGTATGAAATACCCACATGGCCTAAGCAGTACAGTATTTGTACAGTAGTGAAGGGTGTTCCTTCATTACTTTATTACAAGATTCAGGATTTTTCCTTTTTTTTTTCCTGTCTGGTCTGATTCTTAGAGTAGGGGTTTTATCTCGTATTTTATCAGAGTCACCTGTCCTGATATGCAAAGCACCTTGGACGATCTTTAGAGTCCTAATTTTGGGGCATCTTTTACTCCAGTGATCATTTATGCACAGCCTGACTCTTTTTTTCTTTTTTTTCACTAGGAAGCTTTCACTACACTTATCTCTCTGTCACTCAAATGCTTTTTAAGATGTAGAGTGTGACTATGTGGTAGAAAAATCATCTGGAGCTTATTGGACCCAAAAGGGTCTGCACTGGGAGTTGTTGAAGTCCTGCAGTAGAAAACAAGATACATTTGCCCTGATTGCCACGGTCTCATACTGCTTCTGTATTTATTCCCTGACTTTGAAGTTTCTTTAGGTGCTGCTGTGAACTGGCAACAGAAAAACACATTTTGAGGAATTCTCTGTGCCTAGTGGCAGGGAGGAGCACAAAAAAGTTATACTGATGCTGTATTTCTTGCTGTGCTCCCAGGACTCTGCTCAGTGTAGAGGCCTGTTGTGAGAGGATGCAAATTGTTCCTACCCAATTTTCCATGGCAGATTTGGAGTAAGCTGAGCAGGAGGCTGTGGGCAGGGATGCCTTTGTTTCATGTGCATGAGTAGAGCTTAGGGTGGATCCAGTGCCTGGAGGGTTGAAGGAGATGCTCCATAGCTGTGTTGGCAACGTAGGACATTGCAGTGCTGCTTGGACAGCCATTACCATCTTCTGACTGGAGGTCAGGTCTCTCTGCAGTGACGTGGCCTGGACTAATCCCAGGATTATGGGGATCATGGTGGAGTGTTCTCCTGGATTTGTGTGTAGTTATTTAGTCTCTGCCTGGACGTTGATATGCTGCTCTCAGTGTCTCCTTGCTTCTCCTCTGTAACATTTGGCTCATACCACACGACATGGATTAAGTCCAGTTGAAATATTCCTAAACCTCTCAGGTCAGACTCCGATCACCACTTCCACGTGGGGCATCTGACACTGAATTTAAACTAGTTCTCTGCGTGTCTTAATTCAAGCCTCTTTTTTTTCTGTCTTTTTCTCACTGAGCTCACTGGTGTGCAACTGATGAGGCTGCAGCATAAAAGCATAGAAAATAGTGACTCATAACCCTTTAGTAGCAGACTGCAAGTATAAAATATAGCACACTCCGTCATCCACAACATTTTTTTAAACAAAACAACACAGGCCAGTGATTCAGCCTCAGTGTGGGTTATAGTACACGAAGTTTTGTCCTGGAGCCCTCTTGTGTCTGATTTCTTCCTTTATTTCATGAGTTTAACAGCCCCCCACCCCACCCTCCTCCCTCCTTTGTGTTGTGTGCTGTATAATTCATAGCACCTGAGCCTCTTAGCTGACACATGCCCATGTATATTCCTATAAAATCTCCTGCACAGACAGATGGAATGCTGTCAGGATGAGCCATGCTTCTGCGTTTACAGCGAGCCCCCACGCTCAGGGTATATATGTGAAGGGTGGAAGGCAGCTGGTTATTTATTGCCATAATAAGCACTGGCAAGAGAATGACAGTATTTTGTGCTTTGTGCAGCTTGCTGTTCTTTTCAGCCTGTTGAGGCATTTCTAGCTGTACTCTGTTTATGTTCATTCTGGGTAGAGGTGGCAAGCAAGTGGCAGCTTGAGTTGTGGAAACTGACTGTGTTTTATGAACATAGCACTGCCTATGTTGTAGACATTATTTTATTAAAAAAATTATTTGGTTTTGTGGAGAAGGTAAGCCCTGTGCATTCCTACGTTCCATGAGTGCCTACAGGCTTTTTTGTACATCTCTAAGTAGTAGTAAGATGATGTTAGTACTAAAGGAGGTCCCAGCTTTGTACACGCTGCAGTGCCTGATAGGAAAAGTTTTAGGTGTTTGGGGGTTTTATTTCTTTGTTTTGTTGGTTTTCCTGTGGATTGTTTTGTTTTGGATTTTTTTTTGGGGGGGTGTTGTGTGTACTTTTTTGTTGTTGCTTTTGGGATGCTTGTTTGTTTGTTGATTGTTTTTTAATCTGAAAAGATGAGACAAAAAGAATCAGAAAAGACAAGTACACTGTAATGTCTTCTCGATGAATGGAGGCTTTGGTACTTCCATAGTGGTCTGTTTTATATGTGTACTTCTATCTCGAAGAATTATACAACACTTTTTTTTTTTTTTTTTTTTTGTTATTAAATTTAAATCAAGAAAACTGTAATGATCTTGAGAGGAATCTGAATGTTGGTTCTCTGTGTGTTGCAAGACAAGGAAAAGGAAAGGTACTAAGAATCAAAATCAAGCACTTTTTACACATCAGGTTATAAAACTCAGTGCAATAAGAAATCATTGAGACTGAGAGCTCAGCAGGATCAAGAAAGGGGACTGAGCACTGATTTGGGTAGTAAGAGCAAGCTAAGTCAATAGTTCTTGCTGATACAAATGTTGCTGAGATATTGAGTACATAAGATGGTATTTCAAGGCTTGTGTTAATCACTGTCTAATTTCAACTGTCAGATCTCACCTGTCAGATCCCCACTACAGCAGTGCCACCTAGAACGTACTACATGTGGAGGGGACACAGTGCATTAGATATATGTCTGATCTGATCCTGCCTGGCACCTCCTTCCTTTCCCCTTTAGAGAAGAGTACTCCCATTCTGCAAATGGCAAAGCTGATACCAATGCTTTGCCTTCACTAATCAGTACCTCTTAAGTACTGTTACTTGAAAATAAATCCTTGGATAACATACCCAAAAGCAGAAGCAGAAGGGGATTGTTGGAATAGAGAAGGCAGTGCAGACTTGGAGGAGGGGACGAACTTTTTTTGGCTCCACAGCTTAGGTTATATTTGTATATATGTATATGTATATACATATATATGTATATATATATGTATATATATATGAGTAAATTTTACAGTGGTGTTTCAGTTTGTTACTGAGTAACTCACAGATAGCAAACATCAAAAATACAGTAACTTGTACAGACCTAAGGAATACTCATCCTTGATATGCTGACCTGGTGCCTAGCCCAAGTCCTTCTGTACTATTCATAGTGCAAACTCATTTTGAATTCAATGATTTAGGCAGTTATTGTCTATAATGATTGCAGAGAAATATATCATCTCTACCGCTGGTCATGGTGCAGCACAAGTGGGATCTCTTTCATGATATCTTACATTTCAGTAGCAATTTCTTGAAGGTGTGAACTTTCTGCTGAAGTGCTGAATTGAAGCAGAACCTGATTTACAGAGCTACCATTTGCAATCCCAGCTGAATTTAACATTGTTCTACATTGCTGCTTCTCTGGATGTCTAATGAGGTTATTTCTAGTTTAATTTTTCTCCTGATGTGGTCTTAATTAAAATATAATGAAGGCAACAGAAGTTGCAAAATAAAATAACTTGAGAAGATCTGTTTCATGCTGCACCAGTGCTTTGTGGTCGGATGTTTGGTATTGCTGCTAATTATTATTTTATATGAGGCACGTGTCTGATGGCATTTGTGTGTGTGTGTGAATCATCTGCAGAGCCTGTGACAGCATTCCAGAAGTGGAGTCAGCTACAGTGGCTGAGATCCTGGGTTTGCACCAGTGGGTTTCGTTCCTGTGTTGGATTGAATGAAAGGAAATATTAGTATTCTCTAACCTAGCAATCGTGGAATATAAAGGAATAACAAAACTTCGTTAAGGAGTCACATATTGCAATTAGCTTTCAGCAATCCACTGATAGTTAGTGGAGAAAGTGATTTATTCCTGATGAGGCTCTAGCTGTGATTTTTTTATATTTTGTTTTAAGAGAAAGAAGAGGAAATCATTCTTTTGCAGAAGATTAAAAGCAAAAATGAGGTTGATAGTTGGGTGTGATACTCAGAATGTAAGCATCGTGCTCCATAATTAGCAAGTGTGAAACGCATATCCACCAGCATGAGTTAGACCATGTGGTGAAAGAGGGTGAACATGCATTTGGAAAATGAGGTTCTTCACACAAAATTGCCTGTGCTGTTCCCACACACATGCACAAAATATTCCATCACTTAAATTCTTCATGATTACTCAACAATACCTGGCAATGAAATATTTGTAGATGAACTTTCATGTTCTGTTACGGATTAGTTGACTGCTGTCTCTGCAGCATGCTGAAGAGTTGGTCATAGAATGAGGCGATGTAAAACCTAATGGTATCTTGCAGGCAATAACCCATCTTTAAAAACTGCATGTGGCTGGATTTAATATTTCTGTCTAGCAACCTGCTTTGTTACATCCTTAGTTTACCAAAATCTTCCTTCCTCTCTAGCACAGAACAAAACCCTGTGCTGTTTCTAGATGACAATCTCTAACTGTGTGTGTGCTGAAGTGTTGCAGCCAATGCTTTCTGGGATTATGTCAATCGTTTCCACACTCTCAACCCTCCTCTAAAGTAAACAAGCAAACCAGTTTAACCACTTCTTAAGAGTAGGATAATTTGAGAAGGAAATCCTTCAGAGAGCATCTGGCAGGAGTCTATCCTGCTGGTTTACCTTTTTTCAGCTGTACACTACAACCAGAATTTGCCTTTTTAAACTGGTACTAAATGAATGTGTAGTGATCAAACTTAGCCAAAAGCTCTTTGCAGTTAAGCCATGGAAAGAAATGCTTTGTTACAGAGCGATACTACTGCAGCTAGAGGCAAATTTGGCCTCCTTAGAAATATTATAATTCTACATGCAGCAAGATCCTGCTCATCTCAGTTCCTGAGGGACCTTGGAGCAGATATTATTAAGGTCACGGTGATCCCAAAACAGTGAGGTGGTCAAATTTGAGAGAAGGCAGGAGGCTTGTTTTGGTTCAGCAGCCTTGGTGAAGGTATTTAATCTGAACCTTCCCAGCTTTTTGAAGCCATGCCAGGCAACAGCTGGGCCCTCCCTTTCTTCTCACCTCTCAAACAGACCTCCATAGCTTTTCTTAGCCAGTGAGTTACTTCCTTGTTGAAGAAATCTGGTTCCCTCACTTGATTATTGCATGAGAAAATAATTAGGCTTCACTGCTGCTTTGAAAGCTGTTACATCTGGTAACGTGTCCGGGGTTTTCCTTTAGAAAAACACTGTTTATTGCCAATCTGAAAAAAATTGTTTTATCTCTGAGGAACCAATGTGTTCCTGGGAATTTTTTTGTCTTCAGGACACTATAGTATCCCTAACTGCTCTTGCTTTAATGACTGATGAAGCGAGAGAAGTGGCCTGTTACTTGAAACTGAGGTGGAGTGTTTGGATATCTGAATATACCTGTGCCTTGGCCCCAGTACTGTGTTTCCACCTGTGACAGAAGTGGGGAGCAAGCAATGGAGCAGAACCAGGGCCAGTCTTCTCCAGCAGTGTAGGGACCAGACAAGGACTTGACCTTTGGGTGAGTACTGCAGGCCCCCACTGCTCTGCTTGCACAGCTCGCTGCTGTACACCCTGCCCACCAGGCTTTCTGCCTCTGCACTTCTCCTGCTTGCACAGGGGAGCAGTGATGCTGTGAGAATAAACACTCCCAGAACTATAAAGTGTATGTAACTGGGAATATAAATGCACCTAGAAGGGCATGTTGTCCTTCCTGTGCCAGATTTCTTTGATAGGAAGTCTGCAACAGTGAGAGGAACCAAAATGGGCAAAGAGATGATGCACTAAGTAGCACTTTTTGGTCTCTGTTTCCTCTTCTCACAGTTGACCCTAAGTCTGAGTGATGCTTGGTGTCATGGTTTTGTGCTTTTAAAACTAAGTTGGAAAATTTGTCCCTTTCTTTCCCTTGCTCAAGTGGGGGAGGAG
>JAWWES010000115.1:14605432-14618470 GCA_035583135.1 Lophotriccus pileatus
TGGATTGCCTTAAGGGCTAACGAGCTCCATCTGCCCGGGGAGGTCCCTGACCAGGAATCGAACCTGGGTCTCAGCGGAAACAGCGCTGCGTCTTAACCAATAACTAATTAGGCAAGAGCTAAACTACTTACAGGACTTAAACGGTGTCTAGAACTATATCTGGTTGGTGATAACTCACTAAAATTTTAATATAGTTGTCCCTGCCTCTTCTTGCTGCTGTTAGTAACCTAGAGAAGAGGTTAATGTTATCAGTTCGGCATGTGTTAGAACATCTTCTGTGTGACTGTGATGATTTAGCTCTTGCTTTGTCTTTTTCTGTAACACTTCGCCCAAAACCATCTCTGTTTTTCCTCTGTGAGTGTTTGTGGGAACATCTCCGGTCATTAACATTGACATGAATATTCCCTAAAGCTCAGTGCAGTCTTTAAAACATGCCGAAAGTGTGCTTTGGTGCATGTTAAGTCCTGCTTAAAGGCAAAAAACTAAGACAAAGGAAATGCAATAAACCATCTGTTGTACCTCAGCTCTACCTTGATGCCTCTTGGCGCTGGATGACATACATGTGGCATCCTGGAGAGCGTGTGCATCCAAAGGAGAGCATGGAAGCAAGTACTAGTGGCTTCATTTTGTGTGGTGTCTGAGTCTTTGGGTGCCTCCTGCAATCACACTGCTCAGTGCCATGCACTTGATGTGGATGGTGTAGTTAGTTCGTTCAGTGGATTCATTTGAATAAATAAAACCTACTGCACTTTTTTTATCCGTGTGGAGGTCCAGACACTAAATGCACAGCACGTGAGGGCAGCTGGAGGGGCATGGGTATGGATGCTTGGAAAAGTGTTCAAACCTTGCTATGGTCAGCAGTGAACTGGGAAACAGCATTGGGAGAGCTAATATGGGGATGTTGGTATCTCTTGCTAAATGCTTTTTCAAGACTGTGGATTTAGAGTATTGCAGAATATTGTTACCTAGATATTCTGCCCTTGGGGCAATATTGCAGAATGAAACAGCACATTAGCTGTAAGAGAGTATTTTACTAAAATGCTTCCTAGCTTGCTTCCTGGCAAAAAAACCTTTTCAAATATTCTGCCTTTCATATGTCCCAGTAATCTGTTCATCTGTTTTCATAGTATTTTTAATATTTTTACAAAACTGGGGAGTGTTTGTTTTTGTTTTTTTTAAAGGAAATTAAATTGCTTTCAGTTAGGGGCCTTTCATTAGACACAGTCTGCAGCATGTGTCTCTAGCATCAGGAGGTCCTGATACTGGGCTGTAATTGACTTTTGCATTCTGTCTGAGCAGAGTTCATCTCAAAAACTGAAATCTGAGGGAAAAAGTAATTTGTGCAGATGGTCTTCATAAAACAAAGGCAGATTAAATCTGGACCTGTCACAGAATTGCTCTTACAGATGCATCTGCTGCAAAATAATTACCTCTCTTGAGCTCAGTAAGCTAATCAATGTCTTTTGTTTGTGTCTGCAGTGGAAACAATTAAAAGTTCATTTCCTGTTTTTTAGGTAAATATACAGATTCTCTGATTTTTAGGGATAATTAGATTCATTTTGATGTGTATCACAGTCCAAAGTGTTCCTGTTGGACAGCTAGCTGTCTGTAATATAATTTACCTGTAGCCAGGATATAATTTCTTTTCAATCACTTTTTTAACTTGAGATGGTCTTTTGCTAAAGAGTTCAAAATCATTTTGTCTCCTTCGTTGTAAGTCGCATTTAAAAAGCTTAGGGCTTTTTGTACAAACATAAGAAATGCCATTATTTGCATTTATTTCAAATTCCCTTTAATTTTCTGCAACATGAGAAAAAAAATCTGAAACAGAGTTGAGAAAATAAACACTGCTACTACCTTAGTTGTAGTCTATGAAAATCTGTGCTGGGAGTCTGATCTTTCAAACACAGTGAGATGTGTGCACAGGGCAAGTGCTAGCAGGTAGAGAGGACACCTCTGAGAGGGGCAGTGGATGTTAGAAAGCAGGTACTGATGATGCCACTTAATTCCTAGAAGCACATCTGAAATTCCCAGCGGACTTCCACTGAGGGGTTTCCAGTAGAGATTTTACTCCATGTGATTTGCCAAGTTCATCAGTATGGCTCAGTATCATGTTGTGGGTTCATGGGGGGGATAAATCTCACCCCTCCAGGCTGAAATTCCATGAGCAGGGTGGACAGTGGTAGACTGAAAAGTGGTGCTGCTCTGCTTGTGGCCCTGCATCTTCCCTGGGATCAAGGCTGCCAGGGAGCACAGGGATGGTGTGTGGTGCACCTGTTTTCTGCTCCAAAGGCTCCCTTGGGTCCTGGACCAGGCGAGCATTGCACCTCACATACACGAGCTGTTTTAACGCTCATCACACAGCTGAGCTCACAGTGTGAATAGTGTGATGCTGCCACAAAGGGTGAGACTCCGAAAGGAAGCAGCACAAGCTGATGACATCATTTCTGCCAAACCTCTCTGCAAGGTAGCAAACATGCCTTTCCTCCTCCTTTTGCACAATCCCTGCTCCACCAGGACAGACCACTCCTTTACTTCTTCAAATTGACTCTGTGCTGCCTGTAATGTGTCAGTGTTTGTTGACCATGAGCAGATTTAAGTAGCTTTTCCCTGTGCCTTCTTTTCCTTGTGGCTTGGCAGGAGCATGAATAAGCCTTCACTGCTGAGGTGAAGGTTAAAAAAACCACCCAAACCCCAAAAAATCCACAAGGTCTTTTAAGCTCTTTAGTACATGGCAGTGACAATACAGTTGGGTTTAAAAGGAAGTAACTGGATCGCTCACCCCCTGTGATTAACCTTGCATGCCTTCTTTAGGATGGCTTCACTTCGCTCTTTGTGCTCTGCTTGTGCTTATATGTTGGCATTAGATCACAAGTGCTGTCGTCACTAAAATACACCTTTTGTCTCCACCTCTGTTTGAATACCTTAATCTCTGAATGGTTTTCAAGGCTGTGCTGCAGCAGACCGACCTCTTATTTTTTATTATTAAGAATAAGTGACAGTAGCTACAGAGGGGACACTGAGCCTCTGCGCAGACAGACAGATATTTGTTTTATTTTAATTCTCAGTGACCTTTATTTTATCCTGATTCAATTGCTTACTCAAGGGTACCAGCATTTTTTGTGCCCTTAGTGCATTAAACATTTTTCCAACTAAAGGAAGCATCAGATATATCTCATGTTGTCTTAAGAGTCATGATTAACCTTCAGCAGTGAATGTGCCCAGGAGGAAGAATGTGAAAGTGGAAAGTGGATTTGTTTGTAGAGTGAAGAAAATAAAAATCTCTTGTGCCATGATCGTAAGGGTTTTAAACCCTCAGAGCTTAGGGATCCCCCGAATGTCAATTTTATTTTCTGACAGCTGTTCCTGACTTAATTTAATTAATGGGAAATGTACATAGCCACCTTTTTTATAAGTTAATAAGGTTCAAGTAATTTTTGCATATGAGCATTTTCTGGTATGCTCTTCTTTGTGTACCTTCTTTAAGAGGCTCAAGTGTATCTACACTGTGCAGAAGTATCCTCTGTTGTGAAGGTGCTGAGGTTTTGCAGATGGCTTGTGAGAAAATGAGAGAGGTTAAGGAAGCAGGTTGTCAAGGTAGTGGAATACAAATTAACTACTTACATCCTCATGTTGTCCACATTTGAACTAAAAAAACCCTGTTAAGTAGCCTTTGAAGACCAATCCCAAACCTTGAGCTGAAAGTGTTCACTGAAGCCTTTGTTTCAGAATTCCCTGTTTTATTTATAAATAACACAGATGTATTTACTATAGTCACAGAATCCAATCTGTTTTAATTATTTTTTCTTTAGGCCTCCTAAAACAAAATTCTTGAGCTGATTAAAGAATTAAAAATAGTTTAAAAAATATTCCCTCAATGTATGATCTGCTGATTTATCTGGACTGTCAAATCCCACCCACCAACCAATGTCAAATAAGAACCAGGAGACTTCAGTTTGTACTGGAATACAGCTGTCAGGAATATCTCCAGTTTAGATATAGGGAACTTCCCTTTTTATTTGAAAAATGGAATGTACTTTCACTGTTAAGGATCTGTTTTGTATCATACGCATATCAAACTATCCAATTATATCACTGAATAAAAATGTCAATTTTAAGCCACTCATTATGTTAAATATTTGGGCATTATAATAAGGATCTGGGCTCTCACGTGCCTTTATAGTTTATCCAGAGCTGTGCCCACAATTAATTAGGGTGAAATGTTTGATTTGGGGCAGAACTGAAAGGTTTGAGTGCACCCAGATCTGCGCATGGCTAAGAAGTTTTCTTTAAAAGCGGGACTAGTAGACTATACAGCCAGTTAGGGGGGTGCAAACAAGGTTGGAGTGACTGAAACCTTTTACTGTTTGGCCTTTGAGGCCAAAGCTGACTTACAGCAGGGAAATGCCTGCACTGCCAAGCCTTTCTCGTGACTGGCTGAGAGGTCAAAGTGAGCAGATAGGAATGGAGACTGCTCTAGTTGCTTGCTCAGTGATTTTTCTTCTTTTTAGCTTTTAAAGTCACGCTGCTTTTTAAGGACTTTCTCCCCTCTGCTCTGCACTTCAGGTTTTCTTAGTCTGTCCAGAGGCATATGAAGTACCACAGCCATGACACCATGTAAGGAAAGTTTGGTAGGTGATTGCAGGCTATTAAGGGCCTGAGAATTCACTCCCAATGCACTCCTTACATTATAGCCATTTCCAATTTCAGTTTTCAGGTGCTTGGTTTAGTAGAGACAGGCTGCAGAAAGCTGACTGATTAATGGCAGAAGATTTCTGTTCAAAACCTAATTTTCCATCAAGCTGGTTCTGATGGAAGGGATTTTCTGTGATTCCCTAAACAGCATGTACATAATTAAGAAAAAGCCCTTGTGATTCTCAAGCCTCCAGCATTTGTGAATGGTCTATAAATGTTCCTATTGCTCTAGTCCAATAATCTTTCTATTCATTATTTCATTTTAAGTAACACTGCAGCAAAACTAGATGTCTTGAATGTTTATTCAGTGTGCTTTCAGAGTGGCAAGCCACAGTGTCGCAGGCTAGTGATGAACAAATATCTCCAAGTTATTAAACTCATATATCTTGCTTGCTTCTTATTGTAATCTGTTCAATTTGAATTTTCTGTCCCTTGAAAATTTCCTTGATGACTGTTTGATATACCTGACACTTTGATTTCTTCAGTGTGAGGATGTTTCATTTATTAGCCTGTGGAAAGCTCATAGGTGGAGATTGGTATCTTGCTTCCATTCTTATTTTTGAGTCTGTTTTTCATTTTCTGATGGGTTTCTGATGCACAAGCTTCCTCTGGTAATACAAAAATAAAAAAGCCCCAAGGTGTGTGATCTACCAGCCCACACAGCAGGGCCGCAGAGAGGACAGAGATGTAGGTGTGCTCTTTCTGTGCGAAAGCGCTCCAGGCTGGCACACCTCTGTGCAGCCTGTTCCATGCATGTAGTCACATCAGGCCTGCAGGGAGACTGGGATAATGCCTCAGTCTACCTTCAGATCTTCACCAGAATGTCAGTAGTTTTCTTTACCTTTGTACCTGCCGTTGGCCTGTGCTTTTTAAGATGATTTCTTTGTGGGTTTTTTCCTACTCCTGCGTCTAAAACAAGAGCAAGCCTTTCTTTGTTTGACATGCAGCATATTTTCGGGAGCATGACACAGACAAGAAGCAGGGTTTTAAGATCATCTTGTTGCAAAGTAAATTCAGGAATCTATCTCTTCAAGTGTTCCTTTGTTGTTCTTCATGTAAGATCAGTCCTGACTGGAGGTTAAAGACCTTTGATCTGCAGAAGTACAGACTGCACCTGTTCAGCTATTTCAATCCCATCTAGAGAGAATCAGTCCATCTCTGAGCATTTCTTGTAGTATTCCCACAGTTGTGCTTTTGGCCTTGGACAAAAATGAATGAAAGATCAGGACCTTAAAATCTGAGAACCAGAGGTACCTCTCTTGTTGTTCTGTTGTACAACTTGCAGTGATCTGCTGCTGAAGAATCAGTAAAGTTAAAACTTAGGTAACATTGTTTTCCAAAGAGCTAAAATCTCTATGGCTTCTTTTAAATTAGGTAAGAGCATCTGTGTATTCAGCACTCCTGAAAAATCAATCCACTGATTTAGGATGTGAACCTAAATAATAAGTTGGTAGAAAGTTAACAAACTCCCACAGATGCATTTGACTAAGAGACGCACAGGTGAGCAGGTTAGAGGGGGTAAAGAACTGGGAGAAAGTTGTGTTTAAGCCACCCTGCACCTTCATCTGCGTTATGTGACTCAGTTTCCTACCTCCACAGGTTTTAGAGCATTTTCTCTTCTCTACAGCAGCTGCTTTACAGTATCTGTGGTACCCAGGCATCATCTCCACATCAGGATTTAGGTTTCCAAGTGCAGGGCCTCCCGTGAACATGACTAATGAGACTATCATAGGTCATAACTCTTTTCTTCTCAAAGGTATTTACAAGTAGGATAATTTTACCTGCAATTCAAGAGGGATGCTTAAAAAATACCTTGCTTGGTCAAAACCTGCACTTCTGCCTATGATTCTCATTGTGCATAACTGGTTGGAAGCAGAGCTGAAATGCCTGTGAATCTCTTCAATGTAAACTGTATTTATGTTTGTGGGTGCTAACTTTGTAATGAATTGGATTTTAAAGTTTTATAATGGCAAGGGAAGGCAGTGTACACTGAACAACCCCCCACCCCATCTCCCTTTCCAAGTTCACACAATCTTTAAATAAAGCAAATAGTTTGCTAATTTTTATGTAATATGTTGGTCTTCTAGTCTGTTCTTCTCATTAAAGAAACACTGTCATGGCAGGCTCTTCCTCTTCTATTTTAGCTGAGTGAATAGCATCATATCCTGGGGGTTTCTTTCCAGGCAAACTGTCATGCATGTCACTCTGCAAGGAGATGCAGAAGGTAGAATTTTTGTCAACTGATTGGAGACTTGAGCAGTTGATCTCCAGTGAGAGCTCTCTGCTTATTCCTACTCCTGCCAAAGGTATCAGCTGAAGATTGTTGGTCCTCCTGCTTTCTGAAAACATGTAACTGAATGAAAAACAAAGTATTTCATGTATCAAGAAAGGATATTGCTCGGGGTTTGCTTTTCTTTTTTAATTGTTGCAAATGCAATATTGTCTTAGTCAGTAATGCTTGTGTTCTGCTTCCTGTCATTGTCAGTGGCCATTACTGGATATTTCAGGGTGAGTGGTGGTTCCCCTCTCTTTATTTCAGCCCTATCCTCAAAAGTGGGTGTTTGCAGCATACAAGGTGCTGCCTGTTGGGCCCTATTCTTGCCTCTAGCAGAGGGTTCATTGAAGCCCCAAAGAATGGGATTTAATAACTCTTCCAGATTTTTTTTTGCTAGACTTGTCTATGATCACTAATTCTCATCCAGATGGATTTTCAAGTCTGCTTTTAATTTCAGCTCACAACTTCATCAGTTCAGAATGGCCACATCAGCAAAATCTCTGAAAGTGCAGTATCTTTCCTTTGTGTGTCTTGCCAGAAATGGGAAGGATTTCTCCCTTTACCTTAGACCTATGAAGAAAATTGTCCTTCATCAATCCCTCTTCCTCTCTCTGAGACATCTCCTTGGATGACTCAGGTTCCCAAGGACTTTCTCAGCTCTTAGCTCAAGAGGTTGGGATAAAAAAATCCTTTTCCAGATTCTGGAGTTAACAAGCTAGTAACCAAACTGAGGGGCTGAATAAAAATTTCATCCCTCTTATATTAATAGGGTTCCCTAGGAAATGCTTCATGTGTCAGAAAACCAACAGTTCATGAAAAGCTAACTCTCTATAAATAATCAGCTGGGAAAATAAAGAGGAGAGACAAGACTGAAATTTACAAATTTGAGGCAGGAAAAAGTATAAACAGAAAAAACTACCATTTGCTTCAGCTGTGCAACGTAAGTAAAGTGAGAAAGTTTCTTCAGGCACCATAGAACACAGATTTCCTCCATAACATTCTTTACAAATCTTAAATAGTGAAAATCAAGGCAGGCAGGATTGTTTCTCACTAGTTTCAAGCACCAGACTTTTGCTTTTATTCTGAAATAGGATAAGCTTAAAGACAAATAGGATCTGGGGCTAAATCAGAGCCTTCCATGTATAAAAAAGCAACACTGGAAGTTACAGATTAAAAGAAGGGAAAAATCAATAATTTTATTTAAAGGCTTCTGCCTGCTCACAGGAGGACAGGAGTCAAATCTGATTCAGGTGGTGAGTCCTGGGCAGAGCGATGCCACGGTCAGGGTTGTAAGGGACTTGACGTGAGGGGATTGTTCTTACTTTAACCAACAGAGAAGGCAGAGGCCTGGCTTGGGGGTGCTTGATTTGGATCCTGTCTGCCAAAAACTGAAAGCCCACTGAGATGTTTGGCTGTGACTGAGGAGAGGGTGGTCTAGCACAGCATTGCTGTGTCTCTGCACATGACCCTGCCTGGTGCTGTTCTTACAGTCACCTCCCTGTGCTCTCCTAATGCCTAATTAGGAGCTGAGCAATTAACTCAAAAAGCCTAAGCAGACTTTCCTTTTGGAAAGTGGTGCCTTTGGTGTTACATAGACAAGGTGAGTTTGGCTGAGTTCCCAAGACCTTGTATGTAATAGGAAAGCGGCAGTTTAATAAGGCCCCTTGATGCCTTTATCTGCTGGATAATAGCTTTAATTGACAGTTAATGTTTTCAGCTGCATAAACTTTTTTTCAGTTATTATTTATGCTTCAGAGAAAGGTTAATCTTGATAATAGAAACTTTAACCTCAGATCTTAAGCAACTTTTTTAAAATCATAATTTGAGACAAATAGGATGCTTTAAGGGTTTTTTACTGGCTAAAGAATCATGTAAATTAAACCACTCTAAATATACCTATTTGAAGAGAACTTTGCTATTTCTATTTTTAGAATGATTATGAGTTCCAAGGGAATAATTTACCTTGTAAAAATAAAACCTCAGGCACCACAGTTACGTTGCTACCCCTCTCTGGGATCTTTGCAATGTGAGACGTTCCTGTGTGCTGTTGCACTTACAGCAGCTGTTCACAGACAGTTACATCCAATGCCCATTGGTCTGGGGCCTGGTTGAGGATGTGTCATCATCAGGGTTATGGGGCACAGCTGTAAGTGATGGTGTTTGTGATGCTGCTGCTTCTGCCCGTTCCTGTTGCCCTGGACTGTGGGGCTTGGTTGCTTAGAGACAGACTTGTGAGAGGACAGTGGTGTTTATCTCTTGGCTCTCAGCAAATAAGGAATGTTAATTTGTAGTTCATGTAGTAGCTGACTTTCTCTGTGGTTTATTAAATCCCATGTGTTTAGTGCGTTCTCTGAAAGCTTTCATTTAGCTGAGTTTTCCAGCTGCCTTAAAAGTACGGCACAGCAGGCATCAGATGTGAGCTCTCAGAGCAGGGTAGAGATTAATACCAAGCGTGACATTTGGAAGAGTGTCTAGGGGAATGCAGTATGCCTGCATATTACATTTCAAAAGCACTTTACCACTTGCCAGCCTTTTTATTTTTCTCAAATTTCAAATTCCTAAGGGAGTTAGACTGAAAGGGAAGAGTTTTTATGCTTCCCTAAAATAACTGCTTACGTCTTATTCGGTGCAAATTAACTTCTCCCCCTCTCCCACCCCAATTTTTCACACATAAATGTGCAGCAGACAGAGTAGAAAAACTGGGAACCTGACTCAGTACTGGGCTATAGCCAGTGCAATTCCTCTGTCGCTGTCTCCCTTTTCTACTCCAAGCCCCAAATTCCTCTAGCCTCTTCCTTCCCTTCTAGCTGTGTTTTGCCCACCCTCACCTTCTCCAGTTATCCTGACAGAGCAGCCAACATTTGCAGAGCTCCTGGCCAGCTCTCAGCAGTGAGAGGCACACAACATGTGCCTTTCTTCTGGGCTGGTGGATGAAGAATATTGCAGGTTATGTGACGTGTAAAGCAGAATCTCACAGATAAGATCTTGTGAGCTACAGTCTACTGAGTAGTGTGACAGGAGAAGGCTGGTCTGTGTGTCATCAGGGAGGCAGCAAAGTGGCAAGGCTTATTACGTTCTTATTTTCACTTTCAGTTCACAATTTAAATACCCTCAAGGCATAAATTTTTCCTGCTTGTAACAGTCATTTTGAGTGATCATGTCATTGCAAATTCCATTTTGCCTTTGCACAAGAAGGCAACAGCTGTTTTCTGCAAGGCAGAGAGGTGTGCAGAGAAATCGTGATCTCTGCCACAATTCTTCAATACTGTACAACAGAGGCTTTAGGATCTGTCATTTCCTCAGAGCGGTGCCTGTTTGTGCAGCACCTAGCAGAATGATTCTTGTTTTCTTGATACCTGTCTTTTTGGTGTTATTCCAATGGAAATGTAGTACTAGAAGTCGCACAGTGCAAATATATTGCAGTTCATGTAAAGGGATGTAATCAGCAGTTCATGATTGGGTTTTTAACTGTTGCATCCACTGGAAATGTTATTAATGCAAGCAAGGGCAGTAAAATTTTGTCCCAAAATGTCTAGCTTTGCAATGTCTGAGTACTTAGGTATGCAGTAACTGGCAGGCTAACATTTCTGTGTGAGACTGGGGGAGAACGAGCTCCTGCCAAATTCTTCCTAAATTTCTTCTTTCTCCTTGAGCAGAGGGGAATTGCATTACCATGATGATACGTGCATTCTCACTGGAAATCAGTCAGGTGGAAAGAAAAAAAAATGCTTTTCTCTGTATTACCTGTCTCAGGTGCTCAACACATGTCATTGTGAGGTGCAAAGGCATGTAGGGAGTTCAGCGGTGACAAGGGACTTGTTCTTGCCCCTCACAGAGACAGATGCATCCCAGAAATCATGCCATTTGGCACAGATTTGGTGTCAGTTGAGAGCTCTGCTCAAGCCTAAGTAGTATCACCTCTGCTTGAGCTTTCCCATGCCATATGGACATATCTGATGGAGAAGCAAGAAGGGATTTTCTAGTAGTGAGAAGGCTGGAGCAACTCTCAGGGAGGGCATCTGTGTTTACTTGTTTTAGCACTTCATAGCAATCACAAATATAAAAGGACCCTTTCTTATTTGTGGATGATTGCAGTCACCCCAGGTACATCCTGGCAGGTTGATGGAAAAAGAGAAATAATACAATCTGTGAGAACTTCTGCATGGCCCTCTAAAAAAGGGATGGGTACAACCAATCAAAACAATGGGTAACTTTCGTCCTTCTCGTATGACTCTTCTGGGTATTGCTGCCTGTGGATGTTGGGAATATGTTGACTTTTAACTGTTGACAAGTCATAGTGGGGAGAAGACTCATGGGTAGAAAGAGCTCAGGTAGAGGTGTCAGTCCAGGGCAAGAAGTGGCTGATTTTGCAACTGACGAAGTCTTCTGTCTTCCTCTCTGATGGAAGGTTTGTGTCTGTGATCATAAAATGTTGGCATAAAATCATGGTGGTGCCTTGGGCAGGACAATATTTTAAGCTCTGACATCAGAGTCCATAGCTGGAGTTTGTCTCCCCGACTAGAACATAGGAGGTGAGACCAGGCTTGCTAAGGATGAGCCTAGGGGTGACATGTCACAGTTAGGGGCAAAATCGATAAGGAGGGCCAAGGAAAACCTCCATTCTTTATTGGACATGAAAAGGAATAGAGTCACTGAAGATGAAGAAAAGGCTGAGGTACTTAATGCCTTCTTTGCCTCAGTCTTTAACACAAAGGTTGGTTATCCTCAGGGCAGCTGGCCCCCTGAGCTGGAAGAAGGGATGGGGAGCAGAACAGACCCCCTGTGATCCAGGAGGAGGTAGTTAGTGACCTGCTGAGCCACTTAGATGCTCACAAGTCTATGGGACCAAATGGGATCCATCCTAGGGTGCTGAGGGAGCTGGCATAAGAGCTCGCTAAGCTGCATCAGTCCTGGCTAATTGAGGAAGTCCTAGATGACTGGAGGTTGGCCAGTGTGATGCCCATCCACAAGTAGGGTTGGAAGGAGGATCTGGGGAACTACAGGCCTCTTAGCCTGACCTTGGTACCTGACAAGGCTATGGAGCGGATCATCTTGAGCGTAATCACATACAGGACAATCAGGGTATCAGGCCCAGCCAGCAGGGATTTAGGAAAGGCATGTCCTGCTTGACCAATCTGATCTCCTTTTATGACCACATGATCCACCTAGTGGATGAGGGAAAGACTGCATTCTCCTGGAGAAATTGGCAGCCCGTGGCTTGAACAGATGCACCCTTCTCTGCGTTAAGAACAGGCTGATGGAAGGGCCCACAGAGTAGTGTGAATGGTGCTGCATCCAGTTGATGTCTGGTCACTGGTGGTGTCCCCCAGGGATCAGTGTTAGGCCCAGTCCTGTTTAATATCTTTACTGATGAGCTGAATGAGGGGATTGAGTGTGTCCTCAGTAAACACCAAGTTGTGTGGGAGTGCTGATCTGCTGGAGGGCAGGAAGGCTCTGCAGCAGGAACAAGCTGGATAGATCGGCCAAGGCCAACAGTATGAGATTCAACAAGCCCAAGTGCCAGGTCCTACACTTCAGCCACAATAACCCCCTACAGTGCTCCGGGCTAGGGGAAGAGTATCTGAAAAGTAGCCCAACAGAAATGGACCTGGGAGTGCTGGTCATCAGCAGACTGAACATGAGCCAGCAGCGTACCCAGGTGGCCAAGAAGGCCAGTGGCATCCTGGCCTGTATCAGGAACAGTGTGGCCAGCAGGACCAGGGAAGTAATTCTGTCCCTGTACTAAGCACTGGTGAGGCCACATCTCTAATTCTTTATCCAGTTATGGGCCCCTCAATTCAGGAAGGGCATTGAGGTGCTGGAGCGAGTCCAGAGAGGATCAATGAAGCTAGTGAAGGGTCTGAAACACAAATCCTATGAGGAGCAGTTGAGGGAGCTGGGGGTCTGTAGCGTTCCAGTCTGCTGAATATTGCAGAAAGAAACTATAGGTTCTAATATTCTTTTGAGCAAAATTAAAACTCATACAAGCTGGCTGTTTAATACCAAAAATTGATTTTATTAATTGCTAAGAGATGCAAAGAGAAAAGGAGGAAAAAATAAGAAAAGAT
>JAWWES010000115.1:14636475-14679094 GCA_035583135.1 Lophotriccus pileatus
TGTCTTGCTTTCATATGTCGACTCAGTGAAACATTAACTTCAAGAACTTTCTAGTACTCCTGCAGCTCTATATGCCAAAGTTTAGTTATCCTTCCTAGGAAGACATTGCTGACCTTTTGGTGAGGAATGACACTGCACTGAGTCATCAGCATTAATGAAAGAAAGCCATGTGGAGATTTCATCATAAACCCACCCAAAGATCTGTCTCAGTCTTGGAGATGCAAACAAAAGCCGTGTGGATTTGTCCTGCATTTCTCATTGTTTTTCATGATATTCAACAACTCTCAGCACTGAGGCAAAAATCAAATAATCTGATCCTAACTGCCTGGGCAGACTTGGTTCAGGAGGGTAAAGCAGACCCGGGCCTTTGCTTTACTTTGTGGGTCTGTCGTCTGTTTTTTTCCACATGGACAGGGGAAAGGTTTCCCCATTGGCATGTGTTCTGACTTTGTTTCTCCTGTGAAGCCCTGCAGTTTGTACCATCTGCTTGGTCCCTGTGAGCCCAGTGGGTGGGTGCCCTGCTGCCTGACTCTGTTGTTGGTGCCAGGGGGAGCACATGTGGAGAGGAAGGCAGACACGTTGGCCAGCCATCTTTACTGAGCAGGTAGCCTCAAGGGAGCTCTCACAAGCTGGCACGGGCTGGCACTGCCAGCACCAGTGTAAAGTGGGCCATGCTGGCTCCTCGCTGGCTTCCTATCTCAGCTCTGGCAGAGCAGCTGCCTCAGTATATTATTTCAGGCTGTGTGATGGATTGGATGCTCATCTTATTTCTCCAGGCAGGCTAATATGACATATACCCAATACCATTTGCTTCTTCTGACACTGCTATGAGAGCCTGTGGCTTCCTCTTTGTGCGTGTTGGCTTTTACTGTTAACCAGGCACTTGCTGAGAGGTGAGCTTTTGGATGACCTGGCAAAGGCAGTGAACACAACCTGACTTTATATTCCTGTGGCATTGATGGCTCGAGAGGCAGTCTGAAGTTGGCACCTGCAGTAGCAAAAGACGTTCAGCAGTTGGTCTGTTCTGTGCTTTATCACATCACCTGGGTGTAACTCACAGGAGAGGTGCTGTGACTGCATCACTAAAAGGACAAAATCAGATGTTTGCCCTTGTGCATGCTGTGATTTCTCATGGGCTGGAGGACCAGAGGGGCCTCTCCAAGAAGAGGCAATGAAGCAGGTCATCCCCTCTGCTTACGTGCAAGTGGTGACTGTGAGCAGCTCATGCCATTAGAGCAGCATCTCCAACACCTGTGGGGTCAAGAGAGTGTCCTTTTAGTGGGTAACACTTTTGTAGTAGAAGGCCAGTCTCTTGCCCACACGTGCATGTGCATCCTTATCCTCCATGCTCAGATGGATCCTGCAGGCAGGTTAGACTGGATCCTGCAGGCAGGTTGGACTGCAGCAGCATCAGTGCTGTGCTGTGTGATAGTTATTTGCATATTGGGTTAGTAAAGGAGCCTAAAACCTGGCTCAGTCAGCACTGAACACAAAGGGTTTGGGAGAGGGTTGGCTCTGAGCACGATCTCCCCCCACACACCACCTGGCATTCTGGGGAAATGATGGAGTGCTATTTTAGGGGAATCCCTTCTGTGCTATCCTTGTGTGGGTTCCCTTCTCTGATCTCAGTTGTGTACGCAGAGAAGAGATGGGGGCTGGAGAAGCACATTCCTGCATATGTGTTTGGGGGAGCAGAAATAGAGGGCAATAGAAATATCAAGAGAGTTAATACTGTATTATGTTCAGCTATTAGGCACTGAGTCAGTGCTCAAGGGGATGTCTGCTTCCTCTGCAAACACAGAAAATAAAGGTTTTATTGGTTTAAATAGTGCAAGGCTACGTGCTTCTGTGTGCTTTGCAGGAAGCTTCCTTGGGGCAGTGCTAGGTCTCCTGATTCTGTAGGGTAAACTGGCCTCCTTTGCCTATATAATGTGCTTCGTGCTCATCTGTTACAGATCTCTCACTGTCCCAACCAAGCAGTACTGCAGAGAGAGTGATAGTCATATTTAAGACAATCCTGACTTCTGTAAGAACTTCAGAACTGCACCCCGAGCTGTGTGTTCGTGTGCTCTGATTCTACACTGTGTGGGAAGTCTGTGAAGCCATGGTAGAATAGGGCTTGCTTCTACATAGTCTTGTGCTGCTGGCAGGCATGCCTAACTTCACTTCTGGAAATCTCAAGGTGGATGAGAATTGACACAATTAATAATACCCAGCAGCCAAGCTCATTAAGCAGCTGGAGATGTGCTGCAGCAGTGATGGCAAAATCAACCAGAATGGAGGTTTTGTTTGCAACAGCTTCTTTACAAAAGCAAATACCTTGGTACAACAGAAGTGGCACAAGGAGGTGTTAGTTACCCTACTTGTCCTCAGGACAAGATGTGTTGTACTGGTTCCTTCCAGAGTAGTTTTCCATTGGGATTTGCATTTTTTTTTGCTTATTTCTTGAATTGATAATGGACCACTCAGTGAATGGAAATTTTCCTGTGCCTTCTGGCTCTCTCCTTCCCTCCAGCCTCCTATCCAAGCTGCTGTAAAATCTTGAAGAACGGTCTCCTGTTGGCAGGGGGGTTGCACCTAGAGCCCCTTGCAGAAACCAATAGGTTCTTGGGGTGCAAACAGGTCTTGCTTGCTTTCTGTTTGGGGTGAGGTTTGGGTTTTTTGTTTGTTTTATTTGGGGTTTTGTTGTTGTTTTGGTTTGGTTTTGGTTTTTTGTTTCATTTTGGGTTTTGTTTGTTTTGTGTTTTGTGTGGGGTTTTTGTTTCCTTTTTTTTAGGGTTTTTTTGGATTGGTTGGTTTTTTGGTGGTAGGGGTTTTTTGGGGTGGAATGTTTTTGGTGGTGTATATTCCTTCAGTGCTAGAAATGTTAACATACCTCTTCTCTCATGCTATGCTGCAATCTTATATTGTTTTTCCATCTGGAAAAGGAAAGATTTAATGCCCAGTTTACTGACCAGCCAACCCAAAACTCAAGCCGTCTCATCAGACCAATTTGACTGAGAATTCCTGGCACTGATGCTTGTTGCCAGTATAAATGAGCCTGTAATGATTTATTTTTCTTCCAGGTGTCAGCACAGTTCCAGTAGAAAAAGACCGTACTGAAGAAATGGTGAGTGGCTGTGTGTCAAAGCAAACTTCAGAAAATTATCTGACATATTGTGACATATTCTCCATGTTCTGTCTCTAAACTCTCAGGGTAATGCTTCTTTTCCTAAGGGTAAAACTCCTAACAGATCGTTGCTGATGTGGAACTTAGAGTCCCTTTGAGCTGTCAGAAGATACCTGTGTGCACTTCAGTGCACTTGATGGAAAGAGAAGCTGTTCTCATGTCAATGTGGTGCTTCTGGAGCTGTGCATTGTACAGCTTCCTGAAAAATGAGGTGAAATATTTGATAGTATATGATATTGTACTGTGTAAAGTGAGATGGTAGCTTTGAGGAAAGATGAAATATCTACAGTTACCAACTATGCAACAGACTTTGTAATGTAGTCCTGCCCGTCTCCTGCTTTAGAAAGAGATTCTTAACCTGTGCCATCAGCTCAGACCCTCTGCACTGGCTGTTAACATGATCATTTAGATTAGTAAATACCTGGTAATAACTAAAATTAGTTAAAAGATAAGCTCTATAAATGTTTTATTGTCTCTTCCCAGTCAGCCACCCAGATGGTCCACCTGAGGCTCTTGTACCCGCAGTGTTTGCTCACAACCAACAGCTTCAACACTTGAAAATCGTTTTATACGGAGGAGCTACGTTGGTAGCACTTAGAATTAGAGGAGGTTGTATGACTTTCCTGAATCAATTTCCTCTGCTTCCAGAAGACTGTACAGTTGAACGTTAAGCGCTAAAAACCAGGCAGGGCTTACAGCACACACACATGAAAAGATGTGGAGCAGGTCACTTAGAGAGGACACAGAAGTGGGTTTGCTTTATTGGCAACCCAAACTACCTTTGCAGCATCCTCATTTGGACAGATCCTACAGGATGATTCTCATCCTTTGCATGTGCGCTGTGTTTGGGGTTTTTTGTAGGATGCTGTTACATCCTATTGTTTGACTCTCCTTTGTACTGAATAGGGTATTTAATATGTAAAAAGGTACAAAAGGAGCCTTTACCTGTGCAAACAAAAGGGGAGATAAAGAGAGCTTGTGACTATTCTCTTCTTACTGATACTGTGAGAAACAGCTGCTGGCCAAAGGCACAAGAACTTGTGTTAGAGCTGGGGATTACTCAAAACTCGTTAACAACAGCCTGAACTCTAATCCTAAACTAGCTTTTCTACCAACTGGATCAGTAGTAAGATTTCCAATTTTGCCATGAGAATTTCTTTTCCTATTTTGTCTCTTCCAGATAACCCAGTGCATAGTGGAAGTTCTGTCCAATGCTCTGTCTAAGCCAAATGCACCACCAATTAATCCTGAATGCAAAGAAATCCTGAAAAAGAGTAAGTACAACATTACCTGAACTTGTCAAAGGAACTTAGATGGTTTCTGTCTTGCACTGGAGTTGGTGAACTGTTATTTCAGCCTGTGTGAAACTGTTGCCTCCAAATTTTGGTGTCAAAATTCTGATTTCCTTCTGTTTAGTTGGTCTCACTCAAAGAAAAAACAACCTGTACAAACAACCTGGTAATTGTCAGGGATTCTTGGATAACACTTGTGGCTCTCTACTTAAACAACCCAGAGAGTCTGAGAGAATTTGACAGACTCTTTAGGTAGCCTGAGAAGTCAACAAATGTGACCATGTTTGGACCACATGCTGAATGTGTTCCAGAGGGTAGGAGCTGTCTTCAAGTCAAATCAGCACTTAAATCAACAAGGCAGCTGAGTCCATGAACACTGAAACCTGTCTGTCTCCTCCTTGTTTATAGAGGGAATCATGCATGGCCCTCATACAGTCATCAGAAGGGTTTGCACTTTGGGAAAACATGTATTTTTATCTAACTCAGCCCCAGATTCCTAGGAAATGCTGGATGCCATCAAGCTTAGTTTATGACATGGTAATTTCAGGAAAAAATCCCCCACCCTGTATATTTGTCATGTTTTGGAAAATAAACCAGTTACTGTAAAGAGAGGGTAAGCACCATATTTTTGCCCTTAGACAGATCCAAGAGTAGCAGATGATGAGAAACTTCTCGTAAATAATGAGGTATTTCTGAATCTGTGCAGCTGTTGTCTGAAAACTTTGAGGATTTGTGATCTATTTCTGATGTTACTCAGAATGAAGTGAAGCTGAAGCATCTTCATGTATGTTGTTATACATACAGTTAGAGTCAGACTTTCATCTAACATTTCAGAAATAGTGGAAGGAACATGATTTGATTAAACAACTGTTGCAAAGCAACAGATTTCTTTAATTCTTTTTTTCAGTCAACTTAAAACTTTTAAAATTTGCTAAAACCCCCTAATATTTTCAAGTAGCTTGAAATAGGTGGTTGTCTTTTTTGTGAATAATCACATGTGATGGGTAAGGCCTGACACACAAACAACTGAACACAACTCCAGATTCCACTGATTTTTAGTGGGAATGAAAGCTAATTTAGTTCAATACTAAAAACATGGTCGCAAACAAAGGAAAAAGACAAAGAGAAAAAAATATTCTGGAAATTCCAGGGGAACTTTTAAGATGCTTAATTAAATGAAAGTTAGTTCATCCTCTTCCAGGTAAGCATACAAAATATTAGCAAATTACTGATTTTAAAAGCAGAGTTAAGAAAATTAGTTCTGTCCAAATCTTCTTGCTACTTTGTGTTTTGTATTTGCACTGAAATAACACTTCAGTGGAGAGTTGGATTACTCCATTGTGCTGCTCTTGGTGTTACAGGTGGTAAAAATGACAGAGAGAGGAGTGAAAGCAAACAACTTGAAGTGAGGCATTCCAAAGAACCAGCAGAGACTGAAAAACTTCACACTGGGAGTGTGGAGCAAGAACAAAGTCAGGCAGAAGACGAATCTAAAAACTACATAAAAGAAAGTGATGAGGAGAAACTTGCTCACGAGGAAGGCAAAAGCACAGAAGAGGAGGCTGGACACCACACGCCTGCTCAGGATGAGAGACTTTACACAGAGGAAAAAACCCACTATCAGGAAACTGGAAGAGAGGAGGAGAAGAATTACCACAGTGAAGAAGGAAGCAAAGAGAGCAGGTGTTGTGAGGAAGATGTGGAACGTGCTGTTCTCAACAAGAAGTCTCACTCTGGAGGCACGAGCACAGATTTCCGTGATGGGAATGGTCAGCGCCCCGGGAACCGCTGGCACTTGGAGGAGGGAGTGCAGAGCCCTTACAAACAGATTCAAGCAGGTGAAGAGGGAGAGGGAGAGGAAGAAAGAAGTGAAAAGTACCACCATGAGTCTAAGGAACGTGATTTCTCCCATCAGCAAGAGCGTGAAGAGTCTGATGAGAGTGAAGAAACAGAGGAGGAAAAGCAACGCTACAAACCCAAACGATACCATGGGAAGCACAGAGTGGGTGACTCCTATGAAGACAGGAGAGGCTATGGTGGTGAGAAAGGGGAAGTAGCTGAGGAATCAGACACAGAAGAGACCCATGTCTGGAACCAATGGAACCACCATCAGAAACAGCAGGAAGAGCAGCGTGAGGAGAAGAGTGGCTATCATGGGGGGCGTGGGTCTGAGGAGGCAAAGAAGAGGCTTTCAATCCAGGGAATTGAGAAGTACAGGGACAGGTGGCAGCAAAGAGAAGAGAGCAGTGAAGAGAGCAGCGAAGAGAGCAGTGAAGAAGAAAACAAGAGGTATCACCACAGTGAAAAAAGTAATGAGAAATGGCACAAGGAGAGGAGACATCACGATGGATCACGTGAGGCCATGGGGGACCATTCCGAGGGAAGGACGTATCTTGAAGGTGAAAATGAGGAAGAGCCGGACAGTTACCTCAGTGGTGGCAGCAAGGAGAAGCAGCGTCGCGCTGGAGGAAGATACCGCCTCTGGAACAATGAGGAGGAAGGGTCACAGAAAGCGTCTGCTTGGGAGCACCGAGGGCAGGCCAGGAGGCACCACAGCACCGAGGACGGGGGGGACCAGCAGCGCTACCCCAGCTACAGTGAGGAGGAGGAGGAGGAGGTAGAAAAGAAGCATCACAGCAGTGATCAGGTGGAAAATGAAGAGGAGGAAAGATATGCAGAGAGGGAAGAGTACAGAAGCAGTCTCCCTGCAGAAAATGAGAAGAGAACTGCATCATCCTACAGCCCTTTCTATCCACTGCTGTGGTGGAAGAGCCGGCGCTTCGAGAAGAGGGACAGCACAGGAGAGCAGCTTTTGGAGGGCAAAGAGGAAAGGAGGCCTGCCCTGAATGAGAAGAATCTTTTCCCTGAATATAATGACTATGACTGGTGGGAGGAAAAGCAAATCCTGAGTGCTCTGAAGCACAAACGCGCTGAGAAGAGGAATCCTGGCAAAATCAACAGAAATGACGTAGAAAGGCAATACAACAAGGTGGATCAACTTGCAAAACTTCTGAATTACAGGAAGAAATCAGCTGAATTCCCAGAGTTGTACAGTTCTGGAGAAGACCTGAAGAAACGTCACATAACTGGGAATGACAGAAGAAATCTAAGCAAGAGGCCTCTGACGGAAGAGGAGGTATGTGTACAGGTGTTTCTCTGAAAAGCTGGGAGAAGCTTCATGTGCACATTTCCAAATTCATTCCCAAGGCAGCTGGTAAACTGTGCATGGAAAACCACAAACAAGATTAAGTCACATTGAGTGTCAGATGTTCAGTGATCTGAAAATCTGCTTTCTTTGAACGGTGGAACTTTGAATTCAGTGAACTACCCCAGGGCACAGTTTATAAAATAAAGGCATTAGCTTCTGCCTGCTGCAAGACAGGAAGGGAAAGGAGATTTTCTTCCCCTTTGGGCCCTACCTCTCCCTGTAGGGTGTTGAAGACTAATAAAAAAGATGCCAGTGGCAGCAGGAGCAGAGAGGTAACCGACAAACAGCACTTGGTCTGCCGGGTTGTTTAAACCATACAGTTGGAAAGTAACTTGGATGTTTAGGGTGAAATCAGCCATCTATAGATTTCCCAGTCACTGGGAGCAGTGGAGGCTTAACACAAATTAATCCAGAGGTTGAATGGTGTTAGCAAGTCATAACAAACAAGAATTGGCAGCATAAAGCTTCTCCTACTCTCTGTTATTGTGCAGATGTTCCTCTTGCTGCACACTGTCCTTGCTGTGTGTCATGAGCCTGAACCACCGTGATTGTCAGGCTGTGGCTTCCTAAAGCACCTCCACCTGAGCAGAAGGGAGGGCAGCTGTGAGAGAGCGGGACATCACCACTAATGGTGCTTTAAGTCTGAAATGATTAGGCTGTAATTAGGGCCAGCTCTCAGAATGAGTCTTCTGATACTTCCCCCAGCCCTAATTCAGATAAAAGCAGGAAATTGCACAAAGTGCTGTTAACACCTCTTACCCCAGCAGTCTGCTCAAGGACCGTTAAATAGCAGAGATCATCTGCCTTAGAAATGGCCTTTTCTCTCGTTTTCACAGAACAAAATATTTGCCAACGTTATTCAATGAATAAAAAAAGTGCTCTTTATGTTTTCACAGGAAAAAGAACTGGAAAACCTGGCTGCTATGGATTTGGAGCTGCAGAGTATAGCAGACAAGTTGAACAGCCTCAGGAGAGGCTGAAGGCGTTTGGGGTTTCAGAGCTTGGTGTAGCTGTACTCGCAGTACCCGTGTTCCGTGGTACATTCACTGCCACTGGATTGTTGTTTGCCCTAAACCCAGGAAATACTATTTACTGTCCACTATAGTGTAGTGATTTTTACAGCTGAAAATGTCTTTAGTTTGCTGTTATGCTACTGAGATCTGAATGGCATGAATTTTAGTATCATAACCTTTCACATGGGCAGATATTTTTAATAGGCTTTTGAAAATAATTGTGTTAGTGTTCTTCAGAAACATATTTGTCTGAGTTTGCAATAATAAAAACCATTGATCTTGGACCAAACTTTCTCCTTGCTTACTTGACTGATTGGGTTGTTTCAGGATTATCTGTATCACTTACCTCAGTGAGGGGGGTGTGGAAGGAGCCTCTTGGTGATCTTAGGGACACTACAAAGCAGTAAAATAAATGATCCCATAATTAGTTTCAATTACTCCAAATATCTGTGGAGTTCAATTTAACCACTTATCCAGATGTGGTTTTTACAGCCCTCCTGCTGTGCTGGTGTCTCCTATTCACATGTTTCGATTGAAATAGGAACAATGGTACCTCAAGCCATGCCTTCAGCTATCACATACAGAACACGTGCTGTCATTTTGAAATATCACTGGTGATTTATTTGTCTTTCGTTGTTGGTTTTTCCTTGGTATGAGCATTATGGCTCATTTGGAAACTGGGAAACAGGATTCAGGATCGAGGCCATGTTTGTGTTAATGCTGGTGAAACACAGCCTGTTCGACTTTGATCTAAACCAACCTCTCAGATGTTCCAATATTATTCATTGCTCAAACTGATCTTTTAATTACACAAATAGTTTTTTTCCTCGTGCTGTTGTTTTTATTGTCACAGTGTGTATGTGATGTATAGGATTTAAAACATGCTGGTAGTTTACCTTTTACTGTGTTAAGTTTTCACCTTTGTAGCATGACAAGATACACCAGTGTACCTGCCAGCCCAACAGAAGTGGTAGAGAAATACCTGTGCCTGCTTTACAGGTAAGAGAAATGAAGCAGAAGATGTTTTTTCACTATCAGTCTCCTGACTTACAGGAGTAAGACTTCCTGTAAGCTTTCCTCATTCTTTCCCAAGCTTCCAGGGTCCTGTCCATTGCTCTAAGCTATGCTATCTCAGGATTTCATCACGTACTGGGTGTGTTGGCTGCTTTCAAAGTCCCGGTTTCCCTTCAGTGTGTATGTGTGGACATTCATCCAGCTTTTCGCTGTTAGTTCTTTAGAGAACTTAAGAAATCCAGGATTTTAAAAAAAAGCTTCCTAAGAGCCACACATCACACTTCTGTTCTCTCATGTGATCTGCCACACTTGGCACTGAAGGGAAGGGTGAGAGGGGCAAAGCACATTTTTCAGATCCACAGGGCAGGTGGAACAGAGGAGATGGTGAAACCTGCGTCCTCTCCACTGGTGGGTTTCTCACATAAGGAGGAGAAAAGAGAAAGAGAAAAAACTCTCCAGAAAAGTAGAAAAATAACACTGGAAAGTTTGCAAAACCCAGCAGTAGATAAAACCTGAAATACCCTGTGCCTGTTCTCCCAAGAGAAATCCTTAACTGCTTCTTCACACAGAATATAACCCCTGTTTTGAGCTAATGGTGTCCCAAAATACAGAATTTTATAGCTTTATGAAGTCTGATTACTTGACCCCAAAGCTCCATGGTCTGTCCAGTCAGTCCAGAACCTGATAAGTAAGTTCAAGAGCAGAAGCCAAGTCCTTCTGGCCCTACGAGCTCCCACATGGACCTAAAGCTCTGACCAGGGGTGCAGACAGCAAAGGTGTTCTCCTGAAGCCTATGCTAGACCTTTTTATTTCCAATAAGAGGGAAAAGTAAGAAAAGATAAATCTCATTAGGAAAAACATCCTGCAGTTTAATTGACATGGCAAATGCAAAGTTAAAAAAAAAGAGTCAATAAAAAAGCTGACAACCTGAAAGATCAAACAGTAGAATAAATATATATACATATAGCAGTTTTCAAAATAGTAGTATCTTAAAAATATATAACAACTCTCAGGAAAATGACAGACAATACTAATAGAGACATTCTGTTTAAATACTCAGTATTTTAATTTAAGAACATGCACTTTCTCTTCTGTATTTATTTCAGGAAAACATGGGGTCATGCTGTAAACATGGAGTCATGTCCAACATTAGTTTTCTCTTTTTACTGTTCCTTTGGAAAAAAAAAGTGTATTTTTTTTTCTGTTCATTCTACTTTCTTAAATTACTGAAAACAGCCGAGTTCTGTGTCCAGAGGGGGAGCAGATCACACAGAATGCTAATGAGAATTCTCTGATGCTGCTCCGGGAAAATGGAAAGCTAAGATAGATGTCTTGATTTGGACTCAACCTTTTAAAAAACATCATATTTGACTTTGGCAACAAACAGAGTGCCTTCGTTGATGCTTTATCTTCCTTAATGCCTTCTTTCTGAAGTTACAGTGATTTAAGTGTGCTGGTTGCTTCCAGGGGTTCTTCTTCATGTTCAGCTCATGTGAACTGCTGAGGAGTGAGACAATCCTCCCGCCACAAAGTTCTGCTGCTTTTTCTGATGTGTGACAGGTACAATTTCTGTGCTGTCAAGAGCACTGGAAGTATAGGTATTTTATTAACAGTAAGACTCCTGAGATCTAAAAAACCAAATCAATTCTCCAAATGTTAACAATGAAGGTCTTGAACTTTGCATCTTTTAGGTGATGGCTCCTCCATCTTCAGTGCTTCTAAATTACTGGAATCAGATTTGCCCTTATCCAAGACAACAGTGATGCCAGACAGAAGGTACCCTCCACCTCCACTCATGGTCAGCTTTGGATGGCTTCGATCTGGTAAGACCTTTAATAAAGCAAACAACAACAAAAAACCCACCCCACAACAAGCACCTGTAAAAACTCACTCTGTATCTGCACATCACGTTGTGTAATTTCAGCTTCCAGTATTGGATGTAAATTTTTTTTCCAGCCACAACAACAAACAGCCATTTGGAAAGTGTATTTGTCTTTAAAGGGCAAAGCATCTGCAGGTGAGAACCTAGTTATAGAAATATGTAAGAATACAGGCCTTACTGATTAATTTTTTGTGGCATTTCCAGCAGAACTGTAAAGTCAAGGTGTGGGTTGCATGGAAGTCCCATTATGGGATCAGAAGTGATGTATTTGGAACCACAGCTGATCTAACAAAACAGCAGGAAGGAATACAAGAATTTGCAGTTCTGTCACCACTACCTTTATGTAGCTTAAGGTAAGAGATGCAATGAACCATCATTTTCAGCTGCATTGCACTCTTTGCAAAGGCCTTCTCTTCAGATAATTCCTCCTGGCTCTGACTGTCACTGCAGGTCTGAACTGACTGGCCTGTGTCCAGGAGACTGTAACCTTGTGTCCAGAGATACAGTAACCCTTGCCAAGCCCACCTTGTGTGAACATCTATGGATGTGTGAACATCTATGGATCTCCATTCCCAGTTTGGTTGCCCAGTAAGTCAGTCAGTAATCGTGGCCACCCTTGAATTAGGTCATCCCCTAAATAAGAATTGCTTATGGACTTCAGAAGCCGTTGGGCAAGGAGAAAGCCACTGAAGTGCACCTCCTTCAGAGGTGGTGAGCTGCTCCTCAGAGATGGTTCTGAAGCATCATCTCTGAAACAGCAACTCATTTACCCCCAAACATCTTGTTCAAACAAAGTCAGTCACTCTGACATTTCTCACTGTGGTGATATTTTCCCCTCTTATCGTGTTTTTATTGTTCAGTTCCCAGACCAGAAACTTGTTACTTGGGTTCCAGGAAATGTGCACCATTCTCAACATTACACATCTTTTTCAGCTGTCAAACCAGCTGGAAACGAATAAACACTTGTGATATTTTGCTACATCTCTCTCACATGACAATGCTTTAGGTTGGCCCTTAAAACACAACACTTTGCTACAAATACTTCAGCAAGTGCTTGAGTGAAATGCTTTGTGAGAAGAAAATAAAGTATTTCCATTTGAAATGGTTACAATGAAGCATTAAAACTCTTCAGAATGCCCACGACTCATGGGTAAAACAAATGCATGAGCTTATACATCGTTTCAGTCACTCCCAAACTTTCAGAGAATGTTTTGCTCCCCACTGTTTTGAGTATCTGCAGTTTTGACAACCCCTTACCGTGATCCTTACCTGGTAGTTTCGTAGCCAGGTTTCAGACAGCTTTAGGTTTATGACTCCACCTCTTTCTCTCAGCTTTGTGTAACATTCTAATAACGGCTTAAAAAAAAAAAACCCAAATAGTAGGTTAGGTGGCAGAATAGTATCAAACTGGAACGGTAAATAGCTGAAGTAACATACTTGATTTACCTCTTTGTACTGGCAGTAGACAACAAAAGGCCTTGAAGGAGCAACAAATTCCAATAAAGACAGCAATAAGGGTGTGGGATGAAACTTGCTGGCTACAATTAAGCTGCAAAACAAGTGTCATGCACATTAGTTTTCTACTCATCGAGTGACATTTCCTCCTACTTAGTACAGCAATCAATTACAGCTTAAAAGTTGCTCATCAGCATGTTTCCATGTCTCCAACAACTCCCCAAATATAAAAACAAATCATGATTTTCCACTTGCATAATTAAGAGCCTAAAACACTCACTCCCTAAGGTGCAGAATATTAAATGAGTTGCAGAAGCACTCATTCCAGCTGTACTGAGCTCCACAATAATTCTTACAACCCACTTTGCATGCTGCTTTCCCTGCCCCAAGACCACTTCCCAAATACAATTTAAATGTTGTGACTGCTAATTGTTGCTTAGAACGTCATCTCAGCTGTGATTGTTTAGACTCAGTAGTCTTCTTCATTAAATACAGTTTCATATAAGAAGAATATTTAAAGAGAAAACAAGCCCCTAATAGACATGACTAAAAATCTTTTAAATTATGTCCTTTCAAACGTAAAGGTTTCTTACTTAATTCTCCATCCTTGTTTTTAGTATCATAGTACAACTTGGAGCTACAGATGGTTGAGATTCTCTACAGCTATCTCCAGTTTAAATCCAAAAAAATCAGTGCCAAACTAGATTGCAAGAAATGGTTGAGTAAATTAGTAATGAGCTGTGCTTGTGCAGAAAGAGTGGGATAATTAAACTGCTTCCCTAGTTTACAGAGATCACATGAGATGACCCATTAATTAACATTTCTTCTCCAGGGGAACGTACAGCACTGGAGACACAGTTAAATTGTTTAACAAAAGGGAGGTGAAAATGGTTGTTCAATTTTCTAAATACAACTGAGATAAAGAGGTGAGACAATTCTCTTACAGTTGATTCTATTTTGGGTTTTTTTGCCAGCCATGGCCCTTTTGAGCCATTTTGCTTCAAATCCAAACCTCAGAAAAATTGTGCTCAGTAATTTATCAAGCAGGTCATAAAGACAAGTGCATCAGAAGGCTTGAAGTGCTGCACTGACCCTGCCAGGAGCTCTGCCAGAAAACAGGAAGGTAAGTGAGAATTGAGAGGCTGTGGAAAACCAAACTGTTCTTTCATATGGCAGCACATATTGCTGCCAGCAGGTAGCCTGGCCAGCCCCAAAATCAATGTAATGGGTGAGGGGAGAGCAGGAAGAGGTAAAGGAAGCACAGGGAAGGGTAGAGGGAGGGAGGTGGTCTAATTCTGAACACATAGAATGTCCACAAACCAACCTCTGCTTTCATAATATCAGAAAAAGTCTATCTTTAAAAAGTCTTCTTTAAAAGAACACCAAAAATACCTTCCTTTTCCCCTCTCAATGACCTGCATCAGACAAGCAATGTTTTACCACATAACAGCATAGAAGACAGAAATCCTATTGAAATGGTATCTTCTGCATTAAGTAGTAAACCCTGTTAAATTCAGGGCCTCGAGAATTAATTTTCCTAAAGTTGGTTGCCCATCTTTCTCTAACAACCAGTATTTTCTTTATTCTGCCAGTAAATCCTCATCTTTCTCCCCACCAATGTTAACCAGTTTTTTTACCTGTCCTTTCCCTGTTTCTCTCCTGCAAAACCAAACCAAACCAAACCCTTACTTTCCCTGCCTGCTTCTACTCAGGTACATGGTTGTTCATTTGAAGCATTTCTTTATTCCATGCCAATTTTTTGCATTACAGTGTGGTTCCTGATCTCAATGAACACTGGGCTATAAAAGGCAGATGACTAAAGAAAGGTGATCATGACTGAGCCATCTGGGATGGTGCCCTCAGGCACCATAAACTTCTCCCTCCCCCCATCGCAAGAATTCCCAAAGCAAGAAATCACTCGTCCCTTCAGGTGTGTGATTTGTTACAGCTTTGGTGCATTACAAAGGACAAATGGAGCGTAAAAGTGATTGAAAACAAATTAACAAGAGACAAATGCCAAACAGGCTTCCTTGAACTCAATCAACAGCTACATAAACTACTTCATACTACAGGAAATATCAAGTAAAGTCAGATATTAATTTTCACTTTGCCAGATCATGCACAGACATTAATTATAACACCAGTCCAAAACAGTGCCGTTATTTAGGCAGCTTAATGGTCACATGCACAGACACTGCCAGTGGTGCTGTTCTGTTGCCAAACAGATGTGCAGTGCTTTTTACAAAGATGAGTGTCTAAAAGCAAACCAATCAAAACCCCAAACCAAAAAATTTAGTTCCACTTTAATAAACTTAAAACCTCGGGTTCTACTTTGCCAATTAGAATCCTGTGATTTTTTTTGGCAGCCATTTTGTATTGGATTCTACCTGGATTCTGGGTTTTTACTGATGGCTTTTTATTTTAATATTTATTCATAATTAGTTGATTTTTAGATCATGAAATTTCGAGGCATTTGAAGAACAGGAAAAAAATCTTAACCAGGTAAGAACTAAACAAGACCCAAGACCCACTTGGTTTCTTATCTCATTGGTATTCCCAGAAAATTGTTCTTATCTCCACCCATGATCTTTACTTTTTGTGCCTCCAATTCTCTCCATCCCATGGAAGGCAGAACAGGGCAGGCAGTGAATGAGTGGTGTGTGGTCTGGGGTGTTTCAGTGGTCGCACCTAATTGGGGAATAACATTCCAAAACCAGGAAGACAACTACAAACAAACTCACCCATCAGCATTCTTTTCCCTCAACAAAGCAGCAGCTTCTGTGAGCTTTTTTCTTCTCTCCCATTGTTTCATTTGCTTTTCCCGAACCTTTGAACAACAAAACAAATGGTTTGTACTTTTAACTGGTAATTATATATCAGATCACTATTACATGGACTGAGTTTTCATTTTTTGCATCTTATGTCTTAATGTCAGACAAAGAAACAACTTCCAGAATTACATTTTAACACCTGAACGAGCTGTATGTGAGCACGTCTGGTTCAGACAGCGGAATTTTATGTATACAGAAATTGTAAAACTTAAATAGCCACAATAAATATTCTTACATTTTCTTTATTTTCTTTTTCTTTGTTCTCTTTAAATTCTACATCTTCAGCATTAATGTCCATTGTTTCTTGCTCTTCTCCTTGGTTGATCTCCATAGGTGCTTCAGTAGCAGGTTCCTCTTCTGTTTCCTGCAGGGAAGCCTGTTTCTCCTCAGTCAACCCATTGCTTTCTTCTTCCACCAATGCATTATCTTCAGGGTCTGAAGGCAGAGTCTCTGTAGAAAATGTCCCAGAGAGGAGGCTGTGCACTTTGCTGAGAGGAAATTCATGGAGATTATCAAAATAAGGTTTTGGAAATCCAAAACAACTGGTAGCAGCTCTCACAGGTCCTCCTCCTGGGTACATCTGAATGATGGATCCGTAGCCTATGAGAGCAAAAGAATCAAAGCACATTGGAAAGCCAGAATTCTTAAACTGCCAGATTTTCAAAACTTCCAAAATTCTTGAATGAAGTGTTTATTTTAAAATAGGAAAGTAAATTTCCTGCTCTTAATCCAGCCATCAGATTTAACAAGCTGTGGAACTTGTGCCTCAAGGTAGAAGATCTTTATTGAAAGGACAACAATTTGGAACTCCAAAGGACGAGGTAACTCATGGACTATTTGTGTATCAGACACTAATTTAGGATTAGCTCAGATCATATAAGCAGTGGCAAGTTGTTAGAAAAGATAATTAATAATTAACGGACAAAATTTCTGCAGTTTTTGTTGCTTAGTTATGGAGTTGTTTTGATAGAAAACAAAAGCTAATTTTAACAGTATTAATAGGCAAAGAATTTCTTCAACATCCAGGCTCTAAAGGAAGAGCTGTTTAGGCATACTAAAAATAGCCTTTCAGGAGTTATGCTGAAATTGTATCTTATTTGATTTGCTTCAAAAAGCAGATCTATGGCCAAAAGTTGCTGCAACAAACCCAATTTGTAGTACCACTGCCTGTGTCCTTCTCAGCAGACAGCACGTCTGTGTGCACAACATCACATCACATCACGCCTCCCATCTTTCCAGGCTTCTGGAATATAACTGGTCCCCTCTGTCTAATGTCTTTGCATGATGAAACTAATTAACTGAGTTTAAAAACCAACCAATCTTCTCCTAGAATATCCTCAAGAAAATGCCACATAATTTAAAAATACACATTTTGCAGAATACACGTTAAATCTGGTGCAGTGAACGAGAGGAATGGTAACATTTTCAATGCTCTAGGCTGTCTGAATTCCAGTGCTACTATTCCTGTTTTCTGCCATTCACTTTCCTGGACTCCCAGGTGGCTGGGAAGAATCTGTGTACAAGCTCCTTACAGCTTTTCCTAAACATGAGAATTAAGACAGGAACTAAACCAGATCTACATACAGAGATATGAATTTAATCATATTTCATTATACAAACAATTAGATCAAATTTAGTTATCAATTTTCTTTTTTAGGTTTTTTTAAATATTGAAAAATAAATCCAACTGAAAGATGCGAAATGCAACTTTCTCCAAGTATCTGTTTGAATACCAGAGACACTAAAACTAAATTTTTAAAAACTGAGAAGCTATTTTGAATGGCTGCCTTTTAAAAGTATCACAGAGATGTGTATTTAAGTTTCAGGTAAGTTTAAGTGTGTGCATTACCAAAGCTACTGTGTAACTCACCCCCCATTCGCTCCATCACTGCTCCCAGCACGAGGCCGGCACATGTTTCCATAACAATCATCTTGTTGCCAGCGTGGATGTTTCCCAGGGTAAGCATCTGAGCCAGGGTGTCGTATCTCAAGTGGCTGGAAGGCAGAGGGTTTAACAAACATCAGAGTAGTCAGAAATGCTGCCTTACTGGCTCAGGAGCCTGCCAAAAAAGCTGGATTGCAGGTGGATTTTTCCGAACAGGGTCAGTGATCCTCAGTCACCATGTGGAAACTCATAACTAACTGTCCAGTACTAAAGAAGAACCAGAACCAGAGGCAACAAGAAATTAGCAAGGAATAAATAGCAAAAGTAGGATGTGAAGTAGGATCTACACATCCAAGTGGGCACCTTGTGCTGTGTCAGGTTTTTACATTTTTAAGTTTTTCCCTTTTTTTCTCTGATGTGTCAGTTTTGTAGAGAACAAATGGTATAAATGCATTTCCTGATCCAATAATGTATCCCTTGTGATTTTCACCTGTTTTGCAGTAGCACACACCACTGCAGTCAAGGATCAAAACCTAACACTGCTGCCTGCAGTGCACAAACTGAAAAGCCTCAGTGATGGCTACAGAAATTACAACTCATCTTAATAGTAAAATAAAGCCAAGTGACAGACATGGTGGAAGGAGAAGGAAAAAATGCTTTAGAAGCCTTAAGTAACATACATTTGAGGATTTTTAATCTCAGCACATCAGATCTACTGTTACTACATTAAAAAGCAAGTATCAGTCCATCTTTATTAATGTTTGTAATAAAAGAAAAAGAATGAAAACTTACTTAATTTTTCCAGGTTCCCTTGCATAATACATTGTTGAAAGAATGCGAGTGGATGGTTTCACAATTGTAATAACTGCCTCGTATCTGTAAGAAACACACAGGAATAGTCTTATTTTAACCTCAACAACTTCGAGAATTACTAAATATTTTCCACATTATAAAATTCACTTACTTTTTTCTCTTCTTCTTTATGTATTTATCTTGAGCAAATTCTGTTTTGTCTCTGAATGTTGTACTGTTCTCTATTAACTGCTGAACTATTTCCTTGGAAGAGACAATTTATTTTTATTACAGCTAGCATTTAATTTCTCATTCATTTCATACATAGTATTTTTTTTAAACAAACACTGAAAATGTTTTCTTCCAGTAGAGGCATTCATACCATTAACTTCTACTGACATTAATGGCAAAGTAAATTTGTACTAATCAACATGACAAGTGAGACACTACACTGACTATGGGTAGGAATTTAATAGTATAGTTTTGTCTTTAGGTGGTCTTTAACTGCAGAATGCCAGCATAAAAATGATAAAACTGAAAATGCTTATCCTGGTAAACAGGGTATTTTGTGGAGAAGGAGTCTGGTTAGTGCCAGGACTAACTCATGAGAGAGGGCAGGCTTGTGTAGCCAGAAATGAGTAAAAAGCAGGAGTGTTCCTTTCAGAATCAGCAAGTCATTACTTCAGCACTTACTGGGAAATCTCAGTCCCTAAATATTTACCCCATTCTGAATGTGAACAAGACTGCACTGCTTTCTCTAAGTGATTAGCAACCTTAAGTTATCACTGTATTTAGAATGAGTCAGTTATTGTTAATTATTGTAAACAACTGACATATTTTGTCAGTCTAACATTCCCCCTAGTAAAGGGACTGCACTACCTTAAACCCTGTGTGAAGCTGCACAGGCAAAAATATTTTACAGAAATAAAACAAGGAACCAGGTATCAGACATAATATTTAGTTTAATCCGATTACCTCCTTGGGTCCCTCTGTCTGATTTCAGCATCCGAAGGTATCTTTTTTTCCCCATCTTGTAATAGTTCTTCCCCTCTACTCTGGCTAATGGTCAGACACCTCCCTCACCCCAGTTAATTTTGTCAGCCTCACAAATTCTAGTATTAATACTGTACCAACCCCTTGCGCAATGTCAAACTCCTTAGCATTTATTATTTCCTACAACACTCCCCCTGACTTTTTCCTTCTCTAGCTTCTAGGTTTTCCCAGGCTTCCAGTTTTGGTTTCCTGGTCTCTTTCTTCTAGTCTCAACCCTTTGCCAATCCAACTCTTCTTCATACTCTTGGATTCCAGCTGGAGGGATCACTAATACTTCCAAGAAAACCAAACCAAACCAATGGAGCTTTCATTGTTCAGAGTTTAAAAACATAGTGCTGCAAGTATTTCTCACTTCCTATAGCTGCTTTTCAGGCCATTATTCCTTCAAACACTTAACATGTATTATTAATGGTGTGAAAGAGCACCTCCTTCTTTTTGCTTTATTCTTGGAAAAAATTGCGGGTCTGTTTATGTTGTTGTTTTGCTGGGTTTTTTGTTGCAGTAAAATTTACTGTAAGGAAACTGAGGAGTATTTCTTCAGGGTAAGGAAAAGCCAAAAGGAAGCTGCAGTACAATGCAATGTCCTGGGAGGACAAGCGACTTCACATCTTCATTTTGACACATATCCCTCAGGAACTGGGAAGGATTTGTGAATGGATGGGAAATCAAGCCCTACCAACACTTGTGCTGGTTTTGGCTGGGAAGAGTTAACTTTCTTTACAGGGGCTGTGTTGTGGGTCTGTGTTGAAAACCACTGTTAATCAGATAGAGCTGGTTTTGTTATTGCTGAGCAGGGCTTATGCAGAGACAAGCCCTTTTCTGCTTTTCACAGTGCCAAGCTGACAAGGGGGCTGGGGGTGCATGGGAAACTGGGAAGGGACACAGCCAGGACAGGTGTCCCAAACTGACCAGAGGGATATTCCTGACCCTTGGATAGGACATCATGCTCAATATATAAAGTAGGGGAAAGAAGGAAGAAGGGGGGATGTTTGGGGTGATGGTGTTTGTCTTCCCAAGTCACCACTAGACATGATGGGGCCCTGTCCTCCTGGAGGTGGCTGAACACCTGCCCTGCTCATGGGAAGTTGTGAAAGAATTCCTTGGTTTGCTTTGCTTTCCCTATTAAACTGTCCTTATCTCAACCCAGGAGTTTTGCAGCTTTCACACTCTTCTGATTCTCTCCCAGTCCTGCTGATGGGGGAGCGAGCAAGTGGCTGTGTGGGGCTTGGTTGATGGTTGGGGTTAAGCCACAACAACACTGCAGTTTTATTTCAAACAACAATCATCTCTAAACTGAGCCTGCATCACAAAGACAAGCCACTCACAAACGGGAACTCAGATTTTACTAGACATTTATGGAGGAATAATGTCTATTTTTGCTAATATAACTAAAACTGAATATTCAGCCATGGTTCAGAAACCAGAGTAATGCAATAGGGTATTTTAATAACCTAAAATAAAAGCCTGGTAGATGTATGGTACAGACAGACTGAGGACGCAGAGAAAAGTCAGAATGATCTTCTGCCATGGATAATGAGAACAAATAGAAAACATCAAAGCTGTCAGGCTGATTAGTACATTCCTCTCAAGAGATAACACAACCATGGAAACAGAATAAACGCCATTCTAAACTCCTTGGGTCCATCCATTAGGAAGCAGGCAAAAGCAGAAAAACTGCTCCAAAGAGCAGCAGCAAATAGCAAGACGCAAATAGGACTTGATGTAAGCATGAGCAATTTTTTATTTTTATTAGCAAGGGTAAACCAAAGAGAGGCAATTTTGTCTGACTGCATGTGCAGAACAGCAGTGGCTGCAATGCTTCATTTAAGACATTTAAGATGGCCTCACTCACTTTATGACAAGGTGCAGGGTCAAATGCCAACCGCTTTTCTAACGGAACAGAACTAAGAATGTTCTCAAGAGATCATTTTTTGAGGTACAGATAAAGCACAGGCATCACAGGTGTTTGGTAGATACCTACAGGCTCACTGATGGTACATTTGTTACACAGTGTTATTTCTTCATACTTGGTTATTTGTCCATAATCCTTCCCTACACCTTTGACAGTTTAATTATGGCATGATTTTAAAATGTCTGTAACACAGAAAGAGCATTTTGAATCTCATACAGAAACAAAACTAAATTGTGATTATGTGAGGTGTACCTTTTAATCTGTTATGACTTCTGATGACATAAAAATCTACACTTTACTCTCCATTGACAAAGTTGCACACCTTACATGAATTTTTCTCAGAAAATAGCCTTAGCATTTTTGTGAAACCAAAAAACATGACCAGAAGAACAAAGAAGTAATAAAGAAATCTATAAAAAAAAGAAATCTATACACAGATAAAAAGAATAGCCTATTTCATAAACTAAAATATAACCATCAAGGTAGCAAAGAAATTACACCAAAACCTTATTTTTACCTGTCCTTTAATACCCTTGTCCTTCAAAGCCTTTATGTCATCATGAGTCAGTTTTTGAGACTTCCCATCGTCAACTATGTTACGATTATCTGTACCTGCTTTCTTTGTTTCTAAAGGGAAAGGACATAGATTTGTAAAATCTAGCACTAAATAAATTGGAGAAACACATGATCTTAGTTTCACAGAAAACAGATTTCTCACGATTAAACCCACACGTTTTACGGCCTTGCAAAGCACTGAAACATAATATGTAAAATAAACCTTATTTTGTATATATATATATTCACCCAAACTAAGGTTCAGACTTTCTCCCATATTAAAAAGCTTATTTGTTAAAGAATTAGTGAAACAACAGATCAAGACAAAACCATGCACTTTTACGACAGAAAGAATACAAGCAACATTAAGTTAACAAATTATTAATAGAAAGCTTTTCCATTATCAAAAAATTAATTTGAGCTAGTTTTTGCAAATACCAGTCACTCCTCTGGGATACCTGTGGTAGTCTCTTCCACCTCTTGCTTGGGCTGGAGATTTCCACCGTTGGTTACTTCAAATGTAGTTCCATAAATATGTCCAATGGCATTATCCAGGTAGAACCACTGCTTCTCAAAAATAATTTTTCTGAAATAAGAGAAAAGTTAATGACACTAAAAGCATTATTTTTACTATGTTGAAACCCACAAGAGTTGAGCTTAAACTGTAGCTTTACACATGACATTTTTATCTATACCCTTTAAGAAATGCAGGACGAGCATAAAAAGTGAAATTAACCACAAAACCCCACATTAAACTGAAACTGGTTAAGAAAAGAACAAAGACCTTAAGTCGAGCTTATAGCAAGACAAAATTTTTTCAGTTTAAAAGACCTTTAAAGTAACAGATAAAACAAGGCTTTGGCACTCAAATTATACAGCACCATTTTTGATAGAGAAAGTCAGAACAAGGCAAGGAATTAAATTAAACATATGAAATCTAGGCTGGGTCATGCAGATTACTGCAGAAAGATGAGCATGAACCTGTATTTTGCAGAGCTCCTTTGAAATAACATTTGCCAAAACACTGTGAAGAAAACAGACAACAGAGAGTGCCTTGTAATCCTAGAAATATCTATTAAAAAAAAACCCAAACTGTATCATCCCTTTTGCACTAAGGAAGGTTTGCGTTTTTCCTTCTTGAGACAAAACAGGATCCACAAAGCCTTCAACTTTCAGGCTGGCCTATAAAGGCTGCCTTGCTAACCAGAGAAATACCAATCTTGCCAAATGGAACAAGTAGCACTATATTATGCCACGCTCACACTCAACCCAAAACTTGCCACTATGGAGCTATTATGCAAATTATACTCATCACTGATTCTGATGCTAAGAAGGTTGTTACTTCCAGTTTTCTACTGACTGAAGTATGCAATTTATACATGTATTTTACATATTATATTATTTGTACCCCCAAATAAGATCTACAATTTAAAGGAAGTGTAATAATAAAGTTTTATTAGAGACATTACCAAATCCTCGTCATAAAAAAGGGGCATTATAAATCAGAGTCCCTTAACCCCTGCCAACCCAGATTTTAAAAGACTAATAAATTACTACAAAAGACTTGAAATGACTGAAAATATTAAATAGGTAAATTAAATTAAATATTGAATAGGTAAAAAAATATATGCACGTAATCAAATTTCATGTTGATGACCCTTCTAAACAGAATATCCAACCATCCTCATAAGATTACAGAAAGGAAAATTAATGCAAAAGGAATTTAATTGCTTATGGCTATGTTTTCTCTTTGGCTTTTGTATTCTTTCTTTTATAGAGACTTTAAACAAAAACTGGAAAGGGACTTAACGACCAAGATCTTGTCAGTGCTCTCTACAGGCTGACAGGAGCTACCTGGTTTTGGTGCCAGATTCTACAGATGAACATTAAGCTTGTCAATAACCAGTGCTCCCAAATTCTTAGGTCTGAGCTACACCGTTTGTAAACCAGCCTCATTCAAGCGCAGTACCTTCAAATCTCCATCCTACTGAATCAGATGTGTCTGGCCACATTACCCAACACTGACTTCTACACCTTGGTCTATAAATCTGTCTGCTGCAATGGGGAGAAGCCCAGGCTGTGTCCACTGATTTTAGCAACTCCTGCTGGGGTGCAGGCGCTTCCCGCTATGCCAGATGGCCTAGGAGAGAGAAATAGGAGACCTTTCATAGTAACCATCCAGAGCTGAGCGCCAGCATCTTCCTGCAGACTGAGCGCACCGAGGCCAATTAACAACCCCTAATTAGCGAGGCGATGCTACATTTCGCGGAAATCCCGTGCCACGGCGAGGTGTGATGACGATTCGCTTCCCAGGCCGTGCCGCCACCTTTTCTCCTCTTCGACCGGCACCCGGTTGACAAGGAACAACACGAAACCACCCTAAATTCCTTAAAAAATTCTCACGAGGAACGCAGCCAGGATTGTCTTCCGGGTTGTTTTCTGTCATAGAAACCGAGGCAGCACTAAAACCTTTCCCGCCGCCTGTCACAGCAGCCTGGCGAGGCCGCTGTTTGTGCCTGGAGCGGCGGGACCGGGACGGCGACCGCGACCGGGACCGGGATCACCCCCCTCCCTCTTCCTCCGGCGGGGCCCGCGACTGCCGCTGGCAGCGCCTCGGGAGGCAGGAGAAGGCGCAAACCGAGCACAGAGAGCCACGGTCCGGGCGCTCACCTCCGGCGCAGGACGGGCACGGCTTTGTAGACCTCGCCGCGCTTGAGGACGGCACAGTCCCCCTCACGGATGCGAACGCCCGGGGACCCCTCCATGGCCGCCGCCGCTCAGGCGCCTCGGGTCCTGGCGCCTGCGCGGTGAGGAGCCCGGGCTGAGGCGGGCAGGGGAGGGGCCGCTGAGGGCTCCCCTTCCCGCTCCTCCCCTGCCCCGTCATATCATCTTATCCAATCCTATCCTATCCTATCCCATCCCATCCTATCCTGAGCGCGGGAAGTGCCTGCGGAGCACTGAACTCACGCTGAGCGGTGGCCGCTGCTGAGGGAGGTCGTGTTGTCGTTTCGTCCCCTCAGCCGGGGCTCCTCCGTGCCTTCCTGTGGTAAGGGAGAGGGAGGCCGAGCCTTCCGCGCCGCCCCCCCCGCCCCCCAGCAAATAGCCCTAATTTAAATTAAGTGTCTTCTGGTAACATTTCTTTTTCTTTACTGTTTCTTTGCCGCAGTTTGTTGGCGGGCGGAGGGAGATGAGCAGGGACCACCGGGGCCAGGGCAGAGGCTTTCAGGGCTGGCGAGGAGGATGGCGAGGCGGATGGCGAGGAGGATGGCGAGGCAGGGGACAGAAGGGAGAGAGCAAAAGTATTCCCGAACCTGGTGAGCCAAATCCTGTGCTTCTACCCGCTTCCTGAAGCCAAAGCGCTTTTCTTTTGACCTACTTCTGTGCTAGGCAATTACAGGTGTTCATCTCCCGCGGTCAAAAGAATCACTGAGAATAATAATGCAAAGTTTTACTATCACTTTTACTATCACCATCCTAATTTTTTTCTTTTTCTTTTGTTTTCCTCCCCCAGCAAAATCTCGACTAGTCCAATCAACGCTGGACCAGTTTATTCCCTACAAGGGCTGGAAACTTTATTTCTCTGAAGGTATTTTTAGACCAAAATTATACGTAGCAAGTATTTTAGTTATTTTTTTTCTAGAATTGATATATGTTGCATTTGTAGAGTTATAGGTTCAATAGAAAAACACCAAAATACATATATGTCATATAAGACCGTGAATACAATACAGACTTCTGTCTTGTGGCATACTGTAATCTCTGTGGGCTGCAAACCTCGGAAAAGAATCCTTAATGATGTAAAATGTGATTTTTTTTTTTTAAGCCTGTTTAATTAGGTACACGAAACCTGCAGTCTGTCAAGGACTGGAACGTGCATTCCTCTACTGGGCTTTTTTTGATCAGATGTGCTTGTCCTATGCCATCTTGGACAAAGTTCTGTTTTGCAGCAGGTCTTACTATAGAACATTACTGGGATACTGTGGAGATCTATCATCGTCCTTAGTTTTGGAATGCAGAAAAATAACGAAAGAGAAATTACCTGTGTATGTATTCTGTGAAACTGAAGTAATTATTTCTGTTAGTTACTAATGTGTTATGTTTCTAATTAGCTTATGGTGACAAGTCTCCTTTTGTCCAGAAGACTCAAGCCTTTGAAAAGTTTTTTGTGCAACGCATTGAGCTTTATGATAAGGTAAAAACCAACCCAAAACATATCCCACCCCAACAACCTGTTGTTGATACGAGAACATTACAGATCTTGAGTATTTTTACATCAAAAATAACCTCCATCATAGATGTGAAACATTTATGATGTAATCTGGATGTGTTGTGCTTCTAATTTGAAGGGTATTTTGTGACTTATAATGTTTCACAGGATGAAATAGAAAGAAAAGGAAGTATTCTTGTGGATTATAAAGAACTAATACAAGACAGAGAATTGACTAAATCAATACCAAATATATCTATGGAACTAAGGGATATGCCTCAGAAAATACTGCAGTGTATGGGTCTGGCAATTCATCAGGTAAATATGATGTTCTAAGACACAGAAGCATAACCCTCACAACAAAGAAGTTATAAATGTTATAAAACCCACATCTCTGTTTTCCCGTCTTATGAGAAATCACTGTTTATTTAAAACTTGGGTCCTTTAACCTTTCCCATTTCTGTAGGGCCCACAAAATCACGTTTTGAAAGTGCTTTGGCCTTGGTGCACTTTGTTTATTCCTTGTTACAGCAGTTAAATGTAGTTGTAGCACCTGTGTTACTCCCTGTTGGAAGTTCTAATTCCTGTTTGGTTTTTTTTTAATATACTGCGAGTTAGTTGTGCTGTCTGTCCCACCTCACACAGCAGAACCATGGCTGGTAGGTGAATGGTGAGCAGGTTCAAGAATTCCTGGCACTGCTCCATGTCTCTGAAAGTACCATTTCAGTGCTTGTTTATAGGCAAGTTCAGATGAAACTTCACTTTTTGACCACACCATTAAAGGTCACTGTATACTTTTTTTTTTTTAAATTAAAAACCCAAACACAACAAATATGTTGATTTTTAAATACCATTTAAAATAATTCTTAAAACTACTCAGAAGCAGAAAAGCATTATTTAGTGGGGTGTCACTGGACAGTCATTAGATTTCAGTAGGAGGATCTGATTGTAAGGGATGCTAATGGAACTTAATAGTGAATCCATGAATCCATGTTAAGCATGGCCCACTGCAGCTGTGTCCTCCTTTCTGCTCCATGTAGGTGCTGACCAAGGACCTGGAAAGGCATGCTGCAGAGCTGCAGGTGCAGGAAGGATTACCCCTTGAGGGAGAACCTATAATAAATGTGCCTCTCATTCATGCCAGGTAATGGGTGTTGAGTATTTGAGTTTTTCCAAGTAAGGCTTCTTTGCTTCTTGTCTAATGGTTGTCAGTGTCCATTCACGTTGCTGAAGGCTTACCTATTCAGTGAAGGACTTGACTCTCTAAGCTATTTCCAGAACAACAGTCTACCTTTTGCTTTTTTCTTCACCATGACAAAAGCTAAAATGTCCTTGTGAAGAAAAAAGTGAAATGAAACCTGCTTGTAAGATGAGCAAACAGCCTGTGACTAGAAAAACTTGTAAGTAGAAAAGTGACTTATAAGTAGTACAACTGTTCTATAAAGCATGCACTGATTAAAAGCAGAACTGTTTAAATTTTTGTTTACTGGAGAAGTTAGGATGTGATTATGATCAAGCTTTTTGTTAGTAAAAAGGCACATCTTTATAATAAGGAGATTGATTTGGAGGGTGTGGCCATAAACAACTGGTAATATTTATTATTCCTTATATGGATGTTTTGGCAGTGGCATATGAGGATGTGTTATTTCTTATTAGCTTAAATCTATTAATTGATTACTGGTAGTCAAGAATATTCTAAACTAAACTTCAATTTGAAATTAAGAAGCTGATATTACAATAATTTGGAATAAGCTGAGGTTACATTAATTCTGAATGTTTCTTACAAAAACATAATTGCTGTTATAATTTTTAAAATGGGATTTCCTTTGAGGTTTTTGATTAAACGAGTCCTTAGAAGTTCTTTCTTTGCTTTCTTAAGTAATGGCATCTCAGACTTCATGGGTCTGAGGGATACTGGGAGTGTAAGCTCCATTTGACAGGACAAGGGACAAAGGGTACAAATTAAAACTCTTATCATTCCATGTGAACACTGTTTTACTGTGGGAGAGGTTGTATAGCCTTCCTCCGTGAATATATTCAAAACTCAACTGGGCTTGTATCTGAGCAACCTGCTCTGGCTGACCCTGCTTGAGCAGGAGGATTTGACTAGACAATCTTATGAGATCCAGTCCATGATAAACAGCTCTGTCTGAAGTTTCATTCTGATTTATTTGTCTTGGTACTTTGTTGCCCTTAAAAAGGGGAAATGTGTTGTACCTGATGTCTTTGAAACACAAAAACTCACCCTTTGTTTTGGAGCCTAGGCCTGATAAAAACTTTGACCCTTTGGTGTTACAACTTCAGCGTTTATCTAAAATAAGGGAAAGAGACAATTATACCTGATTATAAAGTAGTTTCTGTTGTATTGCTAATCTCAGTTGTTTACAGAAGGGAGGTGTCACTGTATAAACAAACTGTGCAGCTGTTGAGGTGTATCCCTTTGGAGATTATTAAATGTTTTCTAGAACAAGAATCAAATGTTGTGGGTCCACCGGTGAAATATTTCTAACCAGTTTTTTTTCTCGATTACTGTTTTCTCATTGGCAGGAGGATTTTTTTATTGGTCGGTTTGTTTGGATGGGTTTTGCGGGTTTCAGGTTTCCTTTTGTTCTGCGTTTACATGTGCCAAGCTTGCAAAATGTTAACGCTTAGTTTCTTGTGCAGGGTGTACAACTACGACCCACTGACTCAGCTGAAGAACGTCCGGGCCAACTGCTACGGCAAATACATTGCCCTGCGCGGCACCGTCGTGCGTGTCAGTAACATAAAGCCTCTGTGCACCAAGCTGGCTTTCGTGTGTGCCACGTGTGGGGATGTTCAGGGCGTTCCTCTCCCTGATGGAAAGTACACCCTTCCAACTAAGGTCAGTTAAAACCATTCAAACTTTGCTCTTTTCCTCCTCACCAGTCGCGATTTGCGCGAAAGAGGCACCACCGGTACTAAAAAAAAGAAAAAAAAAACAAATTAGAAATATAAAACTGGGTTAAACAACTGACACGTTGGAAGAAATTAAACATACCATGCAACTTTTGTTGCTTCAGGCCCTTTTTTACTTGAAAAACAAAAATATTCTGCTGAAACGGCGTAATGTGACAAGAAATATGCAGAAACTCCCTGAAATCTAGAAAAAATATTATCTCTTAATTTACATTTCACTACTTATGTTTAAAAAGACTCTTCCACCTGGTTTTCTATGCCTGCATTGGGGGGTTTTGTGAGTTTTGTTGAGAACTTTCTATTTTCATTTCACTGTGTTGTTATCTGGACTTGCAAAGTCATTAGAAATAGGACAGTGCCTGGTTATTTTATGTTATCTGATGTCCTCAACTGAAAAAAAAATTATCTAGAGCATCTGTGGGTATTAAAAAAGAAAACCACCAAAACCAAGCAGCCAACCAAAACACTCCACTAAACAAAAAAAAAAAACTACAGGAAAACCCACCCAGCACTTCCTCTTCCCCAACTCAAACCGGTTCAGGAAGGGGATCATACAATTCAGCTGTATTTGCTCCAACAACTGTGAGTCCAAGTTCAGGTGTCTGTGCTTGATAACTCTTCATTAATTATGTACATGCTAATTTATAGCCCTAATTTTTTTCCTGGAATGATAATGAATCATATTGCTTTGCTTTTTTATTTTTCCTGAATCAAATAAGGCAGTTTCACCTTGTGATTTTAAAAAAGGCTGAGGATGAATTAGAATTGTTGTTGTTACAGTGCCTTATTCCCGAGTGCCGTGGCCGATCCTTCACAGCTGACAGGAGCTCTCCTTTAACCACTACAGTGGACTGGCAGTCTGTTAAGTAAGCATGTCCCCCCTTCTGCACAAAAATGCCACAGGATACTCAAAAAGTGACATGATGGCCCAACCCCTGTTACACTGTGTAATTTTAATGATCTTATTCTTTTGCAGAAAGCACTCTTCAACATTTGTATCGCAAAGCAGTTGCTTTTATCCAAGCATTGGTATACTTTGTAACTTACCCAATGGAATAGCTTCCTGGAAATTCCTCCTGCCATTACAGAGTTCTTTGAGAAATGTTCAGTTTGTGTTCTTTGCAGCTTCTCTTGATCATTTCTTATTGCATCTGTGATTTAATGATTCCCTTTAATGAGATATGTCAGCTAGAAAAGGCCTATTAAGTTATATTGGTCAGCTGTGTCAACTGACATGAATGAACTGAACGTAAATTGGAGGGTTAAAAATCTTTGTTTGAACTGATCTTGTGTCCCCCAGTCCTGAAGATACAGTCAGTAGAAGGAAATAGTGCTACACCTGCCTATTCATCTACTTTCTTTGCCTAATCAGCAAGTAAAATTTGCAATACCTTTGCTATGGGGGAGCAAGTCACCATATTTACAGAAATTAACAGTGTTAAATTAACAGTTGGAATGTTAAATACTGTTGCCCCCTAATACCTCTTCAGAAGACTGTGATGTGTTTCATCCCACTGGCTCAGAGCAGGAAGGGGGGTCAGCTTGGAAAAAAACAGGACTCTTCTTACTTTTTCCCGCTTCTCAGCATTCAGATTCTGTAAGTTCACATGCTCTGTATCAAAAGTCTTGGTGTGACAAATGACATCTACGTAAGTTTTTGTTTAGTACCGTTCTATAATGTAAGCAATTTAAAAATCCATTTAAAAAGTCGTGCTGACTTAGCAGCTCTAGGGGGCGATGTTTATCACAGCTTCTCTAGTAAACTTAACTCGGCTTCAAGAAAGACTATCAGAGCTGCAAGTGCAGAGCCAGAACCTGAAACTTTGCTAGCTTTTCACAGCTATAGAGTGAACTACTGTTCTTGTTATGGTCTGAGAAATTTCTTGGGCTTTTCTAGGGTTAGAATACCAATTAAGCATTTATGAGGGTTTGTAATGTCTGACCTCATATTTTTTGTATACAGGGTCCATCTTATTTCATGTACTGTGCTTATTTCTATACTAACATGCTCAGCAGTGCTAGATAATCTGAGTTGCAACTTGGAGTTCATAGGAGTCTAAGTTTTATGCATATTTTATACCCATTTATTGAAGTCTGAATTGAAAAGGCCTGTTTCTCCAGTCCTGCTGTTTCTAGAATTTTCCAGGGCATTTCTGCTATATGCCTTTTCAGTTTGGAAAGGATTGGCTGGGTGCTTACAGCTGCAGATCTTGGATGCTGCAGCTGAAGCAGTGTGTAACTGCCCTCGTGTTTTGCAGGGTGCAGGAGCTCATGTCAGATGATCAACGGGAAGCAGGACGGATCCCTCGCACAATCGAGTGTGAACTGGTTCAAGATCTTGTGGACAGCTGTGTCCCAGGAGATATGGTCACCATCACAGGGATAGTAAAGGTCTCAAGCACTGAGGAAGGTGAAATACATCATCTTTCTTCCTAGGGGGTTTTTTTTAGGGATTACTCACAAAGAGCAACAGCCACCCCATCCTAATCTGAGCTCTCAAAGTCGAGAGTGCATTAAGTATACATTTCTCCAGAAGCTACCAGAGTTTTATAACAAGGAGTTATTTTGACAGCAGGGCTGCCCAAAAGGTGCACTTCCTCTAATCACTGATGGAGGGTGGGGTTTGCAGCCCACTGGTCTATACACAACTACGGGCCTGAATGGGAAGTGCCAGTCTGACATCTGATGTCAGCTGACAGAAAAGCCGTCTCAGGACCACTAATGTAGGGGGGACATCCCTGTCTCCTGAAGTCTCACTATGACTCATTATTTCCTTAATCTTTAATTTCTTCAAACATTAAGAGAACTTTCACACACTGTTGTGAAGGACTGTTATCTTTCTTAATTTAGTCCTCCCTAGTCAAATTTTACAACTTTTTTTTTTTTTTAAGAAATATGTTGTGCAAAGCTGAAACAGAATACATTGCAGATAAGTGCAGTACTGTTTTACTCTGAGACTTCATTCTCTGCTCAGTAATCATTGAGAGGCATAGAAAGTTATTAATTATTAAACTGTACGTTTAATGCTTCTGCACTGTGCATCTCTTTTCCCTCTAAATATTGAGTGGAAACATTTTATATTCAACTTTTACTTGACTGCAATAATGTAGTAATTTAAAATTCCTGGAAAACTTGTTTTATTCTGTGAGAAAATTCTCTCTTTTGACGTACACGCTCCATTTCAGCAAAACATTTTATTGTGTATGTGAATGGAGGGACCTTAAAAGAAGAACTGTAATTAGAAATTTATTTTGCATCAATTTTAGAAAATGCAGATGTTCAATATTTAAATATGAACATTTTGCACATGTATGTGATATATCTGAATTACTCTGTGCCATTTGTAGATAATATGAGTACTTAACTATAGAAAAAAATGCTCCATCATCCTTTCTTAATTTTTCTAACAGGAGCCTCTAAAAATAAGAATGACAAGTGCATGTTCCTGTTGTACATCGAGGCAAATTCTGTCAGCAACAGTAAAGGACAAAAACTAAAGAATTTTGATGAAGAGACTTTTCAGAGATCGTTCATGGAGTTTTCACTGAAAGACCTCTATGCTGTCCAAGAAATTCAAGCTGAGGAAAATCTCTTCAGGCTCATCGTGAAGTAAGTTGTGTTAGACCTAGACTAGGTCTAGGATTAGACTTGTGAATCAGTATGACCACCCTCAAACGAATGTGACAGCTCATCTTAAAGCTAGGAAATGTCCAAGGCTTGTGCAACAGAAATCACAGAGGTATAACAAACTTTAGTGGGCAAGGAACTTGGGAGGAAGTGAAAGGATTGCAGTGGGGATGTTAGGACTTTGGGAGGGGTTTAAGGATACAATGAGTTAGCTGTGTTTTATTTCAACTCTGAGACAGAAAGCAGTGAATAAAAAGAACAACTAATTAATTTTGCTCCTCACTGAGCAAATTCAAGTTACAGGTACTGTTTTGTTCTCTGCTTTACAGTGGAGGAAAGAGGTGCAAGAACTGAGCAGAGGGCGTGAAAGACCCTCATTTCAGGCTGAGAAATGCTCTTCCAGGTGTCCCTCAGGCCCTCCCAGTGGAGTCAAAGAGTGCAAAACTAACACTTTAAAAGGAGGGTTACAGGTAGTTACTGGATTGAGATAAGAAGGAGTGCTGAAACCCCTGGGAAGCTGGTTCTCCTCTGTCTGTCTGGGAATTCAAGTGAAAGTCTTTTCTTATTATCAAGCATTTCTTGTTATACAAAAATTTCAAGAAATTTGATGCTACTGGTTTAAACTGATTCTCCTGGAAACTCAGCAGCAGCCAACCAAAAGTTTTATATGTTTATAAAGGTGTTCTGTGACAAGAGACAGAACAAGGGATTATTTAATACTGATGCATTGATTTATACTCCCCTCCTGTTGCACTGTTCTTTGTTTTTCAGCTCTCTTTGTCCTGCAATCTATGGCCATGAGGTAAGTAATTTAACAACTGTGCTTGCAATACCTGATTGAAATGTTTATGCCACAGTAAACTCCTAATGGAATTATAAAACTTATCTGGGGTGTGGGTAAGGGGCCGTTTTTACTGGTCACTTTGACTGCCAGTCACTTTTGTGTCAAGGAAGTGGCAACCTTATACCTTTAAATTCAGTCATCCAAAATGGAAAGAGTTATTACAGACAATTCTAGGGAGCTTGTCAGTATTGGTCACCATGATCAAATACTTATCAGTGTTGGTATGTTCCACAACAGATTGTAAAGGCAGGTTTGGCCCTGGCGTTATTTGGAGGATGTCAGAAGTTTGTGGATGACAAGAACAGAATTCCAGTGCGAGGAGATCCACATGTACTGGTTGTTGGAGATCCAGGATTAGGAAAAAGTCAAATGTTGCAAGTATGGTTTGATGTATCACTGTCCTCTGTTTTTCTCCAATTCCTTGTTATCTTGACTTCTTGTAATCATGGTAGGATAGCTGTGCTAAGACCAGGGTGTTGCCTGAACCTGGCTGGAGTTATGTTTTCATGTAGGATGCTTCAAATATAGGATAGTACCCAGAGGAGTACTTGCAAGGAGCCTTGCACAAGGACCTGTTAAAACTCTTTCAAAGCAGATATATATATATATATATATATATATATATATACCTTGGTAGGCACTTCTGGATGACCATGACAAAATCAGTTAGTAATATGGTTGGGGTTTTTTTGGTTTTTAAAGAAATGGCTTTAAAATTCCATTTCTTTTCCCATAGTTACTGTGAAGTGAAAGAGGGGCAGAGTTCACTTAGACCTGCAGCATTGTATACCTTGTTTAAAAAGTCTGATGTGGACCTGTTATGTTAGGATATGATTTGCAATAATTTAACCAAAGTGATGGATTTGTGTGCAAGCATCTTAACAAACACATTTTTCAATTTTTTTGTTGATTGGGACAAGGCTCCTGTCAGTCATCACTGTCAGAGAAAAGAATCCTAAGGAGAACAGCCAGGGAGCCTGTGTAGGAGCCAGGGTTTTTGGGTTTGGATTTTTTTGTTTGTTTGGTTGGTTGGGGCTTTTCTTCCCTACTTGGTGCCTGTCAAATATTTGGTACTAAACAAGTATGCTTTGGGTGTTATCCTCTAAATAAAATAGAGGCACCTGTTACAGGTTAACTATAGATATTATCTGAGAAAATCCAGTTATAACTATGTTCTAGGCAAATTTAACTGCAACATGTCTGTGTTCAAGCTTACCATGCTTTGTTTTTCTAGTTCATATTTCAAATTGTAGGCTGCTTTCTGGATCCTAGAGGCATGGAGAAAACTAGGACTTGTCCTTTATCCCTTAGCTGTGGGGAGAACTACGTGTGCTTTCTGTGAAGCAGCATGTGTTGGGCACTAATGCAAGACACTATTCTAAACAGACCTTGGGGTCTGAAGATACAGAAACTATTTATCTGCCGTTCCATGGCAGACAGTACGTCCCTGAACATTTCAACATACTTTGAAAATGTGCTTTAAATGCTGTGCCCAAGGTCCCAGTAATTTTGATAACACAGTAGGGTATGGCTGTACTGCAAGTGACCTAAGTTTCTCTTACTGCACTGAACAAGTATGTCTCTTGGAGACATATATAGCAGGAGCTATAACTTTCCTGTGGGGCCATTTTAAATAGAAAGAAATAAGTTTGGGGTTTGCTTTGAATTGTTTCTCTAGAATAAGGTTTATGAAATTCTTCACTTTGGGGAGGGAAAAAGTATTTATTTCTCTTCTAGGCAGTGTGTAATGTTGCTCCTCGAGGTGTGTATGTTTGTGGTAATACTTCCACCAGCTCTGGCCTGACTGTTACACTGTCTAGAGATGGCACTTCTGGAGATTTTGCCTTGGAAGCTGGTGCTTTAGTGCTTGGAGATCAAGGTAATACATGTAATACCACCAGGTTTTGTATGATGAGATGTGAGGGGCAGGAGTGTGTCAGCTGCTGAGTCTAATATTAAGCACAGTGCTCATTTAACTGTGGCCTAAAAATGTGTATTTAAAGTATGATATTGGCTTTCCACACTGTGGGAAATTCCGAGCTTCACCAGTGACTTCTCTGGAAGGGATCCCTGCTTTCCTTGGGTGTAGGAAAACTTGAGTTCTGCAATTCACATACTAGACTTACTGTCAGAACTATTTTGGGGGGTTTTTTGGTCAGAAATGTGACTTTAATGGCAGCTGGTGGACTCTCAAAATTTTTGAGAAAGAGATAGCTTATGAGATTTGTTGTCTATTTATAAAAAGCTTGTTTGGTCATTTTAATGTGTAATCAAGATCTACAAGTCAGGCTGACTTCATAATGGTTTAGCTGCATTACCATGAAATGAAAGCAAACCTTGCTGAAATGGAGACTTTTTGTCCAATGTCTCCTGCAGTCCCTAAGATTCTAGGTTGGACTTCTGATGTAGTGACTACTGGATTGTAGCAAACACTTGCCCATCAGTTAATGTAGTTTTCTAGTAAGTCTTTGTCTTGTTTTAATTGCTTCCAGGAATTTGTGGAATAGATGAATTTGATAAGATGGGAAACCAGCATCAGGCGTTGTTGGAAGCCATGGAACAGCAAAGCATCAGCCTTGCCAAGGCTGGCATTGTTTGCAGTTTGCCAGCTCGGACATCCATTGTTGCTGCAGCAAACCCAGTTGGAGGACATTATAACAAAGCCAAAACAGTGTCTGAGAACTTGAAGTGAGCACTTTCTGAAACGCTGCTTTTATAGTTCACATTCGGGAGTAGATGTCTCTGGTAGTCTTGTCTCTTGTGTATAATTGCTCTATAGTTTTCTGGAGCTTGAACACGATCTTTAATAATTTTTGGTGGCTTTTGAGAGAGAAATTGCTTTTCTACTCTATTTTTTATATGTATTTGAAGTGGAACAGAGTCGCTATAATTTTTCTTCTTCTCTGAGCACTGTGTGGTTCCTTGCCCTTACTCTAGAATGGGGAGTGCTTTGCTGTCAAGATTTGATCTGGTTTTCATCCTGCTGGACACCCCCAATGAAGACCACGACCACCTGCTGTCCGAACACGTGATGGCGATCCGGGCCGGGAAGCAGGCGGGGAGCAGCAGCATCGTTGTGACCCGGACCAGCTCCCAGGACCGCTCTGTCCTTCAGGCTGTGTCTGACAGACCACTGCTTGAAAGGCTAAAGGTAGGACTTGTCCTGTGACTGTTGCTCTGCCCCTTGCACTGGGACCCGACGACCCTGACCTGTCCTCAGTCTGCCACTCCCATTCTTCCCATAATTGCTTCTGAATTAGAGGAAGCATTTCCCAGTTTCTACCAATTGACTGCTGTAGCTAACATGACCTGTCCTGCTGGAAGATGTGGCTCAAAACATCTTCATCACATGGAAGAGGATTTATTAGCTGAGCTGGTGGGGTCTTGGCTGTGAGAAGACACTTTGCATGAGACGCTCTGGAGCAAATTTGCTGTGTTAGTTTTCAATAAGGAGCTACAAAATTAGACTGGATATAATAAGTTGATATAACGTGGTATGCAATGAAGTGTTGAATCTAACTAAAGCCATGTGTAAACAAATCCTTGGGCATCTGCAACTTGACAGATTTGCAGATTACAGGAGAGGAAGTGTATTTCTTTTTAGACTTCAGTGATTGGTTTGGGAACTGATATTGTCAAATGACAGGTCTTGGGAGAAATACTCGTGCTGGAGCTAAATCCATGCACTTCTGGAAATGGGGTATCAGCAGTGATGGTTTAGTCTTCATAGAGCTATAACAACTGGAAATTTGGATTTTCTCTTTTTGAGAAAGAATTCCTTATATAGTTAAATCCTGTTTGGCACTTCTTATCATGGCAAATGGAAGCCTTGGCTCCTTTTTCCGAAATGGCCAAGCATGTGTGTTTAGATGTCCAAGCACAGTGTATGGACTTTAAGTACCCTGTTCATATATGAAGCACTAAAGCCCTTATAGTGATGACTCCACCAGATAGAGCATAGAAGATGATGATTTTATATTTAAAACTTTCATTATATAGGGTTCTGACAGAAATCTAAGCTTCTTGTAATTGGGCTAGATCTCAACAGGAGAAAACTTCGATGCTATTCCACATCAGCTGCTGAGGAAGTATGTGGGATACGCCCGGCAGTATGTTCATCCAAATTTATCTCCAGAGGCTGCGCAGGTCCTCCAGGAATTCTACCTTGAGCTCCGGAAGCAGAACAAGGGAGCAGACAGTACCCCAATCACCACAAGGCAGCTGGAATCGCTGATTCGACTCACAGAGGTAAATTCAAGCTGTAATACTCCAGGGATTGAAAGCAAAGGGATTATTCCTGAGATACTTCCAATGTCCTATGATTTTTGACAGCTTATCACTAATGCTTTTTTTTGTTGTTTAAAAAAAAAGTGAGAATGCAAGAGGCCTAGAAGTGCTTAAGAGCTACTGTTGCTTAAAGCCTCTTGTAAAGTAAAAAACACTCTTGAGGAGGTGGAAAGGGAATCTATCACGTTCCCCAAAAGGAGAAAAAGTAGGTACGGGCAGGAACAACCTGCTGCCCATCCTCAACTTAGAATGCTGCTGTTTTCCCTAACACTCGGCCTTAATAACACTATTTGTGATCTGCTGCTTCACAAGAATACAGTTAAAAAACAAACAAACTCCAAGCTACAGCCTAATAATGCAAGTATGCAGGAGGTGACATTGTAACACTAACGGAAAGAAGAAAAATCTTCCTTGAAATCCTCTAGGCTTCGGTTCTATCTCTGCTCCTAAAATTTGCACTTGTTGTGGAGTGATTGTAGCCTTTTTTCCTCATCAGCTATAATATATCTTTAATAAACCTTTGTGGGTTTTTTTGTTTTGTTTCAAGGCACGATCAAGGCTGGAATTAAGAGAGAAATGTACCAAGGAAGATGCTGGGGACGTAATAGAAATAATGAAATACAGGTAACACACACTGCTTTAAAAATAAATAAATCATGGATTTGAAATACATTCAAAACTTTTTTTTGCATATGCAAACACAGTAAAGAAATCACTTGATCAGATTTAGGTCCATGATACTAATATTTGGATTTGTATTTGAAAGCTGACAGCAGCTCTAAGTTGAACACAATTGCTTAGGCATTTATGTGATCACACTGCTTGTGTATGTCTGTGAACAGCAACTTAGGCATGAGGCTGCTGAAGGGTTTTTTCCTCTCATGTGATTACTCTTTGTTGTTGCAGCTGAACAATTAAAGTTTAAAAGCAATTTTGACGAATGCTTAGTCTAAGTCCCTTAGACAGGGACTTCCTTGATAGGGGGATGGTTTCCTATGTGGCTTCTGAAAGCCTTCTCAAGCAGTTTTAGGAAGAAAATCCACGTATGTTTGTTTTTACCTCCTGCTGATCTTCTTTGTAATCTGTTTTTAGCATGCTGGGAACCTACTCGGATGAGTTTGGAAAGCTGGACTTTGAGCGTTCCCAGCACGGGTCTGGGATGAGCAATCGGTCTCAAGCGAAAAGATTTATTTCTGCCCTGAACAGCATCGCAGAAAGAACCTACAACAACCTGTTCGACCTGCAGCAGCTTCGGCAGATTGCAAAGGAGTTACAGATTCGGGTGAGTCTGGAAATCAGGCAAACTGCAAGACCAGTCAAAATTATTTGTTGCAAAATGGGAAGTAGAAAAGGCACACCCGTTGTGCCTCTTTGCGGTGAATAGCAATTTAATCTGCTTTTAGGCTGAACAGTCTTCTTGAAGTGCCTTTGTAAGCTTTACTAACTTCACCAGCTGTTTGGCAACTCCTCACACTAGTAAGGGCTGATTTTGCCTCTGAAGCTGGTCCTTGACAAGACCCTGCTTTGTTCTATGAAAAGCAGTGTTGGTTTCACTATACTTTAGTCCTCCCTCTGGCTCCCCAGAGGGCACACCTACTTTTGTTCCTGAATTTATGCTTGTGGTGTCCATGCTCTATTTCAGCAGTGCAATGATGTTTCTTCTTGACCTTCTCTTGATGAAATACTGTGTTTTGGGTTTTCATTCCTGCTTCAAAGCATCCTAATGTTGTAACTTGATAGGAACATCATGCAGGACACAAATGTATTTTACCCTTGCATTATGTATTGGGGAGGGGCTTCAGCCAAACAAAAATACTGGTAGCTAATTCTACTTTTTGCTTCATGTTAAAGAGTTTTAAGTGCCAACTTGAAACCAGATTTCAGATGTAATGAGTGGAAAGTAGTGATAATAAGTTTCATAAAGAGAAATTAATTATGGGAAGTGGTGCTGTTCTTTCTGTTACCTGGTGACCCTACTTGGGCCTGCTGGGACAAGACAGCTTCAGTTTCCAAACTTGTTGAACTGTTGACTGTACACAAGTCTAGATTTGTTTTGAATCCTCTCTGACAGAACATGGTACATCCAGCTCTCTTCTTCCACGATCATCAGTAATTCAGTGACTACTTAAAGTTAATTCAATTAACTCTCATTCTCCCTTCATCTAGAGAATGTTTTTTGCCCATTCGAAGTTCTATACCTGGAAATCAGTGAGAGTTGTAGAAATCAGGCTTTTCTTTGGTAGATACTTGTGTTACAGAACTTGAATTTATACCTACGGAACTGAATACTTTGTGCATGTCACAAAGCAGAGAACACAACTTCTGTGTAACACTACAGTAAAAACAGTGTAAGTAGAGCACAGAAGGGTGGGACTGATGGTGTGCTACCTCCTAGTAGGTCAACAGTTTGCTGAGGAAACCAGCCTATTCTTAGCTCACTTTATTTCACTGAGTTCTTTTACATGGTTTATGGTGCTTTACATCAGGTAAGGTGTCATTCTCCAATTTGATATTTTTGTCTTTATTTTCCCCAGGTATCTGATTTCGAAAGCTTTATTGGATCCCTGAATGACCAGGGTTATCTTTTGAAAAAAGGTTTGAGAATTTATCAGCTTCAGACCATGTGAAAAGAGTCACTGTGATGAACTTTGCTGGGACCTGATGGATACACTGGACTGATGGACCTGCAGTAGTGAGAGACTGAACTGAACTGCAGCCTGGCACTGCTGGCACTGGGGCTCCCTGAGGCTGAGATTTCCCTTCAGAAACTGAAGTGCCCCCAGGCTTGTTTTAAAGCGGCTCAGGACAAACTGACAACATGGTATTGCTGCCTGACTCATCCTGTAGGGTCTGCTTACCCAAAAGGGACTGTGTAGGACTAGAATGTACCTCACCATCCTTGAGGAGTGGGAAGTGTGTGTTTACAGTGCCATTATTACAGTGCCATGACAGATTTTACTTCTAAACCCATAAATCTTTCATGGGAAGATGGTGTGAGTGTATTTTCAGCACTGTAGTTGATTAGAGGAATTTAAAGTGTTGAAATGTTTCAAAAAAGTTGGGAACCTTCATGTTGAGACAGCACTGTTTTTACAGCTATTACCAAATGGCACCTTACTGAAACTGACTTGATTTGCTGCTTTGAAGTTTGATATTTATTAGTCTTTGAAGCCGAGATTTAATTTGAAATGCAAGTCTGATTTAAGAAAAATATCCTTATTACAGTATTTAACTTGTAAAACAGGAATTGGATTTTGACTTTCATTAAACTTTATGTATGAGACATATTATTTGTTCAGCACTGTTGTACAGTGTTCATGGCCACTGCAAGGTACATAACAACAAACAAGTAATGCATGTCTTTGTGTAACTGTTCCTGACACAGAAGAATGTGTGTTCAGCAAGAGCAAAGTGCTGAGCTTGATGAAATCAGAACCATGGTCTGGTGCAATAAAATAGCAGATGGGAAGCTTTTAGTGTAAGTATGAAAAAACTAACACAAACAAAACCACCCAAAGAATAATATCTTTTTGAAAAATCAGGAATGCATTGCTGCTCCTTCTGCTATCCCTCTTTTATTTCTAGGGTAAGATAGGACAGATAAAAAAACCCCAGAAATACTGAAGCTTTATTGTCTTATCTTCTAATTTAAGTGCCAGAAGGGTCTGATGTGCACCATCCTTCCACAGCCATTTGGTACCAAGCGTTGAAAGAACTCAAGGCTGCCTTAGCGTGAATCTACTCCAACATACCTGAATCTGAAAACTAGTTTGGCAGATGAGATGCTTTTAAGAGAGCTAAGAAATTATAGTTCCGCACCTGAACTCTCCAGGGCCAAGCCCTCACGCCTGTCCAGGTTGTGGTTAATGGCTCTTTGGAAAAAAAAATACAGGAGCTGTCAGTCTGTCTGTCCGCGTGTGGGGGGCATGGGGGCAGCAGAGGAGATACCTTATGGCAAAAATGCTTCCTGCAGTAGAAGCAGCCTGCTGGATTAACTAATCGGAAGCAGAGGTGTTAGATACCGATTTTAACCTTTGCTAGCGCTGGGTGGGGGTGGGGGACGGGAAAGAGCCTCAGGAGGGAAGAAAGGGCTGCGCCTGGAAAAGTAAACTCTTCTTGTGCCTCTCGAGCTAAAGTAAACGCGGGCAAGGGAGGGCAGAAAGCGAGGGCCGATAACAACAGCCCACTCCCGCTCCCTGAGAGGTCTCTCGGGGCAAAGCAAACCTTCACCTGCCTCCGCCCGGGGCTTGTGCGGGAACGGCTCCGCATCGGGGGAGAGGCGGAGCGGGATGACCCCGGGGCAGCCGCCCGCCCTACCGCCATGGACAGCGCCGGGGGCGAGCCTGGGCCGGGAGGTAGGGGAGGAAAGAACCGGGAGAAAGGCGGGAAAGCGGCGGGAAAAACGATTCTTCCCGGCGCTGGATTCTGAGCCCCGCCGCCGCCGGGTTTGCCCGCCCGCCGTAAAGCGCGCCGCCCGAAGGAGGAGGAGGAGGAGGCTGAGGGGCTGCCGTAAAGCGCCGCAAAAGAAAGGCCCGCGCGTGCCCGCCGCCGCCGCTCGGCGGCACACGCGCCGCGCGCGGCGCGGATGGCGCGAGGTGGCGCGCTCCCTCGGGGGGCGGCGGGGCGCGCGTAGGGCCCGCGGGGCAGCGCCTGCCA
>JAWWES010000115.1:14680225-14692107 GCA_035583135.1 Lophotriccus pileatus
CGGTCTCAAGGGTACCAACCCTGCGTCTTAACCACTGGACCACCGGGGGCTCCCGTGTTGTAATATTTCTATTAAATATTTAACATCCCCCTAACAGACCCCACAGAGAGCATATGCTGGCCCCATATAAAAACAATTGGCATTTTCAAACGCACTTTCTTTAAAACAACAACAGTTAGTAGCTATGTTAATTTTTTTTTTTAATAGACTGGATCGTTTTAAGACTTAAACCCCTTCAGAAGTCACATTAAAAATCTTCAATCATGCATAAAACCTGTTTGGAAGAATTTGGGAGTGTTTTTTTTTTTTCTTGCTTCATACTATATGCTCCTTGGGTTGTGTTTTGTTTTTAATCATGGACGTGGTTTTTCACTAGATCCTGTTGGCTTGATTTTTCAGTTTCACTTACTTCCATGATTATTCTGCGGGATGTAGCTCTGATTGCTGCTGTTTTTTATGTGCGATACAAAACTCTCTCTCCACCGGTAAGCGCATTAAACGAAACTGTTTGAACACGTAATCATAATAAAAAATAAATGAATAAGCCTTTAACAAAGCTGTGATTGAGAGATTTTCATCTTAAGACCTGATGGTTGCTCAGAACTTGGGTGTATACCATAAGATGTAATGCTTGTTCTTTTGCCAGATAGATTTCCAAGCAGAACAGGGTTTCATAAAATATGTTTCATTAAGATGAGTCAGAGCTACTGATAACTTTTTTTCCTGATATGTAAATAAATCATATAAAAGAGCAGTGTAATTCTCTAGTTCACTTTTCTGTAGCATGTGAACAGGTGTATTAAATTGAATGTACTAGAACTGCATTTTTTTCCTCTTTTCTCCCCCGACAGAGAACACTCAGTAGGTACTTTAATCCCTGTTATGCTACTGCCCAGTTAAAACCAACATTAATTAGCAAGGTAAGAGTAGTAACTCATTACAAAAGATAACTGTCTTGCAGTTATCTTGGAGGGAGGGGACAATTTACTCCTGCTGAGTACGGTTTCAAAATAGCGCACAACTTGATTTGGTCACAATTCCCATTTTGCTTTTTTTCAGATGAATACAGTGGTTCAGCTAATTTTGGTGGCAGCTTCTTTAGCAGCTCCTGTTTTCAATTACGTGGACAGCGTATATCTGCAGACGTTATGGTAACTTAGCTTTCTTTGTTTTTTTCCAGATAGTTTAATGTGCTTCTAAAGAAACTGGTAATTGAGGTTATTCTAATTGTGGGGAACACAAAAAAACTGTGCACAGATGACATAATATGCCTGAATTTTTATGCCTTTGTTCTTAAATGATGCTGGAGATAGATGTTTATTGGTGCTTAATTTACTATACAAGTAAAAGGTAGTCAAATGAAACTAATTAAGATCCGGCAAGGATAGCTCAGAAACAAGTCTTCACGTGTGCATGGGCAAAGCATAAATCCAGATCAGTGAAAAAGAAAGGAATGGGAAGAAAGGCTGTATGGATTCTTCACGTACTCCTGCCCTAAGTGTCCTTGAAAAAGCAACCTTGATATCAGTAAAAATAGATGTGAAGTGTGTGCTTAGTGTTGCTTTACGCTGTACCTGCTATCTTGAAATCCAGGTTTCTGAAGCCTCTTTGAAAAGCACATGAAGAAACGGTGATTCCTGCTAGATTGTAGGAAGGAAGGGGAGAGATTGAATGAAAACAGACATACAGGAGCGCCCCTCTTTAGACAGTGCTGTTCCTTTCAGTACTGCCCCTGGAGACCAGAACTGACCTGAATCTGAGTTGCAGCTGACTGCAGATGTTACAAGTGTAGTTATTTTTCTTGAGCACTTCAGTAAGAGCTCAGAACAAAGAGGCTGAACAGCAGATACCAGAATTACTTAGTAACTTAGTTTAAGTAGTGAAAAATCCAGTGTTGCTTGTCTTCTAGGGAAAAAAAAAACAAACAAAACAAAAACCAAAAATACCAAACCAAATAAACCCAAACCACAAACACAAAACAAAAAGCATTTAAGGAACTAGGAACCTTGATCTTAACAGTCAATGTGTTTTTTCATTCTGTTAGATTAACAGATCTAGGGTTGTATCTGTGAAAGATGCTTACCTTGCTGCTTGTCTGGGACTCTGGGAGAGTTACCATGTTGTGAATAATGGAGAAATGCTGGGTGTAATTTTCCAGAGTCCTCTGTAAAAACTTTCAAAAATGCCCTGTCTGAGTTCTGGCCCAGGGAGTGTTAACAGAGGGGCAGGACTGTAGCAGTGACTCACACCTCAGTGGGTGGCATCAGAGGAACAGAGGAACACCAATAATTTAGGAATATGTATGGTTGTCAGCCAGCATCTGGGAAGGAAACAGAACAGGCTGAAGCAGAAACTCGTGCTTTAGCTTTTGAACTTGTTAAAATGATAAGTTCAAGTCTTGAGTGGTTTGAATGCTCCCTTACAGTCTACCAAGGAACAGTTTCTCACATGTAGGCTGCAAATGCAGAATTTTTGTCTTCCCTTCTCTAAAACAAATGCTAATACGGTAAAAATTTGTCTTAGTATGCAGTTACACTGAAGCAGCTTAGTGCTGGATGGCAGATCCTTTGTTTATCTAATACCCCACTTAGCACTGAATTTCAGCCTAGAAACTGTAAACTGTGGAGCTGTGCAGTGAAAAATAGGGAAGACACTAAAAAGAAAAACAGCTATTGTATTGTTCAGGGACTCACATGACTGACAGAAACTGTTTTCCCCCAAGGTGCATCACAGCTTTCACAACGGTAACATCTGCCTACAGCTACTACCACTATGGCAGGAAAACAGTCCAGGTGATAAACAACAAATGAAGCTTTTATGGAAGCACAGGGACTTACCAGCATGGGGTGCTGTGCCTCCAAAGATGGTTGTATTGCCAGCTGAGTTTTGGATCAAGCACACTTGTTTGTCTGCTTTAAACCATGGCATCACAATGAAAAGAAATTGGAACATGTACTGTGTATATATGTAGAGAGAGACTTTTCAATGTATTTTTAATTTCTTTAAAAATGGGGTTGTTTACAAAAACAAATAAATATTCTTAAAAATGCGGATCACTTCTTGCTGCCATGTGAATAATTCTGAATAATTTTGTACTGTTGTTGAAGTCAAAATACACAGTTTGCACCCGGGTTTTTTTGCCATCTTTGTGCAAAGCACTGAGTAAGCTAAGATCTGAGAAGAAAAAGCAATTACTGGAACAAATTTGTCTTTGTACCTCATCCTGAGTCAGTAAACCAGCATTGCTGATTAGGACCTAATGACATACCTCAGCTTGCAGCAGAGGAATATGGTATCTTCAGAAATTTAAACCAGAGAGGAATCTTATTTCGTGTTCCATGGTGATAGGGATAAGCCATGAAGAGTTCCTACCCTGCTCCCTTTTTGAATATGAGCAGTGATGAACTGTGCTCAGAGTAGAGTTTAGGTCTCAGAAGGCTCAGCAGGGCAGTGAGGAGTCTGTACCCAAAAGGAATTACATTTTTCATACTATATATTCATTTCTAGTGATTGAAAGAAGCCCCTGTATCTCCAGATTCTTTAAAGGTCCTAAAGATGCTGTTTAATCTAAATAGCGCTGGCAAAAGAGGACATTTTAAATACTGTCCAAACGAAAGGAGACAGTAGAAGAAACCTTTAGATGCACATACTATTAATTCTTGCTGTTCTTCCAGCTTCAGGAGATGTGTTGTCATCCCCCTCAGGCAAGGAAAACTCATTCTTCCCCTGTTCTCGGCTTACAAAACAACACAGAAGAAAGAACTAGACAGAAGAGATCATGTTGATCGTAAACTCATGGGTTTTTTCCAAGCAACGTGATTTTCTTTCTCATGTGTTGTAAAAAAGAGTGCAATTGTGAAGTGCTTAAATAACTGAAATCAAGAGGTAAATGATACCGCTGTAGTATGAGCAGAAGAAATTTGCTGTAAACATCTCTTGAGAGCACACAGTGTCTTTTGTGATAGCATATGTTTGTATATACAAAGCATTTTAATATCTTTTTATATTTAAACTTGTATAAAGCGGTGTACAGAGAAAACACTTGATCTTTATTAGTACCTTTGTCTTAAATATTAGTACCTCTGTCCCCGTGTTCCGTGGTCAACACTGCGTCGTATAGCAAAGGGATAGAGGGGAACTTTCCGTAAAATAGAGTATTTAGTAAAATGGAGCACTTTTTTCTTGAAGAAACAGTTTGAAAAGCATAAATTTATTGTTCCTAGTCGGGCCAACTCTCTTCGGTTCTGATTAATGTAATGGGGGTCTGTTTGGGGCGGGATGGTTCCTTTTACCTGTTGCATGGAATTGCCCGGGGCTGGTCAGCGAGAGTGCCAAGTGAAATGTACAATGGCTCGGTAGTTAAATAAAATCCGTTTGGAAGCTCCTGCCGCTGACGTGTCTGGTGTTCCCTGGTTACAATCCGCTTCCCGGGAGCGTGATGCATCCCGCTGTGGAAGCTGGGTGTGGGCGTGGGCGGGGCGCGGCGCGGCGGGGACTGTCCCCGCGCGGCCGCCGTACCCGGGCGGGCCCGCCCTGCCCTGCCCGTGATGGCGGCGCCGGAGCCTCCGGAGCCGCCGCCGGAGGGCTCCCGGCCCCTCAGCGCCCTCCTGGGCGGCATCGCCCAGGCCGCCTTCCACGGCAACGCCGCCGTTACCGACGAGCTGCTGCGCGGGGAGCTCTACCCCGAGGCGCCGCCGGAGGAGTTCCGCGCCCTGCGCGCCAAGATGGGCGGCCTCCTGCAGGTACCGGCGCTGAGGCGCGGGAGGGGCCGCGCTCTGAGGTCGAGAGCCGCTCTCTCGGCCTCCGGGTGTCCTCGGTGGGGCTCTGGGGCCAGCCGAAGCCGCGGGTGCTGTCTTTGTGGAGACAGCGGCCGCGTTCAGCGCGGGGCCGAGCCTGGCCAGCCCCTCCCAGCTTAACCCAGACTTGCCCACCCCAGCCCGGGCTCTCCGGCCGCTCCTCAGGAGCAGGAGCTCGTCACCCCCGCCGCGCTGTGAAGGGGTAAAGGCGGCACTCGGGTTCGACAGCCTTGCAAAGAAGCACCCGCTCCTTTCCGAGGAGAGCTGGGGATATCTTGCCAGAAAACTCTTTTGGCGGAAGCAAGTCGTTTTACGCGGACGACAGATTTTGGTTTATGTATAAGACAGGAGAAAATATTCTCCTTCCTTAACGGATCTTTTTCAGGATCTGAGCTCCTTTCGGCGAGAACAGAGCAGTGTGGTGTGTAGTTCCTGGCGGCTCGATGTGGCTCAGGGAGCCTCCAGGTGCTAAATCCTTGGGTGGACACTGCCACCTTGTGGGTGAATCTGCGGCTCTTTGGCCCCTTTGGGTTTATAAACTCGGTCGGTGGTTTTAAATGTAATTGACAGGTTGGGAATTTGATGACGATGTTGGCGTCGTTTTTCTGCTTTTATGGAGATTCTGTGGTTCATTTAATGATGAAATTCATATGATGCCCTGAAAAGCCTCCAATGAAAGCTGAGTCAAAAAGATTGATTCTTGTAGAACTGGAGACTGATTTTGTCTGTGGGCTTGTTTCGTTCCCTTCTCTCTTACTCAAGCACTGTTGAGATGTCATACTCTGGACATGTTAATTCTGAAGATACGGGCCATTAAAGTTTACAATCCATTGCTGTAAATATAGGCATGTAGCTTAGGAGGATGACAGTATGTTGGGGGCAGGCTTTCATGTTCCCTGTGTGCTGCTTCAGAAGCAAAACTGGTGGCAGTTATGGTCATCGAGGTCACTCACACCTTGCAACTGTTACCAGTTGTATTTCATGGTCTCCACGGCCAGCACTCCTCTCATCTCCTTATGGATGAAATCCCTGGGAAATTACTGAAATTTATGAAGTTCAGCTTTAAAGATGAAGTTTTGTACTAAGCAATACACAGACTACTTTGTACAGCTTCATGTTGAGGGTGCATGGATTTTGGGATGCTTATTCCTAGAAGGTAACTTGAAGTAACATCCAGGTCCTGTGGATACTTTTAGCATCTCTGTTCTAGAGCATCCTCAAAAAAAAACCTTTTGGCCTTCTGGTCATTTTGAAGGCACCTAAATTAGACGGGATGGATAATGCCCCATGCATGTCTCCTGAGGATTTTTTTTTTCCTGACATCCATCTCCTTGATGGTCAGAAGCAGAAAGATTCATTGCCCTTGTGACTTAATTGCTGCAACAGTTCATGTCTTCTAAGTAGCAAACACAGATCTGTACCATAAATCAACCACTTGCTTTTACTAGAGCTGAGCATAAATAAGGCAAAGGACTTTCCTGTTCCCCTCTGCATTCCACCTGTGTAAAGCATGGCATTTGTGAGAAGTATGAAGATGAAAAAGTGTCAATAAGCATTTAAATGTGGGGGGTTTTCCCCCTGGATTATGTACAGAGTAGTCCTGGTTTTATATTTATAAAAGATGTCATTATGATCTACTTTTTACAGACGTTTCCTTTGCTGTCCATAGAGCTGCTGAACGAGCATGAATCATTTTGAGCTCTTTCTAAAATGCCAGGTTTATCTTGTAGTGAAAATTTTTATTAATTTTTTTTTAGTCTTATTTCTTGTGTGGAATATTCTGGAAGGTAGAATAAAGCCCTAGGAAGGCTGGTCTGGAGAACTGTATGATTTCAGTGTTGTTCTGTCAGTTGTTTTTCATTCCTCCCAGCCTCCTGTCCCGTAAGGCTGCGAAACATTGAGAAACTGGGGGAGATCAGCTTTTGCCAGTTCTCACCCGCAGCTTTTTTTTGGTTTGTCAAATATTACTTCATCCTGATTAAAACACTAAATTTGTCTCCTGCTTACATAAGTTTAATTTATAGTATTAGTCCACTGGTAACAGTTACTTTACATGTGAAGTAATGCCACTGTTTTCCTTTTGGTGGCAGTAAGTTATTGCATTTATTGAACGGGACCGTTTGCTTCTGGGTTGAAAGTGTCCCTAGTTCACTCTTGTGCTTCAGAACGAGCTGTACATAGGCTAAAAAAGAAAAAAAAAATCAGCATGAGGACTATAAATATTTTATTATATTTGATCCCCCCCCCTGCAAATACCGAGGATGTTGCCATCTGTAATAAATATCCTGATATGTGAATGGGTAAAATATTAATCAGATTATATAAACAATGTGTGGGAACCAAGGGCCTGATATGCAACATACGTTCACTTGCCCCCTTCCATCAGTGGTTTTCATTAAGAATCGTGCCAGTGGTTCTATCAGATTACTGCGATGTTTAATTTCAATGGTTTTCAGCCAGTCTGGGTTACTGGGCCTTGCTGTGCCATGTCACACACAGTGTATGTAAGTCCCATCTTGAAGCTATTTCTGGTGATTGCTTTTCTTCATGCCATCAGAGAAAAGCCGTTGAACAAGAAACCTTTTGATCCAAATCTTACTTAAAGCCTTGTGGGAGAAAATTTAGTGCGACCAGTGGATAAAATCTCTCGGTGTGTAAAATGCTCTGGAGTTGCACAAGCAAATTGTGGGTGCCTTGGAAGCTGCCCTTGCTCTTACCATGTGTTGTCACTAAAGATTGTTACTTTCCTGCTAGGGACTTCGGTCCTTTCCCTAAGAAGTTGCTGTTGTGACCTTGAGAGGAATTCCCAAAGCGTTGCTACCCCTGTTTGAGAAGGAAGAGACTATTTGATCTTCATGAAAGGGGTCTGCCCTTACGTGAAAAGTCAGAGTAGGAAAAGAGTTGTAAGGTTCACTCAGTTGTGGGGGATATAAAGGCCTTTGCATCTGCTTCAGCAGGATTTCTGGGAACTGAAACATTTCTGCTGAGGATTTCTGAAGCAATTTCTGCTAACTGGTAGGAAATAAATGACTTCTTGCATTTTCTAATTAGGGAAGAGGGTTGCCATTCTTCCCTCTCCTCAGATGCCTTGTGATTCCTCAAATACGCGGGCTGAGTCGTGAGTTCGGGAGCGCTTTGCAGTTGTCCAGGCTTCTGGAAGGCTGAGAGGCAGAACAGCTTCAGTCTGAGTGCTGAGATAAAATAATTCTGGAAGAGTTAACAGGAGAGGCTGCTTGATTTCTGCCATTTAGAGTTGCAGTTGTGCCTGTATCTACTAACTAGAGAGAGAACTTGGTGAGCACACTTGTTCTTCTTGATTCAGGTAAAAGAAAACAAATTTCTGGTACAGCAGTGCCAACTGTGTCCATGTGAGCTGCTTTCTACCCAAATGTGTCCTATGTAAGTGTTACACTTTTTACTCCAGCAAATGACTGTGCTTGCCATGAATAATTGTTACTGGGCTGGGTGAAAATGTATTAATAACTTTGCACAAAATTTTGGGAGGGAGATAGTTTCTACTTTGTCATAATTGGACATATATAAGAAAATTATTATCTGAATTGATGTTTGCCTGCAACAACTAAATAAAAATCCTAGCCTATTTTTTTTAATTTGGTGAAACACCACTGTTATGTAGCTCACTAATCTTAACACAGCTCAGTTGCCAGCTCTTCAGTGTCTGGTGTTGAAGGATTCATTTTCATTTTTATATTTTCATATAAACTATAAACCCACAGTTATTGCTTTTTTTTTTTTATTTTTAATTTCTTTTTTCATTTTTGGTGTTGTCATTCAGCATATAGGAGGGTAGAAAATATAATGTTTACTTCATCACTGCTACGTTGCAGTGATGAAAATGTGCATGTGTATTATCCCAAAGCATTCTTCCCAGTGCTTTCAGTGTGAGTTATTTTAGATTTTAGGTTTGTGTACTGAGGGTCAGTTCACATAAGGACTGGGACAGCTGGCAGTTCACATAAAGTGGAGAGGGAAAATACTTGAAAACAATGAACTGGAGAGGAAGGTTGGGTGCAGAACATGATGACTGAAGAACATTCCAAGGAGCTGTAAGATCTTCACTGCCCAGAGCAGCAACTTATTGCTTGGGTACATCAGCTAGAAAGAGCCACGTACCTGCATCTTTATGGATTTGTTAACACTCCTCTTTCTGTGATTTTTTGGGTTTTGCAAAGCTTGGGGTTTGTGTTGTTAAAGCCTTTTGCAATTGCGATACGGTTTTTGTTGCTCCTGTAATTACTGAGGAGATGTGTGGAAGGCGGTGTTACCGTGGGACATGGGGGTGATGGTGTTCTGCACCCAAGCAGATCTGTATGAATTGGAGTGTTTTAAACAACAGGGGTGTGAACAAGAGTCAGTACATTACAAATCTCACAGTCTTTCTGCTGCCGTGCAACTACAGGTCCTAAAGGGAGGCAGAAATAGAAGGGATCCCACCTTTGTAATGTCACTCATTTAATGAGTAGTATTTTCTATAACTTAAATATGAGACAGAAAGGCTCATTTCATTTGAGACTGTGAAGTGCTGGTATGCTGTAACTGTGTCGCTTCAGTGAAAGTGGATTACCTTAAGTTTAATGGTTCACTTGACCTTTTGTGGTGCATTTTTTTTTAATGTTCTTACCTGCTGTAAAGCAGTAAATTAAAAAAAGTTGGTGGACCTGCGTCACTGATGCATAGTAAGTGTGGTGAACTGTATTGCCCAAACTAGAAGCAAGATTCTCTCTCCCTCTCCCTCTCTCTCTCTCTCTCTCTCTGTGTTCTTCCTCAATTACAGTGTTGATTATTTGTCTGTAAGTAGAGATGTAGTTGCTTTGTCCCAGCTGCAGAGGTGGGGGCTGCCCCATCTGTGTCTAGAGCAGGCAGGTCAGTACTAGCTCTTCATGTTTGTAATGTCTTTGCATCATTTCTGAGTTTTAAAATGCCCCTGCTGCATTTGAAATGTGCTAATTGCCAGTTAATGGACTTCCAGAACAGCGTGCTGCTGAGAAGTTGGATTCCCTGGAGGTGGCAATGCTTCCTGTCCTGTCGATTTCCACTTTCCCATCCAAATGCGTGGTTTTGTTTGTTGCATTTGTAGAACTTCTGCGAGTAAGTAGCATTTTCATCGTTAATGACACCAGCAAGCTTTGGATGTACCCCTCATTTCTCAAAAAACCCAAACCCTACAGGTATGATTAGCGTAAGTTACACACATGTGTGTCTGTGATTGGCACATGCTCTATATTGGCACATGCTCTATATATACATGTGTGCAGGCACAGAAAGGCAAGTACGTTGATTATACTGAAATTCATTAGTCCAGTCTGATCCCTGGAGTGTTTCTCTTGACCTTAACTAGAGTCTACTCTGACTGAAGAACAGGGAGTCGGATCTTGCCTTTGAAGATCATTACTCCAAATTAAAATGCTTCTACTATACTTAATTAGTATTCATCAAACACATGCTGTACGGAATATATTCAAAAAGGGAGAAAGACTCCCTTAGGCTTCACATGTGGTTTCATACCTTTATTTCAGTAACACTAACGCTCCATTCCCTATTTCCTAAAGTGTGTGGAAAATGCTGAGGAGGGTAATGAAGTTCATTGCCATCATCTCAGCACTGGTGAGTTTCTGGACCAGTATAAGATGCCTTTCCTCTTTTATGAAAAGAGGAGAACTTGAGTTGTCTTATCTTCGATTTGATGCATAAAGACAAAAAGGAAACGCTGTACACTGAAATGATGTTCTTTATTACATGATGCTTTAAAAATGGTGTCTGTTACAACTGGTATGAAGGAAGATTAATTCTTGCTTGCTCCAGGAGCCAAATGATGTTGGCAATGAAGTAAAAATAGTAATGTCAACCGTATTGATCTCATGAGGGGCTGCCACACAGTTGAGCAGATAATAGACTTCTTCCTTTCTTCATATCCTTTTTCATTGCAGGTAAGGGTTAATCTTATTAGGAAAAAAGACTAGTCAATGGATCCTTTACGTTTGAGTGAGAATAATCTTCTCTGCTCACATATATATCCTCCTTTCCCAGAAAGTTCAGAACAAGAAGAGAGCAGCAGAGAGAACTGTTAAGAGATCGAATAACACCCTATCAAAGGTGCAAGAGCTGTGGTATTCACTTGAGCCAGCGAAGTTCACAGCTAGGGTATGAAGAGGAAATTTGGATGACACTTAGGAGTCAACCTTTTTACAGGCTGAACATCTAAAATTCTTTATTTCCAGTAACACTTGGAAGCTGCAGTCTGGGGATGCTATACTTCAGTTTTTTTACTCTACTGGTGTGTAGCAACTGGCTGCAGTGTATCCAAAAACTTGTTTAAAAAAAATGTTGACAAGATAAAAAAAAATCATATTGTGTGACTAGAATCTAGTCATGTGGCTGAAATTACTCCATTTTGCAGCTTGTACTTTGGATTTCTTCCACTCTGGTGACCAAATATGATGGAGCCTGAATTCTTCAACATGTTTGGATGATGTTGATTTTTTCAATAGTTTATGTAATTAAAAAAAAAAAAAAAAAAAAAGGAAAAGCACTAGTGGCACAAAATACCTCCTGAGAGGGCTCCAGGTTCATCCCTGGAGAATCATTTGTTTTATAGTAAGATGAAGTAAGGGTAGGTCCTAAAATGTCCTAATTTTTAATTTTGTATTTATCCTTACAAACATATTCATTCACACTATAAATTTAAAAAAAGGGTTTAATATATGGAGTAGGTCAGAACTGAGTGGAACAAGGATGGCCTCCATTGTTAAGGATTAGGGGTTCATTATTGGGAAAACCAAACTGGTTGGTTGGTTGGTTGGTTTTTGTTGGGTTTGTTTTGGTTTGTGGTTGGATTTTGAGGTTTTTTTTGGGGGGGAGGACACATTTTTGTTATTTATTCTGAATACCTGAAGCTTAAGCACAGTAGTTTCCCATAATTGTGTACCGTTGTATGTAATGACCATATACAAGGAAACCATATGTCCTAATTAGAACAGCTGGGGACCAATTCATCACTGGATGGGTGTAACCCAAACCTGTGTATTCTATAGCCTTCCATGTCATTTCCCAGAAACTGTTATCAAT
>JAWWES010000115.1:14692207-14711875 GCA_035583135.1 Lophotriccus pileatus
AATTGTTATTCTGACTTATAATCTCTCTTTTGAGTTGAGTTCATTTCCCCTGCTGGGTAACTTTTAAACCAGCACACCATATCATCCTATACTTATTTTAGTCATCCAATGCTTTAAAAATTGAACTGTTTCAACAAAGTAAGTGGGATTTACCTTTTACTTTGTTTACAGTGCATGAGCACCTGGTTCTGGTTGCCAACCCAAGGCCTAATTCAGAGCATTCTATCTTTTATAAAGTTGGTAGTTTTAGAGTTGTGTAGCAAGCCTGCTACTCCCTCCTCCTCCTCAGTTTACGGTGGAGTGCAGTATCTGTTTACCTGCTGTGCTTGAGGGCTACATGTTGCACTTTCTAAAGGTGACAGTGATCTTGGAATACATTTTTTTTTATCCCTCTAGTTCTTCGGCGTACTTTATATTTACTTCTTAATAATGCTGGTTTGTATGTGATTTCACATAAGTAAAAATAGATTACAACAGAATCTCATGGAAAAAAGACATAAAATGTACTAAGCAGAGAAAATGTGGAATGATAGCCAACTTGTCCAAACAATTTTTAGACAAGTCTAAATACTTGTAATACAAAAAAACCCACAAAATAATTGTTTTTTCCAATTATTTTTAAAATATTTTGTGTAATTTTGTCAGTTTGCATATGTCAATCTGTTTTTGAGAGCATGCTTTTTTACATGTCCCTCTCTCCTCAAACAATAAAAAGCGGCAATACAAATATAGTTTGAGTGAATTCTGTATTTTTTCCAAATAAGGTTAGATTTTTTCTGGTTGAGATGTTTTGGGATCTCTGCCAGAAGATTTCTACCTCAGCTTGGTGGGTAGTTTTTCTTTCCCTTTCTTTGCAGTCTCTATGAACTGTGATGCCGGGATTATGCAGTATGTTTTGAAGATATATGCAGGCACTGAAATAGTATCTGTTTAAAAGGCAAGTAATCAACTGGCATTTTTACTCCCTGTCTGACATTTACACATGGCTTTGTTGTCTCTCTTCAGACTGTCACATCAGATGTGCTGTTCTTTTGTACTCTTTTTGTCTTTTCTGGTGCAAGAGTGGTTTCTATTCTGTTCTAACAAGCTGTTTGTATAAGTATCCTTTAGTTTTACATCATCACGTTGTAGAAAAGTTTTATATATTTGAATTAGTTGTGATTTTTTTTTAATTAAACTAAATCTTTACCTTTTTTTGAAGTGAGAAAAATATTCATAACTTCCTTTTTCTGTAGAAGAAGAAGAGAGGGCATATTTACATGTGTGCTGTTACTTTAGTAGATGGTCAGATCTGGTGCTCACAGGTACATATTTACAAAGTGTGTCTATAGGAAGGCAGAGATGAGAGGTCAGGAGTGCCCTTCTAAAGCCATTTAGTGATCCTTGGGGTTTGTACATTCTCTAGGATGAACATGACAAGCTGGGGTTCTAAGGCTGGTTGGGTTATGGCAACATGGTCCTGTGCTTTTCTTTCCAGTGTGGATGCTTGGATTCCAGAGCTGTGAATTCCTGATGGGTCCTCAAGAGGTCAGAGATCGTTATGCTGCACTTCAGACCCCTTGAGACCTCCAAGATGGTCCTCTCCTGAGGGCTTTAAGGAGCCCAAAGCATGAGCAGCTGATGCAACTTTGCAGAAGGGCCCTTCCCCCATTGTTTACAGGACATACCTCTTGTACATGAGTACGTTTATAGGTGCCTCTGTTTGGTGTCTGTTGTATAAAGTCTCTTGAACCATGGAAAGAGAGGGATCTGGCTCTGGCTTATTGTGAACCAGTTTAGAAGAGTGTCAGTTGTTCCTTGCTTTTGTTGGTTTTATGACATGTCAGCTTATGACATGTCAGGAAATCTATAAAAAGTCTCATAATGCAAAGAAAGCTTTAGAGGAGTTTTCTAGCTCATGTGGACAAGTGGTAGGGAGTTTATCGGATGAGTAGCCCCCAATTTGACTAAAAGCCAGAGAAAAGCCCTGGGAAAAATTAATTGAATTCTTTTTGATGCTATGGGCTGCAGTGTCTTGGAGCAATTGAGTGCTGAAGCTTTTAGCTGTTAAGGCCTGCAATGGTGAAATCTAAAGCCAGATTTTGTTTGGCACCAAACAGTTTTCTTTGGTGGGGTGTCTCTGCAAACAACAGTTTTGCACCTGCAGCTCCCCAGAGCACTAAACACGTTGTCTGTGGAGGCACAGAAGTGTTGAGTTGCTCCTACAAGCTTGATGGAAAACCTGATGACTTGGCCAGCTCTACTGATAGATGATAGAAATAGAAAAACCCCCGTGGGGTAATCCAAGCAGTCATTAGTATTTAATGTGATTCCATTGGAGAATACTTTGATTGACAGCTGTTTCATTAAGTGTTTAGCTTTCTTTTTCTTTCCCAAAACCATTTATTACATTTGGTGCAAAGATTATTTTTGATACAGGAAATCACAACTAAATCTTTATGGGAAAGTGAGGGATGATTTTCTCCAGAGCTCCCTGGCCTGGACTTTGCTCCCAATCAGGTGTTGTTTCCAGCAGTCGGGGTGTGGCAGGGACCTTTACAGTTGTGATTCCTCTGCTGGAGGGTTTGACTGCTGCTCCTTTCTCCTCTTAAAGACTCAGTTGTTAAGAACCACCATGTCTGCCACTGGTTTGGGGAACATGTTTTATGTTTCACTGAGCCGACAGGAGGGAAAACTATTTTATCTGCGCCGAAAGGAAGACCTGCCTGCTGGTATCCTGGGAGCCTGGAAGCTTCCCTCTCACCTGTCAAACCTGTCAGCATGTAACACGAGTTGTCAGAATAGGTGATGAATGACCAGTTGGCATAGCACTCTTGCTTGCTTCCCATGAAACAGTGTAGTCTGTAAACTTGTCTCTTTTAGTTGCTGCTAAGAAACGTGTCTGGGCTAAGGCAGTGATGTGCTCCCAGCCTGGTCTGGGAGTGCAGAAATCCTTTTCCTTCCAAGTAGGAAATGCAACTCCAGCTGCTACCCAGAATAGTACAGATAATATACAATAGTGCTGTGAAAGGAGGGACAGCAGAGCCTGAAGTCAGAATTTGGCTCCAAAATGGAGTGTATAGCAAGACATCATAGAGTGGAGAGGTGAGACTCCTGTAGTTCATGTTATTCACGGCTAGAGCATCTGTGCTTTGCTGTAAAGGAAAGCTGATGTCCAACTGTAAACCAAGGGACGAGTTAGCTGAGTTAATCATTAACCTGTAAGATGCAAACAGTCAAGATGCCCAGAGTAAAAGTGAAAATTTAGGTTGTGATACTAATTGTATTTCTGTGCTTGGTTCATCATAAAGTAAGTTTGTGCTGATTTCACTGACAGGATCAGTGCCTGCAAAGCTGCAATAAGCTCTGCTAATGTCTGCACCATTACTGCTCTCAGGGTAGAGCTACAACTTCTTTTTTTCCATGTCTTCAAAATATGAACTGCTCCAGCTTCTATTTTTAACTCTCCTAAGTGAAATGAGATTAAACATGAAGCAATAGTCTGCAGCAGTAAGTAATTTTCCCAGAGTGATTATAGAAACCTGATAAACACAGTCCTCTTTTATTGTAAGAGAACAGAGAAGGAGAAAAAAAAAGTTGACCATGTGGTCTCTTAAGGGAACGACAGGTCATGTCACCAGTTCCGGGACTGTCACTGTGTCTGTGTCTCTTTTCCTGCTTTTATTCCCTCCCTTGAATTTTTTTTTATTTACCATCTAGTATTTTCTGTCCTGTCTGGATTTCTTTCTGTCCTTTATCTTCCTCTTTGTCTTTAGCAATGCTGCATTAAATGGCTTTCATTTGTTGAGAGTTCTTATTTCTGAGTCCATCTCCTTCAGGAGGACTGCAGAAGAAACCATTTTAGACTAAATAACGTAGCCTGCAAAGATTTATGTGTTCTCCAGGAAAACAACTCCCTTCTGCTGAAGCATAGTTCAGGGAGCACATGTGCGTGCACATTCATTTTGAAAAAGGTTGGACCTCTCAAACTTGTCTTGTGATACAGCTGCATGTTTAAGAACTACTGGAAATGTGACATTTCTTTGCCTCCACCCCGAGTGGCAAAATACTCTCTAAATCACAGCAAAGAGTTGGACTTCAGTGGGGAGAAAACTGATGGCAAATCTTGGGATTTTGTTTGCTGGAATTCATTAGAGTACAGGCCAGGGTGAACAATTTACATTTATATTTTTAATTTTAATATGTTTATAGTCTTAATCCTATTCACCCTTGTAGTTACAAGTATATCTGCTATTAATAGAACATTGCCTTATTTTTTTGGTACCCTGTTTCATCTCCTCCAGTGTGTCCAATGCCTATCTGTGCTCTCTGAGAAGCACTTTCCATTGCCTTTTGTCTTGTATAACTCTTCCTCTTTCTATTTTAAATAATGTAAGTAGTTTGGAAAGTTATTCAGGAAGGAAGGGCTGGTGCTTTTTTAATGTTTATTGCTTAAAATTTAAGCTTTTAGTAGCTATTCATAATCTGAGTATGGAGGCATCACTTGGATACCTGCCTGTGACTGGTGGTATTAGAGAGCATATTCTGGTTTTATTATTATTACTTATTCTTGGTTTGTAAGTGGTATAAAGCCTGGACAGAGTAGGCTCAGGCAGAGTAATCCCAACGATTCTCAGTTTTCCTTCAGCTAAAGATGTTTTCTGGGATCGGCCTGGAGTGAGGGAGCCACTTTTTGGAGCTCAGCACAGCAGGTTTCTAGGAAGCGCGATCTGACTGCGGGAGGATGGCTTAGGTTGCAGTTTATCTGGTGGCTGCCTGTTTTAATCCACCTTTCATCCTCCTTTGTCATCAAATGAGTCTTCACACCGACAAAAAACGACACCTTCTGCAAATAAATTTAGGAAGTAGTGTTTTTATGGAATTATGAACTCAAACTGGTCATCTCTGGCAGACTAATGGCAGAGGCAGAGGGAAAAAATGTTGTGGTCGCTTCACATGCTTTTAAAGACTAATGCTAAGATCTCATTTGCATTCAATTGTAAGCTAGTCAAAAATCTGCTTCCCTGTGATTGAACTTCATGTTCAAACAAAAAAGTAATTTTAACAGAGAACATTGAGTTTGGTGAGCTTGAGCAAAAAAAAAATTAAGATGGGGTTTAGGGGATTTCTGCTTGGTGGGAACCTGGGAATTGTGGGGGAGAAAATGGAGGAGTCAGTCAAGAAGAGTGGAAGTGACTCATTGAGAAGAGTTTTGTCTTCAGCATACAAATTTGACAAGTCTGGGTGGAATCAAGCTTAATAAGATCAAAAATGCAGGAAGGATCTTGTTTTGCCTGAAACTTCATCACACACACATGTTTTTCCCATCTGCAGTAGCACTTAAATAGTTTTTTTTGTTGGTAAGGGTTGCGAGTCACCCCATCCAAGAAGAAAGCTTGATGAAAATCAGAAGTCAAATTTAACAGTATTTACAAGTCTGCCGAGCATCTGTTGACCTGGTTAGTGCCTCCCTGGCAATGAATCAAAAGGTTGGGATAAAAAATAGTTGTTGGAGAAGATCTATTACATAGTAGAAAAAAGTAAGCTATGGGGTTTAAACAACGTGTGTATCATTAACCTCTTAATGGTTCACAGTTAGCTCTTTTCTGTTAGCAAACTGTTTTATTTCACTGTTAGCTGTGTATTACAGCTCCATAAGAGGCAAAAAAATAATATTGAGATGTAGTATGGAACTTGGATAAAAGAAATTTGTGTGGCTGCCCATGGATTAGATGAAGACTTAAAGATGAAAATCTTTCTACTTCAATGTAGAAATACGAAATGTGTTGTTAAGGTCACTTGTGATTTCTGACTTACAAATTGCCGTTAGTTTTTGTTTGTTTGTTTGTTTGTTTTTTCCAAGAGATGGATCACCACTTTCAAGTGCAGACAAAGCAGGCTGTTGTATCTAATTTTATCTTAATTCCAACTCTCAGGAGAGCCCTTGGACTTTGATAAACAGTGTTTGTGAGGCACAACCTACCAACTCGGTGAAAAGTTCCACTGTCTCCAGAAATGTGGGAAAGTCCAGTGGACTATTATTCAGGGAACATCTGTGGGAACAGCTCCTTTATGACAGGGCTGGATATCTCACCAGCCCTTGGGAGAGTCTGGTTAGTACATACTTACAAAGGAAAACCCAGAAACCACAGGATTGCAAAGATCTTGGTTTCCTCCTGTCTGAAGTCACTATTTTGCAGCAGAACAGGCTGAGCCAACTCTGACAAATAGCAGAGAGTCACCAGGACTCAGGGGTGCTGTTATGCTCAAGGATGATGAGAGCTGCTTCTGTTCCTCCCCCAAATGCAGCAGGCACCCCCTTGCTTGTCCCAAATCCAGTGAAGGTTTTCTTCTAAGGGTGATAAATGAAAGAAATACGTCTTGATGTTAGCAAGAATTGGCTTTGTGTGCTCAAGGTATTGGGCTGAGCAGGGTTCCTTAGCGTGTTCCCCCGTCTGCAGCTGGTTCCCCCCCTCCCTGCACGTGTTCCTGGGCTTTCAAGGTTAGGTTTCTAAAAGCATATGAATGACAAGGGTTGTGAGGCAGGAGAAGCCTCTTGCCCCCACCTCCCAAAAACCTGAAGAGACGAGTTCAGTAATAGGGTACAGGGCACTGAATTGTTTGTTTTCCTGAGCTTTGTGCTATAGTCTGTCAATTTTGAGAGTCAGGTGGAGGAAATACCTACACATGCTGGCATGTCCAGCTCTTGGAGCTCTTCTGTGATGGTTAACAAGTAATGTTTTATTTCTGTGTTCTTTTTTCCCCAGTGGGTTTTAGCAGTTCTTTCTTCTCACTAGTATTGCATGCTTGTCAGGCTTTATTTCTCAGAAGAGATAATGAATTTAAGTCTGTTTTCCTGTTCTGTGTACCAGGGCACATGTCTAGTCGATCTAATTAAGCTAATACAAAACTCTCCAGATTATCAAGTATTGTTTCTTGAAGGAAATAGTATTTGAAGTCATATTTTTGTTGGCTGAATTACATTTGGAGATATACTGGGTGTGTGTTGAAGGTGAACACAAGGAGAATTCAGTGTTTCTCTGTTAAAAAGCATCTGCTCAGCCTCTGGAAAGAAAGATGTAGCCAGTTGCTGAGGGTAGGATTTCTATGCTGAAATGGTAAATTACTTGTGATTACCAGTAACAATTGGAATTAGGTCCTATACAACTTTTTTCTCTTGGGGTCATACTTCTAACATGGTGTTTCTTGTCATGTTGTAGAACTGCATAGGGATGACACAGTCTGTAAATAAAGAGGAGACTGTGATAATGTATTGCAAAAGCACTCAGGGGAGACCGCTGAAGAGAGAAGGTGGGAAACAACTGAAGCGGGATCTCCGTGTACACACACTTAGCTCAGAATATAAAGTCTTTATAAGATAATGACCTGTGTCACTTGACAGTACAGTGACTCACAGTAGATTCTACACTTAAAGGCCTGTCTGGACTAAGTGATTGGCATCAATAAGATGTATCCCTCTAGGACCAACACTGACGGTGATTCAGCTATAGGAGCAGATGGATGAAACAGGTCTCAACACGTTTAAGTTCTGAGAATTTTCCAGTTGTGATGCTAAACTGTGCACGTGTTGTTTACTTCCAGCAGTGAAACAATCTTTACCGCGGCAGTGGGAGCTTGACAACAGCTGGTCATTGTCCTGGTAGTGATAAATGCTCCTCTCAAGCTCCTGGGGTTTAATAGCATGAGAGGGAGATTTATAATCAGATATATTTTATCTGTCTCTGGTTGCAAGCACAGAACAACCACTTGTGTCCTAACTTTAAATTAATCCTTAGAAATATCAATAAGATGTACTCACTGTAATTTGATATTCTGTGTAATAAATGAGCATTGTTAAAAGTAATGGAAAGAACTGTTTGTAATGCTATGCAGAGTATGACTGGAAGTATAATTTTTTGCCAAGTTAAATAAAAACATTTCCTCAAACTTAAAAAAAGTCTGAACTGTGGCCCTTCATATGAGCAATGGAGTAGAACTACACACATATAAAGAATGAATTATATAAGTGTTCATGCAATAAAGACCAGCAAAGACTTTAATTGTTCTCTCATTCTTTGTCCACAGTGAAATGTTTCCAAGTTAAGATGAAAAAGAATATTAAAATGAGTTGCTATTCTTATGTGACTTGAAAACCATTATACCTGATGGGTTTTGTTGAGGAATTTCAAAGAAAATATATCTTCATTAATGTCTTCATGCAGCTGTATCAAAGTATAACTCATTGATTTTTTGGTACCCACTTCCAGTTAATTTTTCCTAAAGGATTTTTTTAAGTAGTAGTCATATTTCCAAGAAGAGAGAGATTCTAGCCTGAATGATGGACTACAAGAACATATTATTTAAAGTATGCATTATCTGATAAATATTCTACCAAAATACAGTATGCTTATTATCTTTTGGTTTCTTAGCTGTGTGCAGCAAGCTTCTTAGGTGTGTACAGTATAAATCCACACTGTGTGGATGTGTGCAAGAGGGAGAGTTATAAGTGATTGCTAATTATCTTACATGGTTTCCTTCCTCTGTTTTATGTGACTATTTTGGTAGCAAACTGTATCAGAATGCTTATAATACACAAAATTACAGAGTTTTTAAATTTAGCTCGCACCAGATCTTAAGTAACTGTCAATCTGTTGATGATCTTTACCAAACAGCCAGGTTGAACTGTCCTGTATAAGCCCCAGTAATCTTATTTTGCCTTTTTTATGCTTAAAATTGAAAGTTTGGTTCATCTTTCGGATACACTTCAAATTCAAATTTATATCATGTGTCAAGCACAATAAGGTTTGTGTGTCTATGGGTTTTTTATCAGCTTAGCAGAGCACTGCCAGGAATCCTTCTGCCTCCTGCAAAAGGAGTTGTTGTGAAGAGGGTGGGGTCAAAGAAAAAAAAAATCCCAAAGAATTACAAATGTGAAATACTTAAAGGCTATAAAGTCAAGTCTAGAAAAGGGTTACTTGGTATGGCCATGAGCCTGCATTAGGTTCATATTAAATGCAGGTGAGCCGTTTCTGCATGGCACCCTCGCTTCGTTCAGTGCAGAGGACACAGTTTATGTTCTTGGTTTCTGCACAGGAACAAAACAGAAGGCAATTTTCTGCACAGCTGAACTGAGAAGAAAGTCTGCATCTCAGCTTGATCTTGGCAGCGCTTACATAAGGTGCTGGGCTCTGTGCTTGTTGATTCACCTCCACTCCTCCCCCTGTTCACCTAAACCAACACAAAAGATGTACACAAGCAGCAGTTGGTGTCACACAACACACAAACAGATCCCCACACAGATGTGGTGATGTGAAAAGTGTTAAACCAGAAATACTCCACACTGCTGTTCATACACAGTCCTGTTCCTGTAAGGCGTGGATGTAGGAAAGGGCTGTAAGTCTAAATAGCTTTTCTTTTGAAAATGAAAAGAAGTGCTTTTTTCATTTACACCATAATTAGTACAGGATAATTACCTCTTAGGTTAAATATTTTCAGTATAAAGCAAATACTATGTCCAATATGTCAGATGCCCTCTAGAAAAGACAGAACAGTGCACAAGGCACCTCAAATTTTATTAAAAAATCACAGATGCTCCTATGAAGCTGGAACCTTGATATGGCTGAGGGTTTACTTCTCTTGTTGATTGCCATTTCTTTTCTCAGTCACGTACCAGATGGCATCTAATCTATTGAGAAAGCAAGGCAAGGCAGCTCATCTCTTTTTAAAAAAACACTACAGCTGCTTCAGTTTTTAGAGGAGTGCTGCCCAGGTTGTGCAGACCAGCGGTGTGAGAGTACACAATGTGTGTCTGGCCAAAAGCCACACGATGTCACCCCACCTTGGTTCGCGAGGAGGAGATCGTTGCTTCCCCGAATTCACAGGGGAGAATTCAGCAGTAGAAAATACCACGTCAAGGAAGATTAAATCGAGGCAAATCCCAAGGATTGGCCGCACTTCACCTTATTGTGCTCTGTATCGGCACATACTTGGAAGGGATGTGCTTGTTTTTGATAAGCTGCATCCATTTTGTGTGAAAATTAAGCAAAAGCCTCTACTTGAAGCTACGATGGGGAAACTTAACCACAGTTTCCTCTCTCCACCTCCCGTCCTCCCCTCCCTTCGTGGCCATATATAGCAACCGTTGCCACTTAGGCAGTGCAAATATAAGGCTGTGGGATTATCAGGAAAAACAGATAGAAAAACTGGATATCTATATAAAAAGGGGGGTTAGGAAGAATAATAATAATTTCTGTTGCTGCACAGGGGGAGAGTAAATGACCCTGTCCACTCCATTGCAAAACACAAGTGTTTATCCTAACAAAGTCCACCAGCACTCCAGAAGAAGCTGCAGTTGCATTTTAAAGGCTTTTTTTCGGCCTTATAGATAGAGTAATAGAGATGAAAAAATGCAGCTTTGCATTTTTCCATGCACATGGACTCTTCCTTGAAAGACTCATGCTCCTGGTGCTGCAGACCCTGCTTTACTGGTGCAGCGTGGGCATGCCTAGGGCACTGTGAGGAAAGGGCCAGGCAGACACTGAGAAGCCTCCTTGTTATCCTGTACCAGTACTGCATTCCCAAAGGCTCACCCAGTTCCCTCATGGCTGTTACTGATCCACTATCCCCCAGCTGTTTTGGAGCAGGAATCTGGGATGGGTAGTAGAACAGTAGCAAATTGAGTTTTAATGAAAGTTGTCGGGTTATTTGCATGACCCAGATTTGTTTGTATTACCCCTTTAAGATCCAGTGTTTCTCAGAACCTAAAGATCTGACCTTGTGGTTAAGGAGTGGTTTTCAGCAAGCTTTTCCCTTTTGCTCCTTTTGTTTTCCCTACAGTCAATTGCTTCAGCGGACATGGATCTGAATCAGCTGGAAGCTTTCCTCACCGCCCAAACCAGAAAACAGGGTGGCATCATGTCAGATCAAGCTGCAGTCATTGCAAAATTTTGGAAGAACCACCGAACTAGTATCCATGAGAACCTGATTAATCAGAGCCGCTGGGATAACATCTTGAAAAACATCAACTGGCGGGTGGATCTGAAGTCCCAGTTGAGACACGTCGATCAGATAAACACTCCTGTTGCAATAGTTGAAATGGAAGTGGGAAAAAATGGGCAGGTAAGCTTTCTTTTGCAAAACATATAAACCTGATGTAACTATGCAAGTGGTAAGACATTTTATCTACTGCATCCAAATCAAGTCAGTTTATTTTTCACCACTGGGCCTTTAGTGTACCTGAAATTCTGGTCCATTGCTGGATACAAAGAAACATTCAGGGTGGTGAATGCTATTTTTCCTTTTTTGTATATCTTCATATACGTGTTGATAGCTCTCTTTACATTAAGCTTAAAAAATCAGAGGATGTAGATATCAAACGTTATCTTGTAATTCTGTTTGTATTCCATGTACTGTGAAGTCGATCAGTCTTTTTTTTTTCTGATCAAACACTAAAATTAGGTAATTTCAGTGCAGTGTAGAAGCTGGAAAAGTGGAGTTAACAAATTATGAAGATCAAACATCCCTTACATTTTAGAACAAAGGAGAGGAAAGACTCGTTTTTATTTTATATAACACCTATTTTTATGTTAGACGTACGTCTTTATTACCTGTCACGTTATGCAATCTGGCCTTATCTGCCTGAAAGATATCTCTCTATATATATAGATCTGTCAGAGCTGAACATTGCATATCTTTTTTAATCTTCATCGTTTATATGAATGTACAGCTAAAGGCACAGCTTCCCATCTTCAATTTTGCTGTCATTTTCTAACAGGAAATGTGTTTCAGTTTGGTATCTTTTCCCTCTGCAACGTGTTACTAAATTTTAAAACCTCATTTCTTAGCAGTAGCTACTGCAAATCGCACCATAAGCTCGTTTGGGTGTTTTCATGTTGATAGTTAACATTTAGCAAGTTTCCTTGATATACTAATATTTGAGTAGCTTATAGCAAGAGTACCTGAATTAGGAATACCTCAATACCTGCACACACCTGGGATATACCTGTGCATACTGAATGATTGAACTGAAACTGCCTGGCTGGACCAAGACCATAATAATATACAATAAACACAAGTAAACTGGGATCCTACAGAGACAGTATATATTGCTGTAGTCATTCTCTTAGTTCACTTTTCTTCACAGTCTCTCAAAGCTTATCCTTCCTAAATGCAGACCCTCTGCCTTGTACTCGTGCATCTCTGCAGTGACCAATACAATAATGGTGTGTGGCTTTAGGTTTTTTCCTAACCTCAAAGAAGTGGAGTTCTCTGCTCAGAATCTTGAGATTGGCAATGGTTATATTCTATTAGTAGCAAATGGAGAGAGTTGTTTCAAAAAAAGGTTACAGGGAGTACATTATAATGAGTACACTACATTAGTGAGGAAATGGGAATATAAAATACCTGTGCTCTTTTAAAAAACACACCTTCAACTCAGAATCGCTGTTGCATTTCATGAGGGAATTATGTTGTCAGTGACTCTTGGTTTGAAATTGTTTTTTTCCCCCAGTAATGGATTGTTACAGTAAGATCAGTGAGCAAGTACATTTATATATCCTTCACCCTGTGCAGCGAGAGTGAGGGAATGTGAACATGGAGGAAGAATGCACATTTCTGAGGTACTGTAATTTCTCTGACCGAAGAGCCCCACAACAGAATGAAAATGAATTATTTTAGCAATGCAGCTTCATATTTCAAGGGGAAGTGGTTGTTGACTGCATTTTTTGAACTGCCATCAGACACAACTTTTGCCTCCTTCGCTGAGGACAGCAGTGAGCTGTCACCAAGTCTGACACTTGGTGCAAATTAAATAATCATGGAGCAATTAGCATTGTCACCACTTGAGTAAGAATCTATGTTTATTTTAAGGAGCTGTGGTTTCACATAGTCTTTAGCTTTGGATTTAATAGGTGCTCTGCTGTAGAGCTTTTGGTTGAGGCAGTCCTCATCAGGCTACACGCTCGTGTGGTGGGGTGAGTTTTGGGAACCCCACATGTGTTTGGGGACTTCCTAGAAAGATGGTTGCAGAGATTACATCTGGAAGTTGAACAAGTTGTTGTTGCATGCTGGATCCAACCTACAAACTTGAAATTGTCATGTTTTATAGCCTTTATAAATGTATTTTTACTTTATTGTTAGCGCATTTATCTGTTCTAAAGTTCAAGTTTTGTAGCACATCAAATACACATAAAGTGGTACCTTTCTGCAACTTAACAGAGAATATATTTTCTAAAACGTCAGTCATAGATGGAATTGGGTGAATAGCGAAGTTGTAGCTTCACAGAAGAAAGCTTCCTGATGATTCAGGATTAAATTATTCACAATAGACTTTTCATTTGGACACTTGATAACGGGGGAGTATACAAATGCACTGATATGTAATGAATTGACATTAATATTTCATGTTTCCACAGAAGCAAATGCTCTGTAGAAAATGTACCTTTCCAGAAGTCACTCTGATTCTTCTCAATCTCTGGACTGCATTTAGATCTCTGCCCAGCAGAAGGCCAGGCTGTTTGGTGGGGCATCTGCTCCTTCTGCTTCAATAAGTAACCTTGCTTCCTGCTTGCCATCTCTGAGTTTTAATCAGTTGGTTCTTTCATGATAGAAAGGCTGCATGTGTGACACCTAATATGGTTAGAAATGGGGAACTGAGAGTGACTGGTTCATCATAAATGCCTGTAAACTGAGTTTACATGAATTTTGTTGAATTTCGTGAATGTTTTCTGACCAGAGAGAGATATTTCTGAGTTTGTGAATCCATCACAACTTGCATTAATTCTTACTAGCCTTGGCATCACTGATAATAGGAAAAAATGAACCCTTTCCCCTAAGTGCTCTTAAAAACATTGTAATGAGAAACATTTGAAAACACCCTGCTCCAAGCTTGGAAAAATTTGGTTCGGGATCTGTAACTTGCAGTTTGAACTCTTCAGTGAAGCTTTTAGAGCAATGTTTAAAGTTTCCTTTATGCTGGTGCTGTGGTCTTTATACATCCTGGTTAAAGGCAGATGAACATGCTAGCCATGAAGTGCTCTGCTTTGAAAGCCCATTTTCTTTAACAATAGGACTAAAAATAAAATCCTAAAGCAGTTGCACTTTAGCCTACACTTGCCTTCATCTTGTGATGTTCAGTGCTCATCACTGCCGGCCCATTCTTTGCTTTTGAACAGCCCATCTTTTCTTTGGCACGGTGGTTTTATCCTCCTGTACCTCTATAACTTTCTGGCTTTCTCTTGAGACATCAGTAGCTGCCTGCCCCCTTCTTTATGTCGTTTTTTATCTTGTTCTCCCTCTCTGAGCATCACTGGAAAGCTCTTTTGGCATGAAATTTCAACTGGACATCAATCTGCCAGGAGGTGATGGTGGAGTGAGCTGGAGCGTCATCCTTCTGCCCTTCCCGCCCTTCTGCACCAGTGCTGCTCCATATGGTGAGCAGCTGCTGCTGTGCAGTGTTGGCTTACCTGCAGATTTCAGTCACAGATTTATAGCTGACCTTGCCATTAATAGAAAATTAATGCATTGCTTTTGCACTGTGGCTCGGCATTAAGGTTATATTTAAGCTTGTTTTATGGACCTTGCCATGTTACTTTCCTCCTGAGATGTGCCTCTCCCTCCGGGATGTGTTCTTCCCCACAGTGTTGTGGGCTGATTTGCCAGTAAGTTTTACTTCCTTGTGGCATTACATATTTTGCAGTTTAATATCTGAGAGTCATCAGATGTTACAGATTAGCCTGAGAATTTGTTCTTGGCTTTTTTTGCTTTTTTTAACAGAGTGGGTATTTTCACATGTGTTTGTCTTCAGTGTTTAAGATAACCAGTAATCCATGCAATATCACTTCTGTTGGAATTTTGTTGGATGTTAAAGCATGTTCTATGAGAAAAGAGTATTTTCTGCCCTGCTTTAACGTGAAGTTGGGATTCCACCACAGGATTCTTCCCAGAAAGACCTGAGGATATCACATCAGGATTATGAATTAGAGGGGGTTTTCCCCAAAACATTGTGTATCCCTTCTCTTTCTTTTTTGAAAAACATCTACCTGACAGAGGTGTCACAACAATTAGTTAATAATATACAATAGGTAAATACCACTATATAGCAAATAACAAAACTCCATATAAATTAAGAAACTAGGATTATTTCTTTCAAATTTAAGGGCAACCTCTCATTCCATAGTGTTTTTCTGGTCTGCAATGACCAGACATATGTATCTTCATCTAAAACAAGTATCTTCCTTTAAAGAACATCAATAACAGACTTCTGATAAATTGAAAATCTAATATGTGGTAGTTCTGACTGTATTTTGATTGTCACTTTAAACTCTCCACAGTGAGATAAAATACTTTTTGATGAAAGGACTCGTTCAATGAAGTGCACCTTTGCCAGTGAAACAACATACCCGGTGCTGAAAAAATAAGAACTGTCAGCTGGTAGTTTACCTTAGGTATATCACACACCTGATCTCTGCTAATGGCTGGGTCCAGACCTTGGTAATTCAGAAAAAAATAATAATAATTCAGGTAATAATTCTATTAATTCAGGTGTGGAAAATGTTCATAAGGAACGTGGACAGTTGTCGTGTGCTATATGTAGGAGGTAAAACGCTACCAGAGTTTTGAACGTCTGGAGCTTGAAATTGCTTCAAGTTTTAGTTTGTATGACCATAAAGATTTAATTCTTTTTATGTTCTGGGAAGGAGTGAAGTAGGTCTCAAAGTAAACTTCTATGAGATCCAAATTTTTTCCGACTCATTAATTATGTCTGTTCTACACAAATTCAGGTTGAAATTTCTGTCACCTGCACTATAAACAAATTATGGTTGTTTACAGCGTTCACACATATTGACAAATATTAAAACTGAACATGCTTCCACAGTGTAATAAAAAAACCTTAGAATTTATCTTCTAAAAATCTCATTACCTTGCTAGGATTGCAGACTGAGGATCTGGTTTCCCCTGGCTACAGTTATCCCTGGCAATAGCTGTCACCGCCGAGGAAAGGTCAGATCTAGAGAACATCATGAGTAAACTCATGCCATGGGGAGGAAGGATTATGGCTGCGCTTACTTTTGCCTCCGTGTTACTCCAGGTCAGGCTGCTACAGAGATATTGCTGAAAGAGACCTCAGATAATGGTCCTCCAGTCTTTTTTATGTTTGAAAAGACAGATCAGTTTTTGTAGGATATCGGGAAAGCGATGCCAAAGGAGATGAAAAGGTACCTGAACCAAAATAACATCGGCCTGTCCTGCGATGGGGAAGGAAAAACAACCGCCAAACCATTTTTCGTTTCCAGCCATAATCCATCATAATCTTTGTAGTTATTAACGTTATCAGAAATATTGTTCCGGTCAAAAATGGGAAAGCACAGGCATTTAGGAGCCAAATTAATCAACTTGACCTCGACAGGCTTAATATTTCTATGTGATTAAAATTATAGAACCCGGTAAGTAGAAGTTAGTGGAAAAAAAATCACCTTTGTGGCCAAGCCAAATATAATCACTTGAGCTTTTGTTCACCTTGGAAATTTGTGAGCTGGAGGGAATAGTTACATAAGGCAGTACAGTGCAAAAACAAATAAAAAATGGAGAGGGCAGCAGGTCACTCGGCACAGAGGAAACTGGAACACAGTTGACTGACTTAACTCAGTTATTTACTTAATCCTCTGCACGGTAGTCTCTGTAGTCCTTTGCTTCAGCAGTTCAGTTTTTGCTACCTTCTTCTGAAAGTGAGGAGAAATTCAGAGAACAAGAAGAGAATTTTGTTGTTTGTGGCTCTTGTGATGTGAAATGTGCTGTGTGTGTTATGGAGATAAGAACAATTAATTGAGGTTATTAAATAACTGACTCGAAGTGTTTTCCACGGTATATAGTTAACAGTATTTTTTACCTCATCTGTTTATCCCATATGAAGCAAGGATATTCTACAATTAATAGTGCTAGCAGTTTCCATCCTTGTTTATTTGGGCCATGCATATATGGATGTGCAGGTGCACACATACTCATATATTCCTTGTCATCTGTCTTTACTCTGAAACTGGATTTGCTGGAGTAGTTAAATTGAAAAATTCAAGAGAGGCATAAATATTTTTGACTGTAGCTAAGCTCAGGGTATTAGAGGGAAAATTCTGTATTAATTGAAGATAAGCTGTATGAAGAGAGATGGTACTGTAGCGATGCATTTTTGCTGCCTTTCGTCTGCCTAAATTCAGATTCAGATTTGAACTCTTGAAAATTTTTACCATCTCAGACAATACATTGAGATCTTGGACATTGTGACAGGGGACTTGCTATCTGTTATGTATCTCATGATATCAACAAATACTTAACATCAATCTGGCATTCTCGTGCAGCAATAAAATGTGACATAGCTTTGGTGAAACGCCCTCCAGAGCTGTCTCTTGCAGCCTTGGGATGTATACTGTAATGAGTCTGGGAAGGGGCAGCTGGGATCAGCAGACCTGTCTGTTGAAAATTGTCCCCAGCAAATGTGTTTCATCCCTCAGCTTGGAGCTGCCACTACACGTTCGAGGTAGTCGGAAGGTAGTCGGAAAGAAGTCTTTCTTTTTCTCTCTAGTCTTATCCTCCCTGTGTTGTCTGCTTAATGGCCTTTTTACAAGTCCTCACCCTGGTTTACAACCAGCTCCCTTGCCCCCAGAAGTGGCTGGTATACTTTTGGAAGCTGCCCTTAACTAGCAGCCCTCAATCCTTACCCTGGCTCCCCTACTGAAAGCATTCCCATAACTTTTCAACCTTTCCTTTGCTATTCCTGCGGTGCTGGAGTAGGTTACCCTGGAAGTTTGTGGAAATGCATGCTGGATATCTTCAAAACTCAAGCTGGCTGAAGTCACTGCAGTCAGACATGGTGAGAGTCTCCACCTCCACAGACCTGAGCATTTAAGGTGAAATGGATGGTTTCACGCTCCTGGTTTAGTCCAGTCACTCTGTGGGTTTCAGTTCCATCTCTATTCACCGAACCTCACATGGAAGATTGAGCTGAGTGTGTGTTTCTGTGACTGTGGTACTTTGTGCTTTATTTCAATGTGAACGCATGAACTTCTGTGTCAGGAGAACGGGGAGTTTGGTTTCAGCACAGGGAGAGCCATTTTTTTGGGAACTGTGATACTGAATATTGTGGGACAAAAAGCTGGCAGCATTTAAAAAGCACATCTTGCAGAAGCTGGATGCAGGGATGGCCGGTGATATCCCAAACCTCCACAGCTCTGGCTCTATTCTCTAATAAGCAAGTTCCTGTGTCACTGATGGGCTTAGAGGATGGTTATGAGCTTCTTCTGCCCCCTCATCACTTTGCACTAACCGGGTAGTTCACAGACCGTACATTGCATATCCCCCAGCAGCAAAGGAATTGTTCTGTTTTAGGCAGGTTGGCAGAGCAGTTTCTGTGTGACCCTTGTGCTGCTGCTGTTGTGTAAATAATCACAGGTGATCACACTGTCTGTGCAATTCCCTACCACCATGGACTTGGAGCTGGGTAGAGACAGCAAACATGCAAATGAAAGCATTGCATTTGCACAAAATGCCACATGCAGACTGGCACCATTTGGCTGTATGTCCATGCAGCAAAACTAGTCTTCAGTTGAGGTGAAATGTAGTGTAAGACTTGCAAAGATAGAGCTTTTAACGTGTGCAGTGCAAGGTCTTTGGAGATTTGCAGAAGGTGTGATAAAACTGAAACGGAAAAGGTGGATTAAAAGGTACTGCCCTTTCTCATTTTACTAGTGCCAAGCCTGGGGCAGGAGGCAGAGGGGACCACACATGGCCGATGTGATCAGTTCCTGGCCTATTAGAAAGCAACTTTGCAATGCAAAGATCGGGTCTATTTGCTGCCATGTTGGCAGCTGTCAAGGACTAACAAGCAGCATGTAGTTTGGGTGTAGAAGTGAATGTGTTCTGTTTTCTAAACTAATTTCTCTTGGGATAAATTATTTTTTGTGAAAAATATTTAACCTAGGAGGCCTTCAAAGAAGGGAAGCACGATTGAAGGGCTGAAAATTGTAATTTCCGCTAGCATCTTTTTAACAAAAGTCAAAAGTTTTGCGTAATTTTCGAAAAACATTTTAAAAGCATGAAGTTTTTTTGCTGGAGGGCCTTTATCCAGCAAATCAAAGCCTCTTTTCCTCTTGGCTCTGGTGGTGTTATCCATGTGAATTCTTCAGAGGACTTGGGTATCAACATTAGCAAGTAATTTGTTCTTAGAAAACTCAGGGGAAAAACGGGGTTGTTATGAACGTAACTGCCCACTGCATTGGCTGACAGAGCATCTTGTTTTTACAGGCCTAGCCTGGCCAAATACATTTAAAATTGTTGTTTTGCCAGTTGGCCAGGCTTCTCCTCCTTGACACTGTGCCATGTTGCTGCTGAAAAATGCTTTGGAGATCCTTTCAGGTTTGCCATGGTCTCTTTTGAGATCCCTGAGTAGTAGCATTCAGGGGTGTATATAGGAACAGGTTCTCGATTTATTTTGATTAGGAATAGCTATTGCAGGAGAAGGTATCAGAAGACACAAAACTGGAAAGCTGGCACGTAATTGGAAGAAGCACTTGTAACTCACACTCTTCTTTGCTGCTTAATCCTTTGGATTTTCTTTATTCTGTCTTAAATATGCATATATATATATATATATATATATATATATATATATATATATATAATTTTAATAAAAGCTCGACTCCA
>JAWWES010000115.1:14711975-14766885 GCA_035583135.1 Lophotriccus pileatus
ATAAAAGCTGGACTCCAGCTTCGGTTGTGCAAGAACTGATGCAACAAAAGAAACAACATGGTCCACAGTGACAAAGCAAACCCAGTGCAAACTGTATCATTAAACTTGCCATGTTTCTCAGCATGTATTAGCTTTTTGGGGGAAGAATGAACCTGTGTCACTTCTGTTGAGCCGTGTATGTGTTACCTGCCAGAAGCTTTGTTTTTCCACCTTTCTTCATGAATTGAATTCCCATGTGGTGAACAGTTCTGTGAAAACATCGGGTAGCGGAAGACACGAGCAAACGAAGAATACAATTTGTGGGTAGTACTCCCTGTAATCTTTTCATTGAGCAGATATTTCTGTTCTAACTTCTAGCAGACTGTGACTTTCCATCCTTCTTGTGCCTCCACTCATATGTCTCATCCTAGTTAAAAATGAAAGGAAAAATAAACTTATCTTTTTTCCTTTCTTTTTCTTCTTATCATTGCATATACAAAACCTCTGACTGAGTGATTTTACAGGCTGGAATTTGCTGGTGTACAAAGCTGTCCTTGGAAATTGGTAACTGAGCACTAATGCTGAAGCACTGTGAGCTCCCTGTATGGAAATGTAGTTAATCAACATGTGAAGTGCTTGGAATAACTAGTCCGTGTTTGGATAGAAGCAAACTCCCACTCATGCTGCAGTTGCTGCTTTATGCTTCTAGCAGTGCTACCTAGGAACTTCTAGGTGCCAGCAAAGAAGTCTTGGAAGAGTCTCATGCCCCTTCCCAAGGGAATGAATTAAGACTTAGGAAGCAAGGCTTTTTTTGCAGGTGCCAACTTCCGTGTTTTATTGGTCAGGTTTTCAGCCGAGGACTGGTGGGAATTTGCATTGAAGAAGCTCAAACATTTCATCTCCATTTGCAGGCTCACTTAACTAAAACGGATTTGTCTGTGCCTTAGTATTCTGGCTTCCTCTTGTTAAAAACATAGACTAAAAGAAAGGCAGTGAATAGAACCGCCACAGAAAATCACATGTGGGGTCTGAGATGGTTGTTTTAGGTTTCAGGTCTTGCTGTGAGATGGACTTGAAAAGTTCCCTACTTTTGCTATTTGTTCCCACCCTTGTGCTGCCCCAGCAGTAACATGTTCATGGAACTGAAAGTCGTTGACTGAATCTGAATGACAATTTTTTGTTCCCTCCCCACCTTTTTGGTTTTTCACCCAAATTATTTTTGGTGTGGATTCATTTGTTGAATGAAAGGGGACAGGGTGGGGGCAAAATTGAGCAAAAGAAATTGAGAACTCTGCCTTGCCTTGGGAAAAAAATTCTCATTTTAAGCATACATCTTCAAAGATCCACCATTTTAAATCCTTGCTAGTGATCTGTTGAACAGAAGCAAAGCAGCTTTCCTTGAGCACTGAGGATAACTTCTTGAAGTGCCAGTTTGTCTTCAAAGAATGGAGGAGGAATAGAAAATGAGAGCCACGGCTGTTGCATGAGTTTTGTATTGTAGACTTCATCTGGAGAAGGGTGGAAAAGGTATCTGATATGGAAATGATTTAAAATGGTATCCGGAGGTGGGAACCTGCTAAGATTGCAAGAACAGGGGAATCTTTAACGGTGTTGTTATTCTTTGTTGCTAGAAAATTCCTCAGCTGTATACATTTGTGACAGCACTGATAAGAAACATGATTGAAATACTGGTCCTATTACTTGTCTGATTATTCTGTCTAGTGCTAGGCTGGAAGTATGGCAAGTTGAACCACAGCCTGGCTGAGTTGCCTGGAGTGATGCTCTAAGTCTGGGAACAGCAAGAGAGTCCTGACTTTCAGCTTTAACAAATAAACTGGTTTATTGTTTGATTGGTTGATTTTTTTTTTTCCATTCAATGGTTACAAGAAGTTGGTTGGTGTCAACAACTTCATCCTCAAATATCTTTGTCTGTTTCCTTGTATCTTTGTTTGTTCTGTTTGTTTTTTTTTTTCTTTTTGCTTGTTTTGAAAATACTTAGTGTGGAGAAGCATAAATTTCCCTGCTTTTCTCTGAAAGGAGATAGCTGGGAGGAGGTCACTGGCAAGTGCTTTTGGTTAAGACATCATTGTCCTATATGCTACTTGAGGAAATTACTGCTTTGAACGTAGTTCCAAGAGCAAATCCTCTTCATTTAGAAAGAGATCCTTAGTCTCTTTGTGGACTTAAAAAAGATACAAAACAATTCTTTGATTAATAAACCTCTCAAAGCTGTAATTTTGCATAGACCTTGACAAAGAGGGGTTTTTTTTCTGTTCTCCTTTCAAATTATCAGTTGCAAAACTCCAGAAAGATAATCAGACATGCAAATCTTCAATATATTTTTAGTTCAACTCACTGATGTATATTCATTAATATGTTAATAAGACAATGAAAGCATAATTTAAATTGCATATGCTTAATTTGGTTAATAAATGCTTGAAATATAGTCCCAATTTTAAAAGTAGCCATACTTGATGCCAATTTTTCAGTTAGGTTTTCTTTTTTTTTTCTTTTAAGTCATGAGGAGGGTATAAAACCTCCTGTTTTATGTACAAAAATAACTTTCTAGTGCTTTTTACCCTGATCCTGCTCAACCAAAGGATCTCTGTGCTGAGAATCAGTCCTCCTCATGTGCATTGTCATGTTCCTAGTGCTGGAATCGTAATAAATTGCATCTGTGGAGACCTAGTGAAGATTATGGCGTTGTAATTTGAGTTCCCAGACTGCATTAGGTGGAGTCAGGTAGGCAGATAGAAGGTGAAAAGAATGACGTTTCCTCATGTTCAAATATGGCCAAGCTCCACTAATGCAAATGAGGGACGTGCTTGCCCTGTATTTCATTTGCAGTGGCCTAACCAAATGAGATATTCACAAATTACTACTGGAATTAGAATAAATTCTCTGTCAGCTTCTGAATCTTAGTTGAACATGCAAAGCTGCTATAATATCCAGATTCTTTTTTAAGCCTCTGAAGTGGTATTTGAATGCTTACAGGCAATAAACTTTTCAGTCAATTGATTCCATTTCTGTTGAATTGTCATCAGAGGTGAAGCTCTGCTTTAAGAACTATTAAGCAATTTCATTCCATTTAACTTGTAAATATGCCACAGGACTTGAGAAAATTAGTTCAATAATTGCCTTTTTTTTTTTGAAGACTTCAGCCTGGAAGGCAGCATCTTAAAAGAACTCGGCATTGAGGAGAGTCTCTAACATATCCAGTTAGAGCCAGTTGCACTGGCGTGACTTACTTGCTCTGAAGTAATGAGGTATGACAGATCATGAGTGCAGTGCATCATGGTCACAACCAATAACCCCTTTCAGAAAATTACATTTCTGCTCTAAGCAGTCATTCGGAGTTATCTGCAGCTAATTTTAAACTGCCTGCTTTTATGGAAATGGAGCACTTGCTTTTCCCAGTAAATATCACCCTGATGCTCCGAGACAGCTATGAAGTGCAACTGTCTGGGAGAAAGCTCAAGTCTGATCAAACTTAATTAGACTGGAACCTGTTCCTGCCTACAAATATCTTGATTATATGATGAGAACAAACACAACACTTGACAAAATTGGCTTTTGTGATATGTACTGCTGTGAGAACGTGCAAAAGGGTTGGATTCACATACTCCTCCTCACTGAAGATTCAAGCTGAGCAGTTAGCTATGTCTGCATCCAGCTGCTCACCCAGAGCTCACCAGAGAGGACATGTAGAAACCCAGGCTGTTTGAGAGAATACTAAACCTGGTTTGGTTTAGGTGTCTGCTTTGGACTATTCCGTCAAAGAATCTATTTCTATGGACTCCAAAGGAAAGCAAGCACTACTAGGTCAGCTCTAGGAGCCCAGGGTTTGGTGAGACAGATTCCACCCTCTGTCTAAACGGCAGAGTAATTAATAATTAATAGCTTGACAACTACACTTCTCAACTGAATGGTACGGATAAAACCTCGTCGCTTTGTTCACTCAGGGCAGAGGAGGCAAAGTGTCTCAGCCTTCATTTTCTGGGAAGCAAAAGCAGAAGAGAAATGCAGAACCTCCATTTGTATTGTGGGAAGTGTAGTTGAGTGCATGTCATTAAACTGTCAGCCAAAGAAGTGCAGGCTGCTGGGTGAGAGACCCAGCATTAAATCAAAAACTCTCGGGGTAAAATTAATGCAAGTTATAAATGAAATTATAAAGAAAACCTCTTTAAATGTGCATTTCTTTTTTAAAGTCAAATGAAACAAGCATTAAAAGCAGAATTACTTACAGGTTTAAGCATACCAAATGCTTTGCATGATGGTTAACAGCACAGATAAGCTGTGATCCAAGAGCACTGAAGGATCATAATGTTCTGGATATGATGTGTGACCAAGCCACTTTGGTTCAAAGTGGCTTTCCTCTGTAAGCACACCAAGTCAAGCATAGTGGATGCTAAGGCAGGGGAAACGGAAGAAAGACAATACCTGCAGCTGAGAGCAAGGATTTGAAAGATGATGGACAAACGGATCAGTTTCAAGGGCTTGAAGCTTTTCTTCAGGGAAGGGGGCACTGAAGGAGAGGCTTGTTTTTCCAGGCACAGAGCCTGGAGATCAAAAGGACTTGCTCACCTCTGAAGGAGGCTGTTCTCCAGAGCTGCTGGAGGAGAGCTTAGTTTGAGGGACTTTTGTGTTGGATGGTTCTGTCACATCCCAGTGACCTTTGGGTTTCCTGGGGGATGTTTGCTTCGTGCAGAAGCTACCTGGTAAAAAAACTGCGCTTAGCAAATCTTTGTATTTTATTTTAAACCATCGACTTTGTTTCCTTCAAAGATGTTGCTTTTCTCGGGCATTGCTCTTTGGAAGAGGATTTTTGGAAGGGGCTGTCAGAGGTGGGATGCTGCACTCCAAGCCTGCGACACAGCCTCGTTCCTTCTGCCCCTTTTTGCGCATCTCTTGCACCCACTGTTTGCATGAGAGCTTGTAGAGCTCTCTACAAACTCTTCTGGGTCTTAGGAGAGATTTCAGCTCATGCTTTTCTCTCAGGGCAGTATGCAGAGCTCCTGGCCAGAGGGCTGAGGATGGCAAGTACTTTTTTTGTGTAAATGGGATGTGTGAGATTTGCTGTCAGCCAGGAACTTACATATGACTTCAAATGCTTGTTGTGCTCTGGGTCAGCCTGGCTCGTGATCTCCCATCCTAAGAAGTGACAGCAGTGTCCAACAACTTGCTTGGAGGACAGAGCTTTCTCCTTCAGGCAGGGAGTTGGCACCATGGCTTTCCCTTTGCTGTCTCACCGCCTTCCCCATTTGGCACCATTCCCTGCCTGAGCACGGCTCCTCTGTGCCCTCCTTTCTTCTGTGCCCTTTGCTTGGCTCTGGTTGTGTGTTTGTTTTCTCTCCCACACTGCCTCTGTTTCATTCACTGCCCAGAATAATAAGGGGTTTGTTGAAAGGGTGCTGTTAAGTAATTTGTCTTCTTCATTCGTTCTCTCTTTATTTAACATTTGTTTTCAGTGTGTGTTGAATACAAAATTATTAATTCCACTGTGGTTTATTTTAATAGTAGTTATTGTTTTGGAGGCTCCAATAGAACCCCTGTTACTGCCATAAAAAAACTTGTAAGTAAACACTTATAATCAGTTATGATGCTATTATAATTCCCATTTCCGGGATACAATCTGAAGGCAGAGAACTGAAACACAAAGATTTCCACTAATTCTCATGCACAGTTTGAAAAACTCTCAGCCCAGGTTCCCAGGATGGGTGTCACCAGTGCACCCTCAGCAGTGACAGACATCAGTCCTTCTGCAAACCAGACCCCAGGTGCCTCAGACTAAACCTGGAAAAAAACAGGCAGCATACAGTGAGTGATCACCTGGAAAAATGTGGGCTTGGGCCTCCTGTGTGCACACAAGAACATTTACCTGTGTGCAGATAAGTTTATTTAATGGTTGCATGCACTATAAAGGCAGAACACTCATCCATAAGCCGCTGGGGAAAATATTAGTGGGATTTCTCCCACCAAAGAAAACCTGAGGTGGACGTGTATTGGAGCAGATTATTAATAACTCCCCATCCAAAATCTGGGAAGTGGCTTTTAGTGTTTCTCTTTCCTTTCCCCGTTGTTAGAACCTAAGTCAAACGCTGCCTTTTATCTGAAGTGGTTTCCCCAGGGATTCATACTACATGCCAGTCTGTGTATTATCCAGCCTCATCCTTTTCTTGACATCTTGCCTCTTCCAGATTTTCAGTTGTGAAGCAATAGCATTTTATACCTAGTGAAATGTAATAGTTTGGTTGTATTGTATGCGCTCTTATCAATAAGGTGAATCTCAGGCTTCTCTAAAGGTGTAGGCAATCATGCAGAAAAATCTAATTTATGCTGGTTTAGTAGGATAGATGTAATGCACCGGTGATTTTGGAAACGAGAGCCTGCCCAGCTGCAGCTGAAGTGCACCCTGGGTGGGTACTTTCTTTTTTTTCTTGAAGAAGGTGAGTATTTTGTAAGGTTGGAAAGCTGGGCAGGAAAGACATTACAGAGCAATTAGCACTGAGCTGTGTTTGGCCAAGGAAGAGCCTGTCATCTCTGACAGGGGAAACAGGTTGTTTTCTTTGGAACATCTGTCGAAGATGTGGCAAGCTGAGATGGGGGATTTGCTCTTGAGATAACTGCTTTTCTAACTGATAGGCCACCTCTTGAAGATTGCCTGGGCATCAGTTATGATGAGTTCATTGGTAGACAGGGGACTGTTTCCAGGGGAGGTGCTACATCAGGAACTGCTCGAGAACAGTCAGGATGAGTAGGACAGTCCAGCAGAGATGTTCAAGTTCCTGGTGCAGGCTTGGAGTCCAGCAGGTCCTGAGGTGCAGATCACCTCTGGGCAGCAGCAGTGTATGCCTTGCTGATGTGAGTCTTGCTGTTTGTCCCTTGCCTTTCTCTGCTGGTTCTGTTTCATTTCTTCTGCCTCTCCTCTTTTCCCTTCTGCCCCCGTGCCCTCAAGGTGCTGTTCTGCCTCTTTTCTCCATCTTTTCGTTCCCTCGACTTCCTCCTCATTGTCCAGCTCGGTTCCTTGCTTTGTTTCAGCAGAGCTGCTGAGTGTTTTTTGTCTTATTGGAGTTGTGCAATACAGCAAAGGACCACAAACTGCCCCAGGTCAAAGCTGCCCATGACCACATGAAGGTATGGAGGCTGTCCTGGGGAAGGTTCAGGTTTACAAGGTGTCTCCATGTGCTGTTGCTTTATGTTATTTGTATTGAGATCAGTGCTGTGTTGTGGAAACAGCATGTTGTTCTTTCTCTGTGACACAGCTTATTTTTCTGGGAAACTGTGAATAGATTGTATTCTTAGGGTTGTGTGTGGTTGGGTGGGGTTTTTTCTTTGAAGCAGTTAATGAAATCTTCACTTGAAACCGTGTGTGAAACTCCTTGCCTGTACTACTTCTGTGGATTTAGTGAACTGCAATATCAAAGCAGGGCTTTAAAACCAGGATGGAATATAGAGGAAATACTTGGCACCTGCATCTTCTAATATATTTGAAATAATGAGCTTTATGTGATACATTTATGTAGCTAAGCTGTTTAAATTTTGTTCGTCATGTTGATTATCCTGAGAATCAGCTTTGCTGGTTGAGGTACACGTGAACACAGCTGAGGCTTATTACCCAGGAGACTTGATTAGAATTGGGCAGAGGGCAGCTTAAAAGTGAGCACATTTGCATTTTAAGAGAGCTGTGGTTGCAGTGGAGACGTGCAAACTGCTGTCAGTTAAAATTGTATGTCAGTCTGTGCCAATGGTCTCGCATGCTGGTGATGTGGCACGGGGCACCAGGGTGCACGAGGACACTGCTGCTTCTTTCTGATGTTTTTTCCCCTTTGGACCAGTGAATCTTGTGACAGTCTCAGCTTCAAACAGGATGCTGTCAAAGGGGTTTAATAAATTTACTGAGAGAATCGATTGTGCACACACTGGATGAAGTCTTCAGATGCCTCATTAAATATCAGCAATCCAAAGGGCCATTATCTCTTCTCCTCTCCCTCCTCCCTGTACTTCATCTGTCATCTGTTTGTAGCCTGCACTCAAGTCTTCCTCTTTAGACCCTTTACTTTTGAGTTGGCCTTACTTGAAAATACATGCTGAGAACTGAAGATAGGCGTACGTGAACAAATGGCTCCATTTATTTAGAGAAGATCAGCTCTGTATGTTGCATATTGAAATAATTTTTTTTTTTTTGCCTTTCCTCAGTGGTAAACACGCTTCACACTACAGGCATTGTTCATGTGAAGGACAGCGTCCTTTTGACACTCAGTGATGTTTTTGATAGAGACAAGGGTTGGGTCACCATGGAAGGAACATGACGTTTTTTGCTGAAAACAAACACATTCAAATCTCTTACACTTGAAATTATGAAGATGCCTTTTGTCCATAGTTGCTCAGTCCTCTGTTACAAACACACCTTCATCTTTCAGGCTTGTGTTTAGCCTTTAAACTTGGCTGGTACTAACCCGAGACAAATCAGGTGAAAAGCAGTGAGTCAGATGTCGAGGAAAAGATGTGGCTTTTTTTTTTATCAGAACAAAGTGCTTTACATGGACAGTCTGTATTTCTGGATAAGCAGGAGGACATTTGTGTGTCCTTCCAGGTATTTTTGGGCATTAAAGTAATATCATAAGAACCTAAACAGAAAAAAAAAAGTGTTTTACGGTCTTGGGTGTGTTACATCACAGCAAAGTTGCCTTCGTGGCACTGTAAGTGCTGTGCTGTGCTCATGGGCCAAAAAAGTCATGCTTTACAAAGCTAATGGCATATCTCTATACCCCTGATAAAGTCTGAATATATTTGTTTTCATGTGCAGCCCTCCACTTGCATAAGCATCTGGGTAAAATGAGCTATTCTGTCCTTCTTCTGCTTTTCACTTTGTCTCCTCTTCCTTCTTCCCTCTGAAATTTTCACTCTGGTTTGAGTCATTGGAATGTGTTGGGTACTTGTGTAGCTCACCCCCTCACATACATACATGCCCATGGAACTTTTTTTGGAAACTTGTGTTCAAACTCACAAAGCTGTGTGTGGGTGTGCCAGGAGCAAATTATCAATTACTGACACCCAGAGAAATTTCCAGAGTGGAGGAGGCCCTGGATTTATATACCCAGAGAGCATTTCTTCGGAGGTTCCTTCAAGGACAGAAGCCTGGTTATTTCAATGGGCTGTAGTGAATGGGGTGACATCAGGCTGGCCACTGGTCACCAGTGGGGTTCCAGAGGGCTCCATCTTAAACCCTGTGCTCTTCAACATCTTCATAAACGCCTTGGACACAGGACTGAAAGGGATAATAAGTCAGTTTGTCGCTGGTACTGAACAGGGAGGAGCTCTCTCCCTTCAAGGCAGAGAAGCCCTGAAGAGAGACCTTGACGAAGGGCTGGACAATCACCAACTGTGTGAAGTTTAACAAAGACAAGTGCTCAATTCTGCACCTGGGATGGGGCAATCCTGGAGAGCAACTGCAGGAAGGGACCTGGGGGCCCTGGTCGATGGCGAATTGAATGTGAGTCAGCAGTGCCCTGGCAGCCAGGAGGGACAACCCTGTCCTGGGGGGCATCAGGCAAAGCATCTCCAGGTGTTCAAAGGAGGGGATTGTCCCACTCTGCTCGGCACTGGGACGGCCTCATCTTGAATATTATGGTAGTTTGGGGCACCACAATGTAAGAAACATATTAAGTTATTAGATCTAGAATGTCTAAAGGAGGGCAGCAAAGATGATGAAGGGCCTTGAGGGGAAGCCATGTGAGGAGTGGCTCAGGGCACTTGGTGACTGAGGGGAGACCTCATTGCAGTTACAACTTCCTTGTGAGAGGCAGAGGAGGGGCAAGCACTGATCCATTTTCTGTGGTGACCAGTTATGGAATCCAAGGGAATGGCCTGAAGTTGTGTCAGCGGAGATTTAGGTTGGATATTAGGAAAGGGTTCTTCATCCAGAGGGTGGTTGGGTGCTGGAACAGCCTCCCAAGGGAAGTGGTTGCAGCACCAGGTGTGTCTGAGTTCAAAAGGCATTTGGACCACACTCTGAGGCAAAGGGTGTGACTCTTGGGGCTGTCCTATGCAGGGCCAGGAGTTGCACTTCAATGATCTTTGTAAGTCCCTTGCAAATCAGAATACTCTGTGATAGTGCAAATGTAGTAGGCACTATAAAGAAATGCAGAGGGCTGGTTCACTTGTGTTGGTACCAATGCTATCTGTGTACCCCTTGGTCTATTTCTATCTTATTAAACATGTCACATTTGGGTAATAATTCTGATGTATCCCAGCACAGGAGTGGGATACAGACGGTTGTTTCCATGTTAGGGATGTAGAGGGGGGCAATGCAGAGCTCGTAATTTGCTAGTTAATTACAAAATCACTGTTCTCCTTAAATATTTGCCATAGCAGCTTTTTCCCATCCACAGCTCTTTTTGTTTGTCTCTCTCCTCACAGGAATGTAGGAAAATGAAAACACTTCTTTCTGGATTATTTTATTATACTTCTTTCTGAAGTGTTTCTGAATTTTTCAGGTAGAATTACATCACAGAAAGGGTGATTAAACATTGGAGTGGGCTGCCCAGTGAGGTGGTGAAGTTACTGTCCCTGGAGGTCTTTAAGGAAGGACTGGAGGTGGTATTTAGTGCCATGGTCTAGTTGACGTGGTGATAGGTTGAACTCGATGATCTCAGAGGTCTTTTCCAACCTAATTGATTCTGTGATTCTGTGAGTTAATCCCATGCTTATGAAGGACAAGTCCCAATCCTAACCTTACAAAGATGTTTTTTGCTACTGTATTTGTGTATCTTCAAAGGTTTTAATTCTCCTCTAGCATTTAAATTCTAGTAACTTGTAGATTAAGGAAATGTTTCAAGGGGAAGGATTGCATACTGCTTTCAAAGTACTGAATTGTTTATTAATGTGAGCTGCATCACCCTGGGGTTGTTTCATCCCCGGGGACTCTGAACACAGTCATCATCACATCTTTTCTTTGTGCACTTGCCTCCTCTTTCTTTTTCCACCTAAGGAAATCAGAATCTGAAAGGGAGCCTTGGAGCTTGTCTTGTTTGAAAAACCTCCAGATTTCTGGCTTGCTGTCACTGTCATCTTTGTGACAGCATTGCAGTCAGGTACCATGGTGATCTTAAACACTGTCACACTGCCTGCATGTACTTCTCAGGTAATTTTTTTAAGGTTTTTTTACTGCTTTGATTCCAAGATGCTGAAAAAAGAGGTATATCTAATCCCCACTACAATGTCAATGCCATTTACCTGAGAAGGAACTAATTTTTAATGATTTGCTCAGTGCTTATCAGTGCCTTATTCCTTTGTACTTTAGCTTCAGGAGAACAGTTTGTGACATGGGAATCTGCCTGTGCAAAAGTGCTGTTCACTGAAATGCAAATGGATCTCTGCTTCTAGACATGTTTCAAATGAACACTGGTAATGAACTCTTTTGTACTCCTACTTGGAAAGTAGAAATACAAAATGATACAATATTCTCCTAACTTCCCTGGCCTTTAACGTATTCAGGAAGCAACTCTTAACAGTCTTTTTCTGGACTTGAAACAAAATTTTCTAGAACATGGAAAGTGCATTGCATACAGACCTCAAGGCCATTGGCTGCAGATGTAAGAACAGAACCAACTCAGAATTGTGTTCAGACATCCCTTGTGGCACCAAGGGTATGTAATTTCCCTTCCCTGTTTGTCAAAGCCTCCCGTGATTCCAGAATCATGTTGGAGTCCCAAGTACAACAGTATCCTGCTCCCTAGGGGTATGAGAGTGGTTAGTACCATGATTAAGCTAATATTATCCTGAAAAAAATTGCCACACGGGTTAAGATTGCAGTTATGCATCATGCTCAAGCAGGTACGACAAACTGCCAAGCTGAAAGATGGGCTTTAGTCCCCTGTGCCCTTCCCTGCTCCTTTCCTCTCCCAGAGCAGGGTTTGCCTGCTTTACTGGGTTGATTTGTGGCCAGATTAGTGGACAGAACTGGAGAGGACTCTAGTGGTTGCCAGCACTGGCATAGGGGGATTTTCTGGGAAGTGGGGGAGGACCTCAGTTTGGCTCCTTGTGTAACTGGAGGAGGCTCTGCTGGAAACCTGCAGTAAGAGATGGTGCTGGCAGTGGGTGTGATGGTCATGGTTCTGAAGGGTTTATCCTGCCTCTAACCCAGAGATGTTGGAATTACGAGTTCTTCATAACCTTTTTTTGTCTTCAACAATCAAAATAAACTAAAGCTTTCTTTTGAGGGGCTGTTAAGTTTCATAAAGTCAACAAACAAGTTAGTGAAAACTTATACTGTAAGCATACGATAATTCTTTCTTTTTTTTTCTTCTATTTCACATAAGGACCAAGTGGCCAGAAGCACTAAAGCCTAATTTACTGTATACTAGGAAACTGGGGCAGAGGGTGGAAATAAATCTTTGAGTGGGATAGGTTTCTTCTGGGAGAATTCTTACGAATATAAACATTGAAAGGCAGAAAATATGGCTCTGTTATATCTAAATAACTTATGTGTTCACTTGACAAAGGCTAATTTTCAGCATCTAAAGTAAAAGGGGCTTCTACTGATTTTTGGGAGGGTTATTTGTTTCTAATTTCAGGATCTGAGATTCAAAATAGTTTCTTTTTTTCTCCTGCTTCAAAAAAGAAAGCCACAGGCTTGTTGTCATGGACTTGAGGAAGATAATTCTGTAGAATTTCACAGAAGGAACTCTATTTTGCTGTGGACTTACAAGCTGCTTAGCAGAGTGAAACTAAGTCATATTAGCAATAATTAGATGTATAAATTCAGAGTGAGATACGGAGATATATATATTAAAAAAACCAACCATCAATTGCCAGGAATATAGGGAGATGACTGAATAGAGAAGCATGTGAAAGATACAGTGGGCCATCATCTAAAACACTTTTCTAGCAGAAAAAACCCACTAAGAATTAGTGGAAGTTTCACTATCCCATGTCCGTGCCCAAGTTGCAGGTTCATGGGCTCTTCCCTGGGCTCATCCATGCAATGCCTGCCTGGGGTCAAGCTTCCTGGGCCAAATCCCTAGGGGTTTTTTTGTTTGTTCACCTAAAGCTCCATCTGTCCTTGTTCTTTGAAAGGAGTCCAGAGACAGAGATAAGGCTCTGGGTGGTGAATTATGGGTCTGTCGTACTTAATGGCTTGTGTTTCACTGAGGACATAACGGAAAGGTGGCAATGTCAGTGCTTCAAAGAGATGTCGTTACAGCAGGGATTTTGAAAGTATTGTAGAGGTTTGTTTCCTTTCATGAGGGCTTGGAATTCCAGCTTTCCTATGTGATGCCCATCTTGCCTCATTACACTGGCTGCCTGTTTCCCTGCTATGCAAGGGCTTGGGATAGTGTCAGAAAATGTGAATTGCAGTGACATGAGTGGAATTCCTTAGGGTTTAGTTTGTTCCCCCTCCCAACAGCAGCTGAAGGAGAGGATTTGTTTTCCAAGCACAGTGCCAGAACACCAGTGAAATTTCTGATGGATGTTCTCCTGAAACGTGGCAGTGCTTCATTCTTCCTCAACTTGGCTGGACCCACAGCAGCCTTCATTTGCAAGCAGGGTGGGTTTTTGCCTCTGTCCTATGGATCTTGGTAGACTTACACACCTTTTGGTTATTCCTTCAAGTTTGTTGAGACTGGGAAACATGTTCATGGAGCTTGTATCCATGGTGCCAGAGGTAACCTTGGGAAAGATCTTTTTACTTAGGAGGATACAAAATTAATGTGACCCAATGGGCAGTCTGAATAAAAAGAGTGCAGAAAACAACACCAAAACAAAAAATTCAAACAGCTGCTTCCAAGAAGTACAGGGGAAAGTGCTAAATCTGGGAAGATTTATCCCCTACCTAATATTTGTCCACCAGAATTGCTTCTGAATGGTGTGTGTTGAGTCTCATCTCTGTACGTTCCTTGTGGAGGGAGAGGCTTCTCCAGGGAGTGACTCAGGGTCAATTCAGAGGGCAAGTTTAGCCTGAAAAAGACTACTTTAAGCACTGTAGGTACCTGGACTTGATGTGAATACTCCTCGGTGTGGTGTGTTGCACAAATATTTGTGAAAGTCTGCTTGTTGTTCAGCTAGCACCTCAAAAAACCACCTTCCAAGTTCCACAGATGCAGTAAAAAAAAGTTTGCTTGTGATACCAGTATGTATGTTTACTGTCCATCCTCAGAGAAGATGACTGTTCATCTTTTCCTGCCCTGCCCCTTCTCGATCTTGTCTCCCTCCAAAATCACACACTGATTCTTTGAGTGGCAGCATTTCCCTGCCTCTTTTGGTAGGTCACACTATTTAATAGTCTTTTTGGTGCCAGTGATGAGAAGGGGGGTGAGAAGAAAGGGGGTGCTGTGAAAGGGATTTTTACTGAGGTATTTGTCTCATGTTAACTCAGTGACATTGTAATAGCTGTGCCTGTAACATTATCCTTAAATAAAAGCTGAGAGTTTGCTGATTGTTCCCCTCCAGTGCTGGAGGGGTGTCCTGTTTCGTCCTGTGCAAAGCCCTCTTACTTTGTATTTTACACTGACTTCTCAGATTTTTTAATACAAGATGGAAGTTCAAGAGGAGTGCAGTTTTTTGGTGAAGGTTGAGCATTGATAAAAGTTGTGATACAAATAAAGGAAAAATACTTCTATGTTGATTAAAATGTAGGGAATTTGTTCCTCTGAGCTCTAAATGAAACAAAATCTTCATCCCCCGGTTGATCAGCTGTCACCAACAGAAATATTTCTGTGTGGCACTGAGAAATTTTCTAGATTTGCAGCCAAAGATGTGAACACTTCTGCAAAAACAATTAAACCTTTTTAATTCTGCTTTCCTTTCTCTCTCTTTCTTTTGTCTGGGACTGTTTTGCCTCTATTAATCTCTAGCAAGTACATCTTTCCATCTTAAAAATATGGAAGAATTTAAATTTATTATCATATCAGTATTTTCACAGTGAACACCAGTTACAGCAAGAAAGATTAGAAGGATCAGTAAAATTACTTAAACATTCTGTATTATAAAACTGTAGGAAACTGTGGTGTATCACGTTGCTGAGGATATTGTGTCTGGAGCAGGAGGGACTAGATTTGACAGCATGGCTATGAAGACAGAATTAAATCCAATTTGTTTTATCTTTTCACTGAAAGATGTCAGCGTATTCTAAAAAAGCAACCATTTATTCAATGTTTGAAACATGATCTACAGTGGCAACATGAATTCCTTTCCATCTGAGCAGGAAGCAGCTAGCACTATCTATGGAGTATTTTCATCAGGGATAAATCCACAGGAACCCTTGCTGACCTCCCTGTATCTTGAACTTCTAGTTTGACTTAGTTTGCTTTACCTGTTTATCCTGTGCACTCCTTGGGTAAGGGAATTTCATTCCAGGGAGCAGCCTTGCTGATACACAGAATTCAGAAACTTCCTGAAAAAAAAAGTACAAGTAAATACGTAGATTGAAGAGAGGGAAATTTTAGTTAAGGTTTTATTGGTACTTTTTTGTTGTTATCACTTTACAGAAATATATTTTGTATTTGTTACCCAGTAAAAGTGTTGTATGCCTTTACTTCTTAGAAGACTTGTAAGTATTTTTTGTAAATATTTATCTTTGAAATTGCAGTCAGCTAATTCATGGCTAAGGGAAAACTTGTATTTCATTGTCAGGTTTTCAGTGGAAGGAGCTGTCTGGTCAAATCCCGTAGTGCAGATGATACCAACTTAAAAAGGCTTTTCAACTTCTCACATGTTGCTGTTCTCCACAGTGCTGTCCCACTCTGCACCTATTGGCATGGTCCAAAAGAAAAGAAAGAATAGAGGAAGGTGTTGAAGTGGTGGGCTGTAGCCTTGTGGTGCAGCCTGGCAAGGATGAGCCAAGTGTTTGGCTTTGGGACAGGAGAACTGCAGCCCACAGAGCCCAAATTTTAAAGCTTTGGTTTTGTTTCTGTTCTTCCCAGCATGCGGAAAACTTTGTTTTTGTAGTGTTTCTGGAGAACAGCTAAAAAGTAAGGTTAAATTCTTTCAGGACAAGTCCATTGTATCTGACCTGGAGGAAAAAAAAAAGTCTTTTGTGCTTATCTCTAAAGTGTATTTTAAATGAAAATTAAAGAAAAACAATAAACAATGACGGAGACAGGGCTATTTCTGTCATGATATTCTGCCTTCTGTCCCCTGTGCACTCATTTGTCATAGCATTTGTGCTTGCATAAGGTGAGTTTAACACTAGGCTTAACCCATTTATAAGTTATCTTGGCCAAGTGATGTTTTCCAGAAGTGCGTAATGTGGTGTGTGTCTGTGTGTGTGTGCCCAAAGCGTGGCAGGGAGGAGAAACCCTTTTGCCTCATGTTGTGGCAGTTGGTGGTCAGAAAAGTCTCTTCTCTTTCTAGCAGGGAAAGAGATGTTTTCCTGCAAAATTCAGCTTCTCTCATGTTGCCTTGCTTAGTGCCTGGTGAAGGAGGAGTAGTGGGGGAGACGAAGAGGAAGCAACACAGCATCTCCTTTATTTTCACTGTTTAAATTTAGTACCTTTTGGCTTTTCCACATGAAAAACACAATGGCTAAAACTTAGCTTGCCTTAGGCTTTATTTATTCAGATCTGTTTGGCATGTTCACATGGGAAGGATCAAGTCTTCTGTTGTTTCCTGGGCCCTGAATTGCAGCCCTTGTTATAGGGCCTAATTATAAAGTCACATCTCCCAAGAAAGGCGTTTTTGTCTGGTGAAGTGCCAATGGCCAAGTCCTGGCAAGCAGCACTGTCTGGCCAGCTGGGCAGCACTTGGATTTTCAAGGCTTTGCCTGCTGCACTGTGATGGTATCTGATGGGAGACATTAACTATCAAGATGCTGATGCTTGTCACAGTTTGTTGAAAAAGGTTTGGGGGCAGGACGTATTTTCCTAGGGAGAGGGCTTGTTTTTGCCAAGGTGTTGACTCCGCAGTGTTGCACCAGAGCTTTGGCAGCTGTCATGCTAGCCGCCCGTGACACATCCCTGTGTCAGAACACCATGTGGTTCCTCAACCACAGTACATCCAGGTCACTTGAAGAGCGTTAGGACCTTTTTGTGACCTGAAGTCATGCTCAGAGAATGAGCCAGCTTAGCCCCTTAACCCGGCATCAGGGCCCCAGGCACGTTCCCTGCTTTCACCTTTGAGGGTGGAAGTCTTACATCTCCTGCTGTTCAAATAAACATAATTGGTTTGGACTTTGTTTTCTGGACAATACACATTAATTGTGTGGCGAGGCTTTTATTGGCAATAACGTGTTTGCTTTTCCCTCATGAAGTTGTTTGTGCACCAACATAGTCCTTTGGTTTAAGAGACCAGTTTATTGGGGAGACACAGCATGTTGCTGTCTGCTCAGCTTACCTCAGGCTCACCTCAGCAGCAGACCTTGCCTCTTTATTTAGAAAACAAATAAATAAAATAAATCTTGTCTTTGACAAGTATGCAACCTGTCTTTTTCTTCTTGTTTTGCTGGGCTGAAGTTGTCCACGTGCATTTTCTTGTGCTGCTGCTTAACAACATTCTGAGGCTGTTACGTTGCACCTCTTAAAGCCTTTTCCATCAGTGTCGTGGGGTTTTGCTGCTTATGAACACATGTAAACATTTTATTTATGAACAACAAAAAAAGCTGAGGTGAGCTTTTCTCACGTACCCATCACCCATCCCTGAGGTGCTAAACTTCATTTTGTAGGAGGGGTTTTTAATGCATTCACATTTCGTTTTAAATGGAAGTAACTATTGCTAAGAATTCTGTTGGTTGCTTCAGTGCTAAATCTTATAAAATACAAATATACTTAATTATTACTGGGTTTCGGGAAATTTGGAATTCGTTGCATATGTGGAAAAATATTCTGAGATTTTATGCTTTGCTTATTGTGAAGCCTTGCTACAAAGATAATTCATAACCCTTCAAATAATACTTACCATTAGCTGAGGGTCCTCTTTGTCTTAAAGGAGGAAGAAACTAATGGTGTTCAATATTTATCCAGCTGTCTTCCCACTCCTCCCACGAGTACTTAAACCATGTGTAAATAACCACTTATACTCCATTTTTCATTGTTTTAATTAAAGGCATCTCTTCTTCCTCTGTAATTTCTCATAAAAAACCCACCTATAGCAAAAGTTTCTGTGACATGTTTTGCATGAATAAGCCATCAGGTTTCATTAACTTTTTAAACTTTTTAATTTAAGAACACTTGGGAGAAAAACAGATGGTTTCTTCAACAGAAAGAAAGGATGGTTTAAGGAAAAGCCTCATTTTCCTGTGTTCATTTTGTATTTTTCACAGTCATCTGTTACTTATAATATTTTCAGATTTGAGTTTGTTCTGGAATTTATTTGGGATGCTCAATGATAAGCTTCATATTTGTCTTCCTTTATTTGTCATGCTTCATATTTGTCATGCTTTAAGGAGAGTGTCAACAACCGATAATCTGGGACCAGGAGTTCAGGTTGAACTTGTGGAGTTGTTGACTGTAGTATATCCTGCTCTTTCAGATACTTGAGGAGCTAAATAACTATTTTCTGGCTCTCATTCCCAAGCTTGGGTTGCTGCACACCTTTGCACTGGAATTCCATTAGGACCTTGTAGGTTTGATATTCTGAGGAAGACAGAAGATAAAACTGCTCGTTTTATTTGTAATTCCTTTGGCACGCATAACGTTAGGAGGATAAGAAGGGAATGACGCCTCTTAAACTGGATAATTTGTTTTGGTCAAGACTGTCTTAAGAGCAAGCTATTTTTAGAGCTTTATCTGTGGCATGAGTTAATAGAGGTGTTTTGCAGTTCACTCCAACAGGAACAGGGATTGTTTTACCAGCAAATGTGAACAGCTTTGTTTTGTAACTTGAAATCAAGTGTTTCGTTACTCTATCCGTGTTTTTTGTGGGTCATGGTTGTGAGAAGATTCAAGACGCAGGTAGCGAGGGAGGTTGCTGAAACAAATGCACCCAGAGAGCAAAATTGAAAGGGAGATGTATTTTGCTTTTTTTCACATTGATTGCCCAAAATAAGTTTGCTTTTCATGTTCCAGAATATTGATTGGTTTACATGATTTGCTGACGATACAATAACTCACCACTGTTCAGCAGTGGGAACGGATGAACCCAATGCAGATCATCACATCACCCTCAATTAAGTCTTTCACTAGCAGATTATCTCTGTAGATCTCCATTTCCTACATTTTTTTAAGAACAAACATCTCAACAGGTATCAATAAACAGAGTTACAAAAAAAGAAATGCTGAAGCTTTCTGGTGATCCTAAGCTAATTTCTTATGTGCAGAGGGGTGAAGTACTTGGCTGGGACCAGGAGGGACCCAGGCCAGTGGGCTGCAGCCCGAGTGCTCTCATCAAATAAAATTAGGAGCTTCTCTTCTCTCTCACTCTGTAGTTCTTAACACATGCACTGAGATTCCCAGATAATACTTTATGAACAAGTTTACTACCAATCTCTTGAGGGTTAGCACATAGAGTGCTGTATTGATTAGGATATTGAGTGCTTTGCTCTGTCAATCTTCAACCCATTAGATTTTCCAAGATGTGCAAGTAAAGTCTTAAGAAAAACAAGCATTTGTAGCTTTAAAGCAGTAATTATTGCTAATGAAACCTTCAAATGAGGGTAAAATGCAGCTGGGCAAGGCACTTTGGCATCAGCATAGAGCATTATGCTGACCCTTACTCTATTGAGAATATTCAAACCTTGAATAAATCAAAATTGCTGGATACAGTAGTCGAAGTTTGCAGTCTGAGGTTTGGATTGTATTTTGACCTTTAATGGACATGGAAAGCACTCTGATTAAGAGCTCTAATTTCAAAAGCACACACTGTAAAAAACTGGAAAAAACCCAGGAGAAATGCCTTTGTCAGATGAGATGCTCTCTTCATGAGTATTTGATAGATGTTCACATGCACCCATATCTTGCAGCTCTGAAAATTCGTCAGAGTTTGAATTTGGCTGTTAGCTGCCCACTTGAATTGAACTCTTGCTAACCAATGACCTAAAAAGAAGTCCATTTTACTTAAAAACAAGTCCAGTTGTTGTCATCTGACAGAGGCAGTTGATTTGAGTGACAGAGGCAATTGATTTGTGAGGTTCTTCCTCGCTTCTTTAATTTTTTTTTTTCCAATGAAAAACAATCTAAATTTATGGGCACTGTCATTAATGGAAGGTAAATACATCTAGAATTCATGTAAAGCTCACTCTGAAGGATAAAAACCAAGTGTCACACAAGCATTTATGCAAACATTAAAGGATCACCAATATAAACATTCTTGTTCATAGCAAACATCGTCTCATCAGCCCGTCTCAAACATTTTCATTGTCTTTTCCTTAGGAGAAGGAACTACACTGATATTTTTGGAAACTAGATTGTAGACTAGACACATTGATCAAGATGAAATCCACGTACAACCTGGTTTCCTGTAAAGCTTATGCAACAGGATTGCAATTTTATACAAACTATTCTAATGCTGAATGTGTTACAGCTTTGTATAACATGACTCTTATGTTGTCTGCAATTTTTAAAGCAGAGCTGGGTAATCCATTAACAAAACAGTAAGGGCATTAGAGACTAAATGGGAGACTGATGGATTACTGAATTTGAGGTTTTGAAGCTCTCAAGGTAGTTGCTTGCCCTGTGAACTGGCATCTCTGTTTCAAATCACCGGCCTGGCTTAGGCATTAAAGGAAAAGCTTTGCATGGACTTCCTTGCTGCAATGGGATTCACATTATTGAGTTAGGGATATTTGCTTTTCTATACAGTCCATGCAGATAGTGCAGAATGTAAAATTCTGATGATAAACCCAGTCCTTGATTACATATTTAAAATGCACCGTTTCCTTATTGTTTTTTTCGTGTGACTGGGTCACTTTGTACATGCCTTCCTGACTGTGCTTTTCCTGAGGTCTCCAGGCACATGGCAGGGCAATTCTAAGAACTTGTTGGGTTAAGCAAGGGGAAACTTTTAAGAAGGAGGTGAGAAAGGTCTCCATCAGAGTAGTTCAGTGTCATGGGTCTCCTCACGCAGCTGGAGGTGGAGCTTTCTGCCCTTCTCAGGAAGGGCCATTGAGAAGGAGCCCTCTGCTCCCCAGATACAGTGTTTTTACCACAAGGAGTCAAAATTCTTGGAAGGTCTGATCATGTTTCAGGCTTTTTTCTGATTTGTGCCATTTAATAACCAATACTTCAGCACATTAACAAAGCTTCCAAACCATGCTAAGGTCTTGAAAGGTATTTCTGATACAGTTCTTTGTTTAAAGGCCGCTTCAGGTTGTACTTTTCCACCCTAAGTTATATTGTCCTTCACTGGGAGTAAGTCTCAGATTGCTCCTTCAGTGCCCTGTCATGTCTGCTTGTTGGCTAAAAGGAAAAAGAAGAAAATACATGCTAAGTTTGATTTCTTCAGGCAGAAGTCTTTGGTGTGTGTGTTAGGCAATTACATCCATAGTAAAGGTTTTGCAGGGGCTTTCTTTACTCTCAACAAGAAACATTATTGTATTTACTTTAAAGAGTGCTGCCCTGTTGTGTCACCCATGAAAGCATCAAATGAAAGGCAGCAAAAAACACCTGAAAAAATTGTGGACCAACTTGGTAAGTTGGAAAATTATTGTAGTGGAGTTTTGTACTGATGGCAAATTGTCTTCTCCTCAAAATGGTACCTCCTTCATTTACTGTGATCTGCTACACTTGGTAACTCCAAGGATGGACTGGTTCTCCATTCTTTGACGTTTACACCGTATTTTCCCCTAACAACCTTTTTCCTACTATTGTTTTCTTTTTGCTACACCTGTTCCTTTTCCCCGCTTTCATGCAAAAGCACATTAATCATTAACATTCGTGCACGGTTCTGAAAAAGGGCCTTTTCAAAGCTGCTTTTAGCTGAACTCTGAATATGAAGCAGCAGATCCACCGGTAGCTTCCAACCCATCTGATTCTATGATTCTATGACACCACTTCTTAAATTCTGCTGCCATTAAGTGCCCTGGCTTTGCATTTGAGAGGTATTAGTGTGCTGTTGCACACTTTGAGATGCTCAATCCATGGATAATGGGCCCAAGAAATGAACAACAGTATTAGGGACAGAGTGACATGACCTCAAAGCAAGCGTAGCACATGCTGGTAGTAAGCCCCCTTCCATGTAATATACTCTTGGGATGGTGCCTGTAGCATGGGATCATATTTTTTTCAGCTGTGAAGCCCAAAATATTTTTCTGGAAGTGCTGGACCCTTTGACTGTGTCACACAGAGGTGGCTCCAAAGCAAAACTATAAATTGATTTTCTTCATCTGTCATATCTTGAAGTGGTTCAAGGATGCCAGGATAGAACCTCTCTGCACTAGGCTTGTTGAAAATGTGTTGTAAGAAATGATTCCTAGTTACCTTTAAACTGATAATGGAAAGCAAGAAGAGAAGATTAAGAGTAGGAAACAATTTATTTTTCTTTTCATAAATAAACAATGTCGTTCTTCTCCATTGGTTTTTCTTTCCACTGTCCTTGCTGTGATAACATAGTTACCTTGGGACAGGTAAATATTGTATTGCAATCTGAAAATAAAGATGCTTTAAACATATACCCCAAGGAAAGCAGCAAGTGGTGCTCTGCTCTGTTTTTCCAAATTCCCCAGCCCTTCTTTGATGAATAAACTGAGGGTTTGTTTTGGTTTTTTTTTTCCAGTAAGTAAATCCAGACCCAGGTGAGTGGCTGGGCTGGTTGCTTGCCCTGTGTGGAGCTGTTGGCTGATGGCACATGTCTGTGCCTGCAGTGAGCTCTCAGGTCAGCGAGGGCACAGGGAGAGATGATGTCATGGAAACTCCAAACATATGGGGTTTTTTTTTGGTTTGTTCAGGGGGTTTTTTTAGAGAAAAAAAACCCAACCCAACAACTCAGTTTTGCCCTTTGTAGATGGAAACTAAAAGGACAGTGATTAGAGCTTTTTACCTAAGACAAAAAATTAGGAAAGCTGCTTTTCTGGCCATTTTATCTAATAGCAATAAATCTCATTGAGCCGAGTGCATCTGTCCATATGGATGCAGCTATTCTGAGACTAAAGAACTTTAGACAGTCCTACTGGCACATCTGACCCAGGTGCCAGGGTCTTTTTGGTCCAGCAGTAGTTATATTCTGATGGGTGAGTCTGTGGAGATTATAACATCAAATGCCAGCTCCTCATTATAGTTAGATGAATGGGTTCTAGCTGGGGGAAAGTATGGTGATTCATTTTTTAATGAAGAGAAATAGCTTGAGATGTTCCATTTCTGATAATGCACTCTCTTCTAAATGTGTTGTCTTTTGAAAGTCTAATCTCAGTTTTAAACACTATGGGTTTCTGTGATTTGAACCTGTTTCCAGTATGAGTATTCCTCTCAGGCTATTATGTTGAGATGCTTAAGAAGACTCTTGTTTAAAAATAAAAATTATGTATCTTGGAGTTTAATGCAGACAAGTCAGTAAATAAGAGTAATTTTTCAGCATTTCCATCCTCCCCATCCGTAGCTCCTGAAGGGAATCTATATTTTTATTGTCCTGTACTGATGAGGTTGTCTCGGGTTATTACACCCATTAAAAAGGGGTGAGGGGATGCTCCAGACAGCCTTTATTGTCTTTATCCTGTTCACGGATATCCAAAGCACAGTAACCAATTCCTGGAAGCTCTAGGGCTTCGTTTTTAATTTTGACTAATTGTTTTCTCGAAATAATGAGCAGGGGTGACTTCAGAAAGCAGACTCTTCTGGCGCCCGGATCATTAGTGACTCACCCTATCTTTACTAACAGTTACAAATATGCTTTGACACAGTTTTAAAAAGTCCTGGTTGTTTTGCTCACAAAGGATGTATAATGTACAGTGGGAGTGAGTGGAGATGTATTTGCTTGTCATTTCCAATTCATGACCATTTTGAGACACAGAATCCAAGGCAATCAAAAACTAGCAAGAAAGAGGGGGTTGCGTTATAGGTCTGGTCCAGATGAGGGGTGTTTTTTTTGAACAGGGTCAGTGACCCCCTTGCCTCCTCCTTATGTCCTCTGCAGTGATTCGGTGCTAGCACTGCTCCATGTTTCTGAGGCTCATCTGCAGTAGGAGCACTAAATTAGTCCCCCATTCAGTAAGACTTTGGCTTTCTTGGAGATTTCGTGATAGAAATTTCGTCACACATGTTCTTCAAGAGCAGCGCTGGAGGGCAGTGAAGAGAGGCAGATGCACTGCCCCCCAGGGTGGCATGTGGGAGAGGTTTCTAGTGAGAGAAATCCCTCATGACTTCTCTCAAGTGATGCACAGGCAGGTCCATTCTCATCCCTACTTGATTTTTCTCTTGAGGAGAAGTCACGCAGGGCCTCTCACTGTCTGAACTTCAAGTGCCTCTATGAAGTGTCTGCTGAGGATTGACCAGTGAGTCTTTCCAGCGAGGTTAAAAAACAAAAATCTAAGTCAAATGTTGTCTGTACCTATTTTATTGTTTAAAATTCAGCAGTGGGCTAAAAACAGTATTAACCCTTTTATGGTAGCTCAGGATTCGACAGCACATCCAAAGTGTTCCTTCTGGAAAGCATTTCTGAGATGTTTTTCAGCAAGGGTGTGTTATTCTCTTCTTATAGCACACCAACCAAAGATGTATTTGACTTCTTCATGTGACTGCCTGGCTTTCTTAATAGGAATAGTGGAAGTTACTCTTTTTTGGTTGCCTTTTTGGTGCAGTGGGTCCTCATTGTACTCAGTGTCCTTCCCTGTTCTGCTGCCACACAGCCACAAAATAACCAAACCAAAGCACAGCCAAGCACTGACACTGCGCTGGTTTGAGATGGGAAGCTGAGGTCTGATATCAAGATAAGGTATTTTATCAGCATTTAATTACAGTCCTTGGTTAAGCAGGTGCATACAGGAGTAGCACAAACCCATTAAATGGTAGTGCTGAGTTCTCGTCAAGAACTTGTTTATTGGGGAATCAATCGAAGGAGGTAAAAAATGCTGTTTTCCCTCCCTGGTTATTTTGGGAGCTCTAAAGCACCAATACCCTTTTTATAACTCAGGCTGATATTTTAGAAAATATCTTTACATGTCTACGACTTGTTTCCAGAACTGTTAATTGGGCTTGTGCGGTGAAATGCTGTTCCAAATGCAGAGCTGCTTCCCAGCATACTGTATCTCAGGATAATCCTTTTATACAAGGAAATTGAGGAACAGTGTCCTGCACTCTCCCTGCAGACAGTTTGGCAGGCTTGGAGAAATTGATCCCTGCAGTTTTGTGGTAGATACAGACAGCAGCTAACATGACTTGAACCCAGCTTTGCTAATTAATATATTATTTTTTTAAAAAGATCTCCTGAAGGGAGATGAAATGATGCTTTAGAGAAGGAGTTGTTTGGATTTTGTAAACCTCTCTGAGCTCTGTGTGTGTTGTAAAGGCTTGTGAAGGAAGGGTGTAAGTGTGGGCTGGTCAGTGAAAATCCCTATTTGGCATTCAGCAGGGGTTCAGATAAAAGCAAGCTTAAAGAATGGGAGGAAATAAACCTGAAAATTTAATTATTTACTGTTGCTGCAAGGTCTGTGCTAGCTCTTGTCTCCTAACCTTGAAGAAAGATGTAACAGACATGGAAAGATATAATAGGCATTAGCAGGGTGAGGAGAGATGTGAAATCCTGCAGGCAGGCAGGGAAGGCAGACAGACATTCCCTGTCCTCAATGCCATTTTTACCTTTGTATGCAGGCCCCTTTTTGCCCTACTAGCCCCAAAGCAGTCCAAATCTTTCCAGACAGTCTCTACTACCTCCCAGCCCTTTGGCAGGTCAGCGAGCAGGTGAATTGAAAAGCAAGGGATTTAAACCAGAAACAGGTATTTTTATTACGATAGTGCACAGTCAGTCCTGGCTTTGTCAGTATCTTTTGGTTAAGAAGGCAGCAGAAAGACCAGCCATCACTACAAACCCCTAGGCTTGCCAGGATTAAAAAAGTGTAGTGCTTTGATATTTGACAAGAGAAGGACACAGGTCCACTCACAAGTTTTGCCATAATTGCACTTCAGGACAGCTGCCTGAAACCAGACAATAACATTTGGTACTGCACATTGTCCTCCTGTTCCCTCCTTCCTTAAGGAAGGGATGGCTTTGAGTGCTGTTCTCCATCTCATCTCCCTACCTGAAATTGCAGCTCCATTAATTTTTCTTTTATCTGACTTCTTTCTCTTCCTCTCCTTCCTCTTCCTCCTCTTCCTCTTCTTCTTTCTCTCTTCTTCTTCTTCCACTCAAGAGCTGCAGTGAGAAGGCAGGGGGTGGTGTCCCTCATGGCCATGATGTGCCAGGCCAGCACAAGGTCCACGAGGAAAGGTCCTTGGTGCTTAGGCTGGTCTCCTAAGAGAGCACTTTAAGTCTGATCACAGCAATAGGGAGGAGGTGAAATGCATCCTCTTTCTCACGGTCCTGCGGCAGGAGCGATGACCTTACATCAGTCAAGGGGAGCCCATCACAAATCTGACATTTTCTGGGTGCAGGAAGAAGGCGTTACAGATTTACGACTGATGAGCAACGTGCCTGTTCTGCTAAAGACTGACGTCCAAACTGCAAATGCAGGGCCAAAAAGACAGGCTGTTGTTGTAGAGAGACAAAAAAAAGGAGAGACTTCTCCTCTGCTTCAGAGGCACAGAAAGCTAAATGAGCCGTTCTCATCATCTCCGTTTTCCTCAGGAGAAGTGGTTAAGGTCTTTTATGTTTCATCACCCTCTTCTCCCCTCGTTCATGATGAGAAAAAGGAAAATACAACCAATTAAATATCTGACGTGGAGGAGCTGCAGCCTTTCTTTGTGCAGAGGTATCTCAATTCTCACATGTTTATTTTCATATTCAGTTCCATATGCTGAGTGGATCGCTTATTAATTGTTAAATGACTGCTCTGCAGTTCAGTTATGGAAATGATTTCTACTTCAGTGCCACTTGCCCTTGAATTGAGAACAGGAGGTCAACCAAAATTAGATAACTTTTCTTTGAACCTTGTATCTTTCAGAAAAGAGATACGGTTCAACATGATGCCTGTCAAGAGGACTGTGCTTTAAAACAAAGCCTTGTGGCCAGGCTGGATCTTGGGATCATGTGGAGAACTGGTGTCGTGATCTGTCCTGATTAGACTTTTACACAGACGAATACAGGTGTGGTGCACTGACTGTAGTGCAGAGTTTGTATTCTATTGCCTACATTCATTGCCAGGATTCATTTTGAAATCACAGATTGAATAAAACAAAGTTGTAATATTAACTGAGGCAAGAAGAGCTGCGTGGGCAGAGCAGACGGCCCCTTGGCTTCAGTGGAATTGTGCACAGGCATAAATGTCCTCCCACGCTCATCTCTTTTCAGGGTTGCACCTACAGCTTCAGCTTTCATTGCAAGCCTTTGCTTTTACTCTTACACAAAAAAAAAGAGGCTGGAAAAAACAAAAGTGAGTTGTGTATTATGCAGCAAATATGAGCAAGGACGTATTCTGTGGTTTAAAAAATTAAAAAGAAAAAAAAAGAGGCAAAGAAAAATGCAAATCTGTAGCTTTTCCTTTCTTTTCAGAAGAGAACTGTATTCCTCTGGTGTCTCCCTGCTGGCACATAATGCTGATATTTTTGTGCATTTGATCTGAAGGTCACTGAAGTTAGTGCAGAGATTCACACTGTCTTTAGCGGCTTTGCACCACACTGAGCAAGAGCTTCTGTTCTGCTGATAAATCCAACTGTGATGCCTGTCCTGAGGCTTTGAAACAGCAATAGCAGCAGCGTTGGAGGGGCTGTAACAGGCTGGACTACAGATATTTGGCTGCCCCCTTTTCCATGGGAGGTTTCTCATGGTGAATTGAAAGACAGCAGTTTGCATTCTAAAAGAAATGAAAAAAAGATACTAAAAATTATTTAGACTAATTTTTTTTCCAGTTTGGCTTTTTTCCCCTTGTAAGTTCACGTGTTTGATTTCCAGAAAGGAAGCAAGCATGGTTAGTTTGGTCCCACTGAGAAGATGTGTCTGCAATGGCAGCGTAACTCTGAGTGACCCTCTTGTCCTGATACATTCTATTTTCAGCTCATCGGAAAGGGTGTAGATAAATGCCATAAAAGCAGGAAAAAAAAAAAAAAAAAGAAGCCTGTTTGGTCTGACCGCTTTGTCTTGTTAAATATTTTAAGAAGGAAAACCCAGCTGAACACATGCTGAACTGCAGGCATATTTTCAAGCCCTTGGTGCACTGTTTACGTATTTTTAGATGAGCCCTTTTGCCCAAATGCCAGTAGCTTTTCACTCTCTGTTTAGTGGTGTATTCGTGTGTAATTCCAGATCTGTGGGATGCATGGCTGTGCCAGGGACAGAGGGTTAATGTTCCTGGGAGGAGGTGGAGATGCTGCTGGTGGTGTGTGTGCTTGGGGAGGGTCTGTTGTGCCGGCCTTGTGTTCTCCCTCCTCTGCATGGTAAAACACCCTGGAGCGAATGGATGCCTGGCATGGCTGTGGTGCCACGGACACAGCCAGGAGAGATGTGCATAAAACAGCTGCCCTTGAAAAATTATTTCTGAAAAAAAAATGCCATTTTGAGGGCAACGGAACGTATTTGCTGTAGCTGGGTTGTGCTGATGCGAGAGCTTAGGTGCAGGGATATAGGGACCTTTTTAATAGGGGACTTTTTGAGGGCAGTTGCTGTTACGAGACAAAAATCAGCAGAGGATTTGCTCGGCCTTTACCAACCACTTGCGAAACTTGCAGCAACCAAAATAAACACCACTGTACTTTTAGTTCAGCTCCATGTGTTCAGCTGCGTGCCCTGTACACCCCTCACCTTCTCTTGTTTCAGGCAGTCTGAGGTGCCTTTTAGACCACAGGGCAAGTATGAACTGTTCAGAAAGGAGCAGAAAAGAAGGTTTTAAACACATCTTATTCCAAAGTGCTGATTCAGAGTAATTCTAATGTTCAATCTCTTCTCTGAGAAAAACAGGTATGGTCTCGACTGAAGACTGGTTGGAGGGGAAAAGCCAAGGTCTTCTAGCCATTGCCATGAACAGGAGCCAGCATTGTCTGTTCCCATGGAAAATAAATTGTTTTAGGATTATAGAACCATTGAATGGTTTGGGTTGGAAGAGGGTATTCATAGCGGATATTAATTTCTACTCAGCTTTTGTATTTGGTGTGATACTTTTAGGCAGGACATTAATGGATTCTTGAGCCATTTATGTAACAGATAAACTAAAACCTTTAAAGAGCTTCAAGGGAGCAAGAGAGATCTGTTTTGGGGATGCTAACCACGTTATTCAGCCTACAAGCTGATAGTACACTCAGTCAGAATATGCCAGAATCCCAAGTCTAGCTGCCTCCTAAAGGTCAGGAATTCTCTGCTCAGGTTTTTAGTGTATTTAACTGTGAGTTTATTTTTAAAGGCAGATTACTTAAACCATGTTGATGGAGTTGGTATAAAAGTAATTCTTAACCCCACAGTTCATTCCTGTTTTCCTGCCAGTATATATTGCAGTAACAGAGAGGAACATGGCTGACATTGTTTTGGTTAAATAAAAAGTTATGTTAAAAGCACAGAAATTTCCTTATGTAATTAGGAGTTAACCGAGTGCACGATCTTGGTGACACCCTGTAACAAAAACATGCCCCAGTGGCAAGGAGGGTTTGGTGCTGTGATGTGGTGCTTTCCAAAACATGTAAGAAAATGGTAAATAATAACATAAAGGAGTTGAAACTTAATTCTGAGAAAGTGGGGGGGTTATGATGCTGAATGATGCTTGATAGTTCAGTAAGGGCTCTCTTTTTCTTGGACTAGTTTCACACTGCAACTAAGTGCTACAAGATTGAAAAAAACAGAGGCTAGTCCAGGTATTTGAAGGTGAAACATGTACATGTTTCAGCTCTCTGAGCCAGTCTTAAAAGCACCAACCACACAAAATACTGCACAAGAAAACAAGTACAGCTGTTGAATAAGATGGAAAAACGCAGATCAGGATAGGAAGGCACCAAATCATAAGCGAGGAGGGGCATTTACCCTCTGAGGTGCCCTGCAGAGGACTTTCAGAGAGGAGCACATCACCTTGCAGTGGTTCCACTGAGAGACTCTTCATCAGTGACGAGCTGACAGAGCAGACAGAGCTTGAATTAATGATGATGGAGCTTTCTCGTCGCCGGAATCCTTGTGACCACCGGCAGTGGAAGGACTACCAGTGCTGGGGGAGCTGAGCTGAGCCAGCGAAAAACATAATCAGGAAGATGAGAACCTGACACCCTGCCAGAAACACGGTGTATTTCCTTTAGTTTTTAAATACATGTGTTGATTTAAACCTCACACTTAACACAAAGGTAATTTAAGTTTTTTTAATGATGTCTTTATGTGCCTCTCTGTACAGCTTGGTGAAGCTTGCAGGTGCCACTGTTTAATTTTTTTTCTTTTGCTTTTGAAACATCTTAAGTCCTGCCAAATATTCACAGGCGTGGACTGGGGCATCCACATGGAGAAAGATACATACAAATTTAAAATTTATTATTTTACTGTTTCCCTAAGATTGCATCCTGTGGCAGACGCTGGAATTGCAGAGGATCCCCAAAACCTTTTTGTAAAGGAGGAAAAAGAATATGAAACTTTCAATGTAATTTACACTTTTAGGGTGATTGGGAGCTGTTTGTTGCCAAATGAAGCATGAAGCTTTTACAAACCATCTCCCACATGGAGGATTGCCCAGTGATGACCAGTCTGTGAGGACAGATTCAGATTAGATATAAGGAAGGCATTTTTCACAATGAGGGTGGTGAAACACTGGCGTAGGTGGTGGATGCCCCATCCTGGGAACATTCAAGGTCAGGTTGGACAGGGCTCCAAGCAAGCTGATGTAGCCAAAGATGTCCCTGCTCTAGATGGACTAGATGGCTCTAGTTGGACTAGGTGACCTTAAAATGTCTCTTCCAACCCAAACTATTCTGTGATTTCTAAAAATTGACCACAAGCCTCTAAATAAATTCTTCAGAAATTTTCCCTTAATAAGCCTCGACCTTGAAAGGTCACAGCTCTCTAGAGCTGTGTTGCCTGTTTTATCTTCTTGTAAGGACGAAACTGCCATGTCTGCAGGACAGGAGAAGAGCAGGACTTTCTTCCTAGTATTCACACTAAGGGATATAAATCTCTGCAGCCCATCTGCATGGAGATCTCTGAAGCACGCCAAGTGGAAACAAAGTTTGTGCAAAGAAGAGTCAGAGAGCAAATGCATTTCTTAGTGATTTTAACTCTGTTTACACCTTTGTTTACATAACAGCTGGCTTAAGACCCAAGCAGAGCTGCATACCAAGACAGTGTAGTTAGGCTAAGCAGGTTAAGTGATTTATTTGGCACACGATTATACCTGTTCACTTCAAGCCAGTCAAGCAGCAGAACTAAAATGCTCATGTTAAAGATTAAACACCCCACGCTTATTGTTTTAGGGTGTGAAAGAACTCGAACTCAGCTGTGCTTTCAAAGATGCTATAACTCAAATGAAAACAGTCTTGATGTGCTTTCTTTGTCAAAATGGTGTCTATAGGGGCAGAGAGGAAGTCGGGGGAGCGTGTGTTTGTGTTTTACTTTTTATAAACAGTTTTGATACAGAGACATCTGACTTTTCATTCCTGCACCAGGAGTTAGATCTTAACACTTTTTGTTCTCTTATCAACTCCATTCCTATCTAAAAAAGGCAACAGTAGTGGCAATGCCTTTGGTTAGGATTACCCAGCCCTATATTTAGTGACCATCAACTCTGACCAACTTGCATAGTCAGTATTTCCCATGCCAGGTTGAATCCTTCCCCTAACTGCTTTGTCTGTATCAAAGATCAAGACTAGGAGGTAAAAAAAAATGTTCTGGGTGTTTTCTTAAATATCTTTCTTTATATAGGAAGTGCCGTAATGGTTTTGGGGGGAAACCCCCCTGAAAACTTGGAAATAGTAAGCTCAAGGTTTATAGCAAGGTCAGAAAGGTGCATCTTGGTGTCCTTAAGAAAAAGAATTGACTTAAAAATTCAGGAGCCTCTAAACATCTTATTTGTATGTCTTTGATAGAGATTTTGTCCAACACCTCAATTCCAAGAGGATTTTGCATGAATGGAGCATGTTCCAGAGTGGAAATGCAGTCTCTGGATGCACTGGGCACTGCTGTAGGTACCTGGCTCTGGGTCCAGGCTGATGAACAGGCTGTGCAAGGGCATTGCCCAAAGGAAGGAGACAACCTCACGTGACAGGCAGTGAAACGGTAAAGATCTCAAACTGCGGCTGCGTCAGGGGGATTTGAGGTTCTGCATCTGTTTACCCACTTACCAAGTGCTGAAGTGAAGCAGATGCAGCTTCATGGGGCAGATTGACTGGGCACCCTGAGCATTGGTGCTCACTGTTGGCACGTGGGGCTCAGGAGGACAATCCAGGCTGTTTGTAAACAATCATTGTTAACCTGTTTCAGTCACTCCACATTTGTGAAACTGGCTACTGGCATGGAGAAATCACTGGGAATTCTCTGTGAAATTCACGGTTTTATATGTAGTGACTTAAAGTGTGGACAGACAGGAGACCAAAACACTATGTGCATTACGGAGAGAGTTAAACATAACACCACTCTTCGGTGAGGGGGAGCCATAAAGGGTTTTCGATTGTGTTAAGCTCCTGTGGTGGCCGGTGACTGCAGCAGATTTTATGGGTAACTTGAGTCTCAGATAGCTGAAGATGTTGTAAAAGGGTGTCAGAGGAACCAGGTAAGCGGGCTTAGCGAACAGCAATCGATCAGGTAAGCCCACATAAAAAGTTACAGGTGTAACCTTGCAAAGAGTCATCCATAAATAAGAAAAAAATTTGCATTTTGTCAGCATGAACAAGTTTTTTTTTTCTGGATTGTGTTGGTACCAGCAGAACTGTGGCTTCTATAACTTTCCCTTTCTGACCACAGCAAGCTGCCCTATGAAGTGGCCCAGCGTTAGGGTGACTAAGGGCTCCTTCACTAATGAACAGAAATGGAGAGATCACTAATCACAAATGCAGGGTGATCACCTGGGCTAGACATCCACAACTTGTTCATTGTCAGCCTCTCTATTTGTGCATTGGGGTAGGATGTTTTTAAGTGGAAGTGTGGATAGGTAACTCCTGTAATAAGGAGTTTGTGCAGGGGCAGCTCACAGGGCAGGAGACTGTTCCCTGGGTAGGATATAGGGAATACACAAGGTTAAAGCAGGTACAGGTACAAATCAAAGTGTTTTTTTTTTTAAAAATCAAGAAGAGAGGAAGTTGAAGGGCTTACAGAAACCAGTACAGGTTAATATCACCAGTTTGAAAACAGCACAGCCATGTAGAAAGTGTATAAGGCTTTCATAAAAGCACTTTTTTCCTTGTTAATTATTAAGAATAATATTATTCTTGTTAACTCTTTGATATGAAATATATAAAAGCTGCACAGTAGGCTACCTTCTAATTAGTTCTACTAATATACTGATTAAAGTGTGGTTTGGCTTTTTTATTTTTTAACACTTCCTGAAAAGAAACCTGTGCTTCCAAAAGACATGAAGAGCAGCAGGTTAAAGCATGTGCACCTCTGTATTCATAAATGCTCCTTTTTCATGCAGGGTATAAAATCTGAGGTAGACTGTTTTCAGGAGGCTGGTAATATGAAAGGAATGACTTTACATTTGCTGGGCAGTATCAGGGACTTAGTTTTATCCTCCTGGAATTGTTCCAGTTTCTGCAGTCCTTTATCTGTTTAATCTGTAATATTACAGGCTTGATGTTACATTAAAAGTATTAAAAAAGCTGCAGTTGAGTTCACTTTTTTTTTTCTATGGGGATGTAATAATAATTCACTTAAGAGGTTCCTGGTTCATGTAATACCAAAATAATGAAGAATTAAAAGGCACTTTCTCTTGCACAAATATTTGTGCTTTATTTTATACAGTATTACAGAAATGAATTGCACTTTGCCTTAGAGTTTCTGAAGGCTGTGATTATAGATTTGCAGCAAAAAAATAGCTCAATGAATTCAGTATTGTCAGAAATGTGGTCATATGAAATCTATGGATTGCCATCCATTCCATTTTTTCCCTGGAATTTTCTAGACTTGCTGTCATTATCATATGCCTCAGTATATCTTGCAGAATATTAATGAATATAAAAATAACTTCTGAAGTTTGCAGTGAGATCACGATTGATTCAATGTGGTAGAAGATTTGATGCAGCATCTCACACTTTTACCATTCTGCTTTGGTTCATGACAGCTCTGGGTTTGTGTGTGTGGTTTTTTTTTCTTTTTACCATTTATCAGATATTCCCAAGACAAAATCTAAATGGCAGAAATAAATCACTCTCATAAAACATCCGATATGAAATATTTCCCCCCAGTGAAATCACCAGTTTAATGTGGTATCACTGTAATTTTTGAAGAAGAAAATATAAGATCAAATCCAATATTTGTCTTCTTTTTGGGTCATCCATGCAAGAGGAAGTGCAGCTCAGTTCCATATTTTGACATTCCTGCTGCAGATGTTTGCATGGAAGAGTCACTAAAGCCCATGTAGCAGAACAAACCCCAATACTTCCTACCCAGGCAACCCTGGTGAGTCACCTGGGAATTGTGTGCACCAGTTGTCAGGGAGAGGCCACCCAAAGAAAGCTTGGGAACCAAGTGATAGTGCTGAGTTTATCAGGGTTTATTTATTTTCTGCTATCAGACAGTACAATAAAAATTTCCCACAGTACTGAGCAAGTAAAAATAGTCTGCAGGGAAGGGAGGCTTCTGCTATAGAGCTTGGCAGCATTGTTGCAAATATGACTTTTGGATGTGCCTTTCCAAGGAGAATGTGTCCATGCACTGTTACAAAGTGTCTAATTCCCATTTTGAATTTCTGGTTGTGTTGGGACCTTTTTGGGGGTTTATTTCTTTTCTTTAGCCTTTTTTTGGAATGGGAGAGGGTGTTTGGAATTTTTGTTCTCTTTCCACCCCATCTCCCCCCATTATTTTCTTTTGTTTGGTTGGATGTTTTTAATTAAGATTTGCACTTCTCTATCAATGAAAGCCTCTAAGCAGGTCCAGCTAGACCTTGAAAATAATATAATAGAATATTCTTGTTTCTGTCCACGTTGGAGAAATAACTCTTAACATGTTAATGCCTCCTGGCAGCGGCCAGGGCTATTTGCCAGCTTCCTTTGAACACTGGAGCCAGTGGGTTCCCTGCTGCTGCTTTAGAGACATCTCTGCTCCCAGCAGGGCTGATGTGCCAAGGAATGACTGAAGAAGCCACTTTGTACTTTCAATCTATTGACTTTAAAACCATCCAAGTGACCCTGACAGAGCACTGTGTAAAAAAAGGTTGAAAGGACTTGGACTGGTTTGTATTTTTTTACTTGCCAAGTGAAGGTGCGGTTCCTACTGTCAAATCTCTAGGTTTCCTCACTGGCTCTTTCCAGAGACTTTCTTGTTCAACTACAGTTATAATCATTTAGGGATTCAGAAATAAAACCAGGGAAAACTGAGAACGTGCAGCTCTGGCTTGTGAGCACAAGGGGCTGATCTTACTGGCTCAGGCAAAACCTGCTCTAGTGCTGGGCCAGCAAGGAGGGAGGTTCATCTGGGGGGGACCTTTGGAACCTTCCTGTAAGGGAAGGAGGGTATAAAATGGGAGCCGATAAGGTGGTTGGCCAATAATCCATATGGACCTGTTGGAATGAGGCCAGAGCGGGGTAGCAAAGATGTTCTGAGGGCTGGAGCACATCTGCTGTGGAGACAGAGAGAGTTTGCTATGAGAGCGTTTGGATGGTTCAGCCTGGAGAAGAGAAAACTTTGGTGAGACCTTAGAGCCCTTTCCAGTAGCTAAAGGGCCTGCAAGGGAGCTGGAGAAGGACTTTGGACATGGAGTGCCATGGACTGACAGGACAAGAGGGAATGGTTTTAAACTAAATGTTCAGAATAAATACTGGGAAGAAATTCTTAACTGTGAGGGTGGTGAGGCACCGGCACAGGTTGCCCAGAGAAGCTATGGGTGCCTCATCCTCGGAAATGTTCAAGGCCAGATTGGATGGGGCTTGGAGAAACCTGGTGCAGGGGAAGGTGTCCTTGTGCAGGGCAGAGGCTTGGAACAAGATGAGCTTTAACTTCCCATCCCACCCAAACCATCCTATGATTCTGTGATTGATTTTCCTGCTGAAATACTACTACAGTAGTAATTTGGGATAATATTTGCAGAGTAGTCCCTGCAGGTGTTTTACTAAGGTAGTATTTACATGGAATTATCAAATTTGGAGGAAGTGGGGGAGTTGACATCATCAGATAAACCAGATTTTTTTTCGTAACCCTAACTTGCCCTGCTAAAGCAGGTTGTATCTCAGCCCATGCCTACGTTTTCTTTTACTCCAGAGAATCAATCTCTTACACTTGTTTGCAAAAGTGGATTTACTCTGAAATCAGTATCTGTTTAATTAATGCATTGGAAACAAAATGACGTTTGTTTCTCTGCTCGTGGGTGTTTCTGGAGAAGATGTGTGTGCTGTGAATTCCCAGGCACGTTTCCTGTGTGCTGGCTCCGTGTGATCCGAGCTGGCCACAAGTTCAGCCTTGGTGACGTCTTGGGACCGGCTCCTTGTTTTATTTATCCCCCGCTGGCTTTCCTGTTTGCAGCCTCATGTGCTCGTATTGTGAACGGGCAGATACTCATCTGGTGTTAACACGTCGCTGGTTTAACCATAGCCCTCCTGCTTTGATGTGAGCCCACCCTGCAATCTCTGAGGTGGGTTTAAAATGAAAGTCAAAGGTTGGGTTTAGGTACGTGTTTACGGAGATAATTCTGTTTGAAAGAAAACTACTGGTTAGCTTGTGAGATGTGTGGCTTTACAGACCCTTGTGTTTCTTCTGCATATGAGACAAGTCTCATTCAGACACATAATCCTGCCTGGACTCCTCGGGGGAGCGGTAGAATTCCACTGGGCTGGCTGCCCATGCCTGACCTCTTCCTGGACTCCTCTTCCTGCAGGTCAGCCTGGAGTGAGCCAGGTGGGATCTACAAGTGACTCCTGGCCCACCACCTCTTCTGCACAGGACACTGTTCAGGTGGAAAACTATATGTAGTTGTCCCCCAGGCATATTACAAGTACCATATTATATTGTTTTGGAGGTGTTCCCTGCTGGTTTCACTATCCAAGCAAATGTAACATGCTAAGAGGTTTGCCAGCCATGACTCCAGAGTATTTGTGATGCACTCAGTTACTTAAGTAATATATACTTGGTGGTTTTCCTGGCTAGCAGAGGTAGAAGTTTTGCTTAAATGTGGAATATTTTGTGACCCAAAAGGAAAAATGACATGGAGTGAAAAAAAATTATTTATTGCTTAGCCACGAGAATCTCAGAGATTGTTAACAAGCAACAAAATTTGTTTCTCTGGGAAATGTTATGCTAGAAATTTCTTTGATTCACCCTTGCACACATCTGAGTAAGAAGTGGAGAAGTAAGTTCCTTTTCATTTTAATCACATGTCACTGAATGGTTGGGCTTCAGTCCCCCAAAAAAGGGCAACACTTCCGAACCGTTCTACTTCTGCTAATAACTTTTATTGAAAGTCTGAGCTCTGCAATTCTTTTAATTAAGAAAAAACCCTCTGTTAGTAAAGAACTTTGCTTACCACAGTCTCAAAACCTGATAATAAGAACAAGGTTTCCTTGCTACCAAGTGAATGCATAACTGCAGCTGGAAAACTGTTTTACCAGCTAGTCCTTCCCAAAAGCAATTAATGTCTTTTCTGTCTCTGTTGACCAAAAATAAAATTGGGAAGGCTGAAAATCAATGTGGGTTCTTAATCACAAGGAAAGGTACCAGGATGTTTGAAGGCACTTTGGGTTTCTGGTGACATTACAGATTGGGTTTTTACTTATGCAAGGGACAGCTAAATCTTTAAAACATCCTAATCTAAGGCAAAACCTAAGACAGGAGAATAAAATATCTTACTGAGCAATGAAATTGCATTGAATCCCAGCGTCTGCAGAGCAAATGACTACATTGCCTGTACCAGAAGGATCAGACCTAAACCCCTACAATACTCCGGTTGCTCCAAGAAACAGCTGCCTGGGTACAGCAGTCCAGAAGTACTTGGCTGGCTGGCTGTGTTTGAACACAGTCATCAGAAGCTGATGCTTTTTCACTATCTAAAGAGTGTTTTCCTGGTAATTCAAGATGGGATAATTCCTTTACAAAGAACCCTTAATGATCTTACAAGCACCACGTCAAGTTGAGAAGGCTTTTAAGAGTGGGTCTGGCGCCTTGGCTAGTGGCTTTAAAATGCAACTGCGTTTCGTGTGAAATAGGATCTAACTGGACAAACCCCGTCCAGTTTCACACTGTCTCAGTTTCTTGAACGGTGTGGAGCTCTCCCTGTGTGAAGGTGGAGTTGACTCCCTCTCCCTGTGACACTGGAAATGAATATGAATATAAATAAAATGATATGTGAATTCAGAGAGGTTTCTTTTTGCTCTTCCAATATACTGGCTAAAAGTTAAAAATACTTGATGTATCAAAGTTGCTAGAAACCGTTTTAAGTAGCTGCTCAAACTGATGCCATAGAGAACAACTGTATTTTTTAAAGTTTTCAGCATGTGAGGATTGGTTTTCTAAAAATACATGGGTTTTTTTAAGTATATTTACTAAGATAGAAAAAGATGTTCTTCTTTTAGTCTCACATATAAATATTTTTGCAGCACTCTACTGTTACAGCTCATAGAAAACCTGATTCAAGTCTGGGGACAGTTTGTGTTTCTTGGATGTTTGTTTTGCAGCTCCTTTTTATAGCCCGGGCTCAGGACTGAAACAGGAGGAGGGGGTGGGACAGCATGTGGGGAGAAGAAAACTTTGACAGTTGCAGGAAATGGGTGTCCATTCCTACACCTTCCTGAAAGCATCGAGCTTGGCTTTCCAGCCTCAGGGTGGGGGTGCAGGTGCTCTTTCTGTTGCACAGGACCTGCTCTCACGACCCCACTTGAGCACAAAGACCACGTCCACCCCTATGAAGGGCTCAGCTGAAGTCCAGGTTGCAGCCTGGGCAGCAAATGTGCCAGTCACTGACTGATTTGTTCCATTTTGGTTTTGCTCCACTGCAGAGGGTCTGAGTGGGGCTGAATTATTTTTTAACAATAAGGAGTATGTCAAAAGGGATGCCTTATTTCTTGCTGATCATGAGCAGAGATACCAAATTTGTTCTTTTCCTGGAGGACATCTTAAGGGAGCAATAAGGAGGTTGGCATTTCACCACTCCATCTTATTTTTTTTTTTTTTTGTGGAGGATATAAACTAACAAAGCATTAAATAAAATTGAAGCTCGATTCTATGCAGCCTGATTTACAACTCTCTTGGTCAGATTTTAGGTTGGTCCACTTGACAGTGGATAACCAGACACCATCCAACACACATGGGAAAGTTATAGCTGCTTTATGGCTCAAAGTATGCTCAGTGAGTACACTTACACTTGGATGAAGTGGCAATGTCTTTGTGTAATCAAAGAGTTTCGTTTTGAGCAGTTCACATTCCTTTTAGGTGACAAAACCTGAAGAGGGGGGGAAAAAGTCCTCCTTATGCCTTAGGCTCATGAAAAACATCTCCTCCTCAATCTCCTCCTGTCTGCTCACAGTCCCCCGTGTGACTAAGCCATAAAATCAGCTTTAGCAGATCTTAAAGGTTCCATGGGCAAACCCTGGCCTGATTTAGTCTGTTGATGGGCTCACATGACTTGGGGTGCAGAGTTGTGGCTGGAAAGCCTGAGAATGTCAACAGCAGTTTGGCCTTTGAGGTCATCTTGTCGAGGACCAGGACCCAGGGCTGCATAACATGGCACTGCCACTCCTTCCCTGAAAGGTCAGGATAGAAATCAGCCGGTGGCTGGAACACATGTGGAGGAAAGAGAGGTCAGGTTACGGAGAGGAGCTGTTGTCAGATCTTGTCTGTGAAACAAGACTTGTGTTATAGATATTGTGTTATTATTTTGCGGTGGTGAGAAAAGCTTCTCCTGCAGTAGCTGTTCTGTGAAAGGCAGCTCAAATCGTTTTCCTGGTCGGGTCTGGGAAAACAGGGATGATAAAAGTGGGGAGATTTAGCAGGAGCTGAAGAGGCATTTGCTTTGCGGTCCCGATTTGCAGCAGTTGCACTGGTTGGGCTGACACTGTCCAGTTCTGCTCATTTCAGGGGAGAATGGTCAACTGCAGCAGGGGTCTGTGATCTGTTTTCTGCTTCACAAAGCCTCAGGGGTTAACTAATGTATTGCTTGAGATTTGACTTTTCCAGTGCTTCCTAATCAAGGAATGTTTTGAGGGGCACTTCAGGGCAGGAAAATATTCAGGAAAATACAAGAAAGCCCCCTGCTAAATGGAGTTAAGCTGTCAAATTCCTCACCAAACATTTCTTTCTTCACAGTGATGAAATGTAATTCTTTTTCTCAAATATTGTTCTTGCAATTTTGTTTTGTAGGAATCGGAGTTTCTCTGTCTGGAGTTTGATGAGGCCAAGGTGAGCCAGATGCTGAAGAAACTCTCAGAAATAGAGGAGAGTATGGCTTTGTTGACTCAGACTACTTAATCAAATAAAGAGATTGCAACTTGGAAAAAAATGTCCATTGGTACTTTTTCACTGTTTCTGCACATAAAATGTGCTGACAATGGTTAAATTATAAGTGGATGATGCATTCATAACCAGACATGGGCTAAGTTGCACTGTGAAGATTTCTCATCCACTCCTCCTGGCCTCTTCACCAAGGTGGCAGCAGCATTGTTTGCATAACCAAGCTGTAGAATGCAGCAGAGCTTTTCTCTTTTACCCCTCAGTCAATTTTGGAGTCTTCCAGATGCTGTGAATGCTGGGCTGGATGAACAGCAAAGGTAAATTGGCCAGTTGTGGCAGGAGAGAAATGAGCAGAACAAACAGGCAGATTAGGGGGTACTCATGTTTATCCTTCCAAACCATGGGCTTTATAGGACAAATCCACCTGTGTGAACTCTGTCTGCTTAGAGCTTAAAGCCCGGGAGAGCAGATGAAGTGCAGCGAGTTCAGGGAGCAGAGGCACAAACACACATTTCTGTAACAAAGGGGAGCCTCTGTGCTGCTGAGGATTAAGTGGTTCCCAAGGGTGTGAGTTGGATAACCTGGCTGGCCTGTCCAGTCAGACCTTCCTGGTGCTGTGGGGAGCCAGGGGACAATCAGGGGATCATCTCTAGGGCAGTGGGAGGTGCTGGTTTCCCAAGAGGAGCAGTCCTCCTGCATATGCAGATCACCTGATCCGGCTGCTCCTGGTGATCCTTCAAAGCCCCTTCTGATGTGCTTCCCCCAGGATCATCCCACCCTCCTCAGCCTTCTGGCTCTTGAGCTGTAGTGGTGCAGCCCTGGCATCGAGCTGCACGGTGTGTTTGAGAGGCCAGTGCTTTGTCAGAGCACAGTTTAACTTGGCTGCGCTTGGTTGTGTTTGTCACGCTTTGTTTTGACCTCAAAAAGCCTCAGATCAAACCCGAGGGTTCCAGTGTGTGTGTGTGCACGTTCAGCTTGGAATGTGGGTAAAAGGAAAATGCCCTTGGCAACCTGGCAGGCTACAGCCCCATCGATAAAACAGTTGTGTGTGAAGGAAGCTGAAAGCAGGGGCAGATAAGGGGCACCGCGGTCCGCGCTGCCTGGGTTGCTGCGCCTCTGGGCAGTTGTAGGAGGTTGCCCACATCTGTGTCATAACTGCAGAGCAGCCACTGCCCTCCCAGGGGAAGAGGCCTGACAGAAGTGTTTTCAGCATCGTGTGTTTCCGTCCAGGGGTGCAGTCATGTCATCCGTGTCATAGCTGGCGGTCTGACCGCACTGCACTGCCTGGAGGAACTGGAGGGGCTGTCTGGGCAGGCTGACACTCTCCCGGAGAATGAGGGTCCCTACAGGAAAGCTGCCTGCTGGTAAAAGGGGGAGGGTACTGCCTCGCTGGTTTGCTTTGTTACCTAAGCAGAAGGTGTGCACACCCGTTTGGTTGGAGGCTGCATTGATTCTTCCCACTTTACATTAGCTTCGCAAGCAACCTCCTCCTGAGCTGAGGGCTTGTACCAAGATAGAGATGACAACATAAAATGTTCTTGTGCCATAACTAAAGTACTCCTCATTGCTTCTCCTTGTGAATTTATGGCTTGTGGAGTTGCCAGATTGCACTTGGACGTGAAATTTCTTCAGATCAAGGGAAGGGCACCTTTCCCCATCTGCCTGGTCAGAAGGGAAAGCATCACTCAAGCCAATTTGTGTCTCTGCCCAGGGAATTAATGTTTCCTGTGCCTGTCCTGCTGCCACCTTGCCTCTTAGAGCCACCTGGTTCTCCCCTCTGTCTTGTGGAGGGATTGCACAGCCCACAGCACTTCCACTTCCCCCATGCCTTCAGCTGATAACTCCTCAGAGAGGAACTGCTCTGTAGCCACCAACTGATCCTCACAGCGGTCACTGGCTGCGGCACTGGCGTGAAGTGAGTGGTTTGTGATTCTCTGAGCTTTCCATTTGCGTTCTCAACAAGGTTCATTAAAATGTTTTCTGTGTTTCAGAGCAGTTTAGTTTACAAAAAAAAAAAAAAAGATTAAGGTCAGAGAAGGATCATGTTCTAAAGTAACTTGCACTGTGTCAAACATACTTATTGTTTTATTTTAACATGGTCAGAGGATAGGAAAATGTGCTATAAATGGAAATTAAAGAGAAACAAACTGGGAACAGATGTCAGGAAGTATTAATCCATGCAAAGAATATAAATATGTGAAATGGCTAACCAGGCAAGGAGGCTGAGGCAAAAAAATCTTGGGGACATTTAACACACTGGATACTTTCCTAGTTGAGGTGTGAAGTTAAAAAGGAGTACATTTTTATGGGTGGATGCTTCTCTCTCTTCCTAATCCTCCCTCCCCTGAATAATGATCCAGATTTTCTTCTTGGTGGATCTTGGTAAATTACTGTGCAAAAAAAAGTAAAATAGCTGAGTGTGTTGAGGACCACGTTCTGCTCACCCCTTGGTGAGGGCAAAGAAGTCACAGGGCATAATTGTTCCATAATTTGATGTGAGGAGGGAAAGAGGATGCTGTGCTTGCTCAGAGTGCTGTAATCCTCAGCTGCTGCTGGGGCACAGAGGACAGATCTGCTCCTTTAGCAGGACAATTCCCTTCCCGCTGGGATGGTTTGTGTGTGTCCACCCATCTGTCCCTGCCTACAGTGTTCTGAACCTATTGGCCACTTTCAGCTGAACAGGGCCTCCGATGCCACTCTGCTTCGCTTCCTTGAGTGAAAGGCACAATCACCCGTGGCTTTTGTTGAGATTCACAGGCGTCACTTGCTCTCTCTGGTCCTCTGTGGTGTTGGCAAAGGAGAGCTCCTGCGTGTGCACGTCAGGAGAGATTTCATATTCCACCCCCCAAAGCCCAGATAACCAGACTTAGCCTGAATGCCAGGCAGCTCCTGCAGTGGCACTGGATGCTGCCTCCTGCATGGATCCAGCCAAGATCCCAGCACAGCACAGACCGTAGTGGTCTCATCCGGTGTTGGAAACCTCTTTTTCCTGCTGTGACAGCGGCTCCTGCCTCTGTGCACTGAGCCAGTGTGACATGGGAGCCGTCACCTCCTTCTCCTCTTCCTTCAGTGAAGCAGCCACGTGACAGCGTGCCCCAGATCCAACCTGCCAGGCAGTTTGTAGCTTTACAGCAAGGACTGAGCAGCTCAGCACAGCCAGAGGAGGAAAGCGAGGGAGATGGGGAAGCAGTGGGAAGAAGGGCTGAAGGAGGGCACCTGCCTGAGTCCCACCTGAGAGAGGTTTGTTTCTCTGCCTAATCCTCAAAAGCAGCCAGGGAAGGAGCTGGGACACCACTCCAGCATCCTTAACCTTGGAGAGCTGCCTTTCACTCCTGCCCCCCTGCAGCTGTGCCTGCCTGCTGCCTGCCTTGCTAACAACTAAAAACCACTTGTGGGGGAACCGCCGCGTGGCGGGGGGCAAGCTTGGTTTCAGTCAGAGTCCGTGTCTTTAATCTAACGTGCATCATTTCGGCAGAAGCCGGGCAGGGAGTGTCCGGGAAGATACTGCCGGGGCCGGGGACAGCACCCAGCGGCACCGGCAGCTTCCTCCCGCCCCACTTCTGCCGGCGGTTTCCTGAGTGACAACTCGCAGGAGCCGCGGTGCATTTGCCCTGCGGTGAGCGAAGGCAGCTGCTGCAGCTCTGGCACCACGTTCCCGATGACTCACCCTGCACGTGATGGGGAGCCCATCCTGAGCTCCGCTGCCTCTCACCGAAGACTCACAAGCAGCCGCCGCGTGTTGTTGCAACCACCTTCAGCGTGTTCTTCCTTGCATATCACCTTTTGCACTGCTAACCCCCCCTGCAATTTATTCCTGCAATCGCTTCTTCTTTTCTGGGCATCCTGCCAAGTTGCCGCTCGTTGTATGATCTGGTGCTCCCTAAAATATCTGCAAGTCCTGTCGCCTTCAATCACATGTTACACAATTGGCAAGCCCTGCACTCACTCTCTGCTTGGCAAGACAATTACTCTTAGCACAGTTTTCTCTTTTCTTGGTCTGCATGTGCCCAGAACTGCTAAATTTTTAAAGTGTTTTTTCTAGGCGTATCTGTATTTTGAAAAAAAACGAATGGTTTATAGGCATACCACGCTTTGCCAAATCCAAGCAAAAGCTATATTTCATAATGCTTTGGGCCATGGAAAGCGGCAGGTGATGAGGCATATTTATTTTATATTGGTGTTGATTTACTTTGCCATTATTCAGGTTACTTAGTTTCATTTTACATTTTTTAATCTGTTTCTTACAGGTCCTTTTTGCAAGTGTAAATATTAACGTTTGTGCTCCTATCGTGTTTCATGTGGGAAGGATTTTGCCGTAGCCCGTAACCTCCACATCTTATTGTGCTGTAACTTTTTGATAAACCGGTTGATATTTCAAGAGGTTTTCTTTCCTCTATGTCAGCTCTTTGCTACGTATTGATAAAACAAATCATTTTTCTGAGGAGATTTCCCGATTTAAATATTTACTGACCGTTTGTAGGATGCTCCAAGAAGTTTTAGCCGAAGACTCACACTTGCCATACGTTGCTCACAGAAATGTTTTCTTCTCCTTCTAGGGTATTTCAACAGTTTATTCATTCAGTCCAAATATATATAAAGAGGTGCTCAGTGCTGGGAACAGAGAGAGCCTTTCTAAGAAGGGGAATGCAGTGGTCCTTTGCAGCAGCCACTGACAAGTCTTTAATGTGTTATGTTTCATGTGGCTTGCAGCTGGAATAACAGACGGTGACTCCTCGCCTTGAAGCTGGGCCTGTTAAAATCTGCCTCTTAAATTATTCCCAAATCCCAGGGAAGTGTGGCTTGGGGTGTCATTTAATCTGACGTGGAGGGTAGAAACGCACTCCTGGGTCTCCCTGGCCATGGCAGGAGGGAAAGGTGCCAGCACAGGGAGACAGGCAGCCCTCACCATCAGGGCTTTCTCCCCTCAGCACAGCAAAATACAGCTATTCCTGCCCACACAGGTCACACTGGTTCCTTGCCAAAGCTGTGGACGAGTCCTCCCCTCTCCTCAACAAGGACACACACATACCAACAAAGATGCCTTTTCCCAGTAGAATGAATCCCGTGGGTGATCCCCAGGGCAACAGAAGTCCCAGAGGACACGGTGTGTCACCTCCTATGAAAAGGTGGCAAGAGGGATGCAGCTACAGCCTCACCTGGTGCAAATCCACCTGCAGACTGCCAGCAGCACTTGGGAAGTACTATTTTGGGATATCACCTGAGCTTGCTGTCCAAGCACAAAATCATGGGCGATGGAGGCTGGTGCTGTGAAACTTTCCTCCCAGGTGTAATGGGGTTGATCATCCCCAACGTCCAGTCCCCAAATGCCTTGCCCTTCCTCCTTCCTTTTAGTGGTAGCAAGGCAGATCTTGCAGTGCAAGAAATTGCAGGAGAACAGGTTTGGAAGCATATGAGAGGGAGTGGGCCGAGGCAGCTGGGGATGGAGAGCCCACCTCAGGCGGGGGTTTGACCCTGGGGCATTTTGCAGATGGTCCTTGGGGTTATCACAGCAAGCAGGACCCAAGGGGAGGTCCCGGAAATACAGAGCTGTCAGAGGACATCTGCCAACCGGGAGGTAAGAAATACTCCTCCAAAGACATTTTCCTGTCTCTCATTCCCCCTTGCGTGCAGGTGGCTTGGGGCTTGCATTTTAATTCACTTGGTGGCCACAGCGCTGCAGCTCCAGCACTCAGCCATTAGCTCTTGCAATGAGATGGTATTGGAGAATACACAATACCAGGTAATTGAGTTAAACAGCATTTTTGGATGCCAGCAAGGGTCTCAGACCCTTAAGGAGTGACATTTTACAGGGGTGGATGGGAGAAGATTGGTGATCACAGCACAGAACTCAAAGCCATAGTGTTTCTGAGAGGAGCCTGGGAGGAAACAATCATTTGGGTTTGATGATATGTAATTTTTCTGCCATACTTCCTGAGCTTTCTGGCCAGTTGGCAGCCCTGGCTGATACAGCACTACCAGGAAATTACATGATATAGTGCATTTTAGTAATAAGTGGCACTTTTCCTGCCTTGTAAATCAAACCATTTATGGCATTAGAGTCTTCATGGCATCTCTGTTCCTGGCAGCAAAAGAAACAAATAAGCAAAGCCACGTCAGGAGTAGATGGCAGGCTCAAGCAGAGAGGTGTCTGTTTGATCCCAGCCACCTGTGAGTGGTTCAGGCCTCTCCCTGTACTCTCAAAACACAGCAGCTACCCCATCACCCTCTGCAAAATGTGTGGTGGCTTGGTGTGCTCTGGCCTCATCCAGGCATCCCCTTAAAATAAATTCACCGCTGCAGAATCTCAGAACAAATCTGCATTTTTCTACAGCCCAGGAACACAGTGTGTAAAGTTAATCCCCTGTTCCAAGATCCTGCAAGGCAATGGTATGCAGAAGTACAAGGTTAAGAAAATGCCATCAAGAAGCAGTGGCTGGGAACCATAAATACCTTTCAGGCAGTCCTTAGGCACATGAGATGAGCAAGCAAAGCAACTGGAATTTATAAACTTACATAATTAATTTTTCTTTGCAAGGAGGACAAACATTCCCATGTTCCAGCTCTCTCGGAGCCTTTGACAACTGGGCTCCTTTCTATAAATAATGTTATGTAAGTTTATACATTTCAGTTAGTGCTTGTTCTAGCCTCTCACAGCCCAAGGATGTTTTCACTCCAGTTTATTATTTCAGCTGTGGATAGATCATTTTGCCTTGGTGCATCTGTAATGGGATTTAAATTAAGATGCTTGCAAGCAGCATAATAGTAGTGAAATAGTCTTTGGAAAACATTGGTACATACCCAGTGAGAATGAAAGAAAGAAATAAACTTTACATTGCATCATCAGACGAAATGTCTGCACCCTTCTGTGCAGGGCAGGAGCAGGGTTTCTCTGTCTGAGGGGAAGGGCAAGTGCTGTACCTGGGCTGCATTGCAGGGCTGCTGGACACATGGTGTAATGGCCATGGGTTTTTTTTCCCCAGAGCACAGGAACACCTCTGAGTCATCCTACAGCCCGGTAACTACAGCATGCTGCAATCCGAGCTGACAGAAATGCTTAACCCCAATGGCTTAATCCCCAGCCATCGCAAATTAGCACAGCTCCATTAACTCCAGAGGGCTATTTACATGGGGGAGGTTAAATATGTACAGGATGAGGCACAAAACCTGCAGCAATTGTGTGCATGGGGCAGTGGTTTACTAATTTACAAGGCAAGATCTCGTCTGTGCTGTGTGCTGGTTTCTGAACTTTTATTTACTTATAGTGAGCACATCCATGTCAGGGAGATTTCTCCATCGAGCAGCATGAGGCAAGCCCTTCATTTACTCTGATGATGTTGCTCATCCCAGTCCCTAATGGGGGAGGCATCTTCCCTCTGTGTCATTTTTCAGTAACCTGTGGGTATGAATCTAGATATTAAAAGTAGATATGTGGATTAATTTACTTTCCCTTTGTCCTGTTTTTTTTTTTATCTGCAGATCCTACAATAATAAGAAAGAAGCTTTCTGATCTCCTTCTTTGACACGTTGTAATTCAGATATGCAGGGGGCCACATCCTGCACTGCTCAGTGCCATGTGGGCTAGGCAGTAACGACTGTGTGTAAGTCAGCACTGTGGCACAGCAAATAGCCTGTTGCCTCTGAGGTGGCTTTTACGAGCACAAATACAGGTGAAGAGGTTATAGGAGAACTGCAGGTCCTGGGGGAAATCAGGTGACCGCCTGGGAGAAGGCATCAGCAGTCATCAGGTGGTGCAGGACAGGGACTTCTGAGCTGGGAGTGAGGTCCCAGGGTGCTCTGCAAGCTGGGCACCCACAGTGCTGGACAGGTCCCTGCACCCAAGGGCTGACACAGAGGCTGCAGGCAGTAGCAGAGCTAAAACCAGGGTTTGCAACTGCTGTTCTGACCCCAGAGAGCAGGCACAAATCTCCTTCTGCATAGGGCCTGATGAGGGCCTTGGAGGGTGCTCCAAAACAGCCCAGTTAGGTCCCACCCCAACCCTGCAGCTGTAAGAATGAAGCTCCTGAGACAGGGCCACTCTCTCCACCCTGGTTTTGGAGACACTTCTGCTCACGCCACCCAAAGGAGGAGTCACAGAATCAAGACCTCTGAGGGAGCTCTCAAGTGAGGAGTGCCAACCCCAAGCCTGGTGGCAAAACACTCTCTCCCTCTGCCACTGGCCTGTAACTCCCGTGGGCTGATCGGGATTTCACTCTGGTAGCAGCTGTGAGTGCTTTGCCAAGAGGCTGGGAGTGTCCTGAAAAACCTCCTGCGCGCCGTGTTGGCGTAGATTCCTTTGCCACCCAGAAACAGCCAGCTTGGGTGTCAGCACCCTCCCAGATAGAGGACTGGTTTTAATTGGAATCGCCTTACCCAAGCTGGCACTGTGAGAGTCCAAGGGAAATCACACAGAAGAGCCTCATCCGAGAGATGCCTGAAGTCAAGATGATTTTTAAAAAAAATCTAGGTGACATGTGAGGACTGGCAGTTTTCCCACATCTGAGATTTTGCTGGTGCTTAACACTGCATCTGCTAAAAAAAAAAATAAAAGCAGAGCAGAAGCAGTTCAGCTGAATTTCTCCAAAGTGTAAATAGCTTTCTCACCTTTGAAGAGGCTCAGCTGCAGCTTCTTCAGTTTTGCAGCTCTTCAGGTCTTGCTGCAAAACACTGTGGGAAGCCTCTGAGCTGAGGGAAGGAGAAGTGTAAGGAGCTCATATTTCCGGGACACAAAAAAGGATGTTTTATATATAGCAGGTGCTTTTTTTGCCTTTTTTTCCCCAAATAATTACTGCCCAGTTTCTGCTAATATAGAAATTGAATTTCAAGGGGATTCTTCTCCATCCTCTTGCCTGTGCATTCTGTCTGCAAGAAAAAGGAACCCCACTTGGAGGAAAACAGTGTTAGTTACTGCAGCCTTTGTCTGAAAAGGTATGTCCTTCTAGAGCAGGGAAACAATTACTTTAATCCAAGCAGCTCAGGGAGTAATTATTTTTGGTAAATGTGAATCAATATGAGCACAAGGCAGCTCTGCCCACAGCTTGCCAATGACAGCACACAACATAGCAGGGGCAAGTTTCTCTCCACAATCTCTCTCCTGTCCTGCTTTGCCTTTACAGCAAACTGCAATGCTCCAGAAGAAAAAAAGTGGTGCTCTGGCGCACATGGATGGATGTGCCAATCTCTTCAACCTGGGTGGTTTTACCAAAGCTGAACCTACCAGCCACATCTCCACCATCTCACCAAGGTGCAAAAGCAAAGGGAGGTGGGGCAGAACATCTCTGTAGCAGCTGCTCTTGCGGTGCTGGTTTGCAAGAGTTCGGCAGGGGGAGAAGGTGGGTAAAATGACTGTGTGAGGAGACCACTGAAACGTTGTGTTCATGTTGCTGGCATGCCTTGCTGACAAACACTGCCTACTCTGGGAGAGGCTCTTTTCTTGTCTGAATTCTAGGCTCAAGCATTTGGGTGGGAAGAAACAGGTTAATTCCTGGAGGAACTGAGATGCTCCAGCTCCAATTGCATGTCGTCTTTGGGTTTTTATTTTGTTCTTATTGCTGCTGAAGTGCTCACATGCCACAGGAGCAATCTTTAGGGTCCTGTTATTATTTAAATTTTAACCTCTTATCTCCTCTTCTTATCCTCTTTGGTCACAGAAGCACACTCAGGTTAGTCCCATGATTTCCAGGTGTCCTCCAGCCACACTAGTCTGTCTGCAAAAATCAGACGGATCAGTGTCCTGGATAAGCTTTGGTCCACCACAGAAAATTAACTCCAGCTGCACTGGCCTTATGGGAGGGCTTTGACTATTTGCAAGAGGGAGGTTGGGAAGCATTCCAATAGATGTGTGCCTGCAGCCATCAGTGTTTTCAGGCCAGGAGGTGAGTTTTGGAGCAGGGGCTGAGACATCATTAATATTACTGGATGTGGCATGAGGGGTCTGGGACAAGCACTTCCATAATGTGAATGACTGCCAGTCCATTTCCCTGTGGAAAGGACCTAGTCAGTGTTTCCAGTGGGATGAGTGCTGGTCCCTTGTGGAAAGCTGCTGTGGGGGACAAGGCAGCCGTGTTCATAAGGGTGGCTGCAAGCAGGAAAATCCTGTGCCTTGCTGCTTTCCAGTAGCTGGGGGAGGACAGGACGTGCCTGCAGCCACTGCAAGGACTGAGAGATGTGGGATGGGATGTGATGTGGCTCCCCCAGGAATGCAGCACATGGCCCCCTGGAGTGGAGTGCCCCAAGGCTGGTCCCCATCTCTCAGTAGCCTGGCTCTGTCTGACTTCTTGCTCTTGCTTTGCTGCAGTGGAACAGGGAGAGCGAGATAACCTTGAAGATTTTATAACCTGAGACTCATTCCTACTTCTCCTTTGCTCCTGGCAATGTACCAATTATTAATTAACAGGCAAATGCTAGAGAAAAGGCCAATGTACACAGTTCATTTCCACAGATGTAAATGCAGCAGTCCCCAGGTCAGCTTTTATTAAGAGTGAACCCAATTGCTATGAATAAATAGCCTGGAAAAAAACCCCAGAAACTATTTTGAACTTGATAAAAGGTGAGAGTCGAATCCTTTTAAAAGTTTCTCTTTTCTGGCTGTCATGCACATCACCCTACCTATGGAAAACCTCGGGCAACAAGAATTTGTGTCACCAAGGGATATAACATCTAATGCCCTGAACACACAACTTCCCTGTAACCTGCTACTGGGAAATGTTTGGTGCCCTGCAACTCCCTGAAAAGGGCTGTACACTGCATCTAATCATGATGCTGAGTGAAGGTGGTATTTTTGAGTATGTAGGCAAAATAGTTATTCTAGGTTCAGACCAAATTAAAGTTGCTGCAATCAGAAGAATTTGCTTTCTTTCTCAAGAGAGGAAACAAAAAAAAAGAAGAGCAACAATTTACCTCTGTGTCTGTCACAAAGCTTAGCTTTACGGACCTGAAACATGAAAATCCTACTTCTTCTATCGACCAAACCACAGAATAACTTTAGTAGCACATTTTTCAGGGCTCCCTTAGTTCCACCCAAACACAACCAGCCACTCAGGAGAGGTTGTACATCTGTGTTTAGATGTGATCCCTTGTGTCCTGCTTCATCCTACAGTGCATGCTGGAAGTGGCCCAGGGACTGTACTCCCTGAAAGATATAATTAGTGTCTGCTTCATTGTCAGTGCTTTAAAAAGCACATTTTTATGAGGTTACTCCTTATGCTGGCACTACCTGTCTCAACAGCTGGATAACAAATCCTCTTTCTCAGCAGGCCCTTTCAAATCAACAATGTCAACAACAGCAAAAGCTTGGGAACAGCACGTCTGGGTGCTGGTAGGAGCTGTTTCTCAGTAATTCATGTATAAGGTTGTATCAGGTCATGACACAGGATGGCAGGACATCAGGTGGATTTGTGTCCTTGCTTGACAGTGTTGTTTTCTCCTGCCTTGGCTGCTGTAAGCAATAGGGCCTGCTGAAAAGGGGGGAAGAGATATAAATAAAATTAAATGCACATGAATCTGAAGTGGCTGAGGTGCTTCTAAACAAGATGGGGTGCTGGCATGGGCTTAGCACAACGCTGCACTAGCCAGTGCAGGCAGAGCGGGGGGGTGTAGGAATGAGGCTGGTTTAAAGAAGGCGGGCTGTCTTTCCACATGGCCTTCCCTGCTCCCTCACTTTGCAAAGGGGTTGGTGAGCCTTGTGTTAAGCCAGTGTGCCCACCTTGTCCCCTAAACCCCCGTGGGGACATGAACTTAAGGGTAGGTGTCCTGGCCCCCAGTGAGAGTTCGAGGGGCAGGAGGGAAGGAGTGGCTCTCAGGCTTTCGAGTCAGGATGGGATGGGAGAGAGAGTTGCTTTGTGGGATTGCTTTGTGTTAACGAGACTGTTAAACCTGCTGACTGTCAAGGGAGATTTGAGTTCAGAGCTGGTTGCAGTGGGATGAGGTTGAGGACATCGCCGTGCTCACTGGTACTCAAACCAGGACCTGTTAATTGGCAGCATCAGAAAGCAAGCTCCCCGGACTCAACGCTTTGCCTGGCATTGACGCACAGATTTGGGGAAGGCGGATCTGCTTGCTGGGGAGAGCAGGGCTGGAAGGTGAGCTCTGGCCTCACCCTTTGCTTTGGAGTTTCTGGGCTGTAGCTGCCCTGAGCACAGCAGAGGCATCACAGTGAAGCAGTGGTTTGAGAACATGCTGTGCTCCATGGCAATGTTGGTTCTAGGTATTTTCCTCCTTTCAGCTAACCCTCGAGGCTGGCAATTGGATCAGGGAATATATTTGGATTAAAACACCTCCCCCCTCCCAAAGGTTTCAAAATGCAGCCCCATGACCGGTTAAGTCGGTGTGATTACAGAGGAGCAGGCACGGCCATGGGTGTGGGACTGGGAGGAGAAATGTCCTTCCCCCAAAGACAGCAGACCATTTCACCATTGTCCAAACTGTTCAGCTTTAATGTGTTTTTCCAGGCTCCTTAGCACCCGGTGTTACGTGATACACTGTTATAGCTGATTTTTGTTTTCTTTTTTCTTTCTTTAGTTGATCTCAAAACATACTGTTATGAAATCTCCCGTGCAGTGGAACCAAGCTCTTGGCTGCCAGACACTTAATTCTCCTCTCCAGCCCTGTGTTACTTAATGGACAATGATGCTTTGCCGATTTAGGGTAATTCCTCCCTTTGCTGTAATCTTCCTGTGTTGATGAAAAGGACAGCCTTACTCAAATGTGAAGTACATATATAAATATTTGAAGAGGAATGAAATATGCAACATCTCTCCAGATGCACTGTGAATGGGGACGTTTCTTACAGACTCCGTGGAGATACTTTAAGAGCAGCTCCAAATGACTCGCTGCAGGTTTTCCATTGGCATCCACTGGCAGAGTATGGGGAGCCCAGTATGTGCCGTGGGTGCTCGTGATGTTTGCCAAGCCAGTCGTGTTTATGACTGGTGCACATCAGCTACTGAGTCTTGGTGAACACGAGCGCTGTAAAATGGAAGTGCATCAACGTGTATTTTTATGGATCACAGGGACATCCTTACCACTCCCTTTGCAGTGAAAACAGTTTTCAAGTGATTGTGCCAGGTGACATTAATTCCTTTGGTTGCGCCTCTCCTTATCCTGGACTCAGAATGCAGGTCCTAAAAATAGAAACAAATGGCATGTGTTCATTTTCATCCTGTACAGGACAAAAAGCTGTGAGGTTCACGGTCCGTGGGAACTGCTAATTTGTCTGCTGGTTGCTGTTGATCTGTCCAAGACTGAAGACTCCACTCTTTGCTGTAGCAGCACACGTTTTTATGTTTTATTTCAGCCAGCATCGGATGTCTTAAAGAAATTCCTTTAGTTTGTTTCAGCAGCAATGTTTGGCTAGGATTTGTAGTCTCATCAGCTTACCAAGTAAGCAAAGAATAACACAAAAAATAAAGAGGGTTACTAATGTGAATGAGTCATGAGTGATTAGTATCAGCCCTGGAAGGCAAATCTCCAAAATCGGAAATTCTAAGAAACTTATTTACTCAGGGAAGCCTCGACAGCCTAAAACACTCATTTTCTCCTCCCTCCTGGACTCGGTGACAAAAGCTTGGAAGACGATCCACGTAAAGGTGGGCCAGCTGCAATTACCTGGCTTAAAAAGGAGGGATATTAAAGAGGGGGGGGGGGGGGAATCATGGGGAACAGCATTTCCCAGCATGGGTGAGGGGTTGATGCCGCATGGAGAAAATAAACAAACAAAAACAACCACAGGAAAATTGCCATAAGGTGAGGTAGGGCCGGTGACCCGCGGTGCTCACGCAAACAGAGCTCGCTGCAAAACACCCCGTCCGAGCAGGAGGGAGGTGTCACCCGGGGCCGCCCCCCGGGAGGAGGAGGGTGCCCGGCTCGGGGCTGTTTCCACAGGGAGGGAGCAGCACCTGGCTCGGCAGAAAGGCGAACGGCAGCGCGGTGATGTCCGGGGCGGCACCTCTTTCCCCTGTCTCCTCCAACAATAAAACCCACGTTTTTTGAGGTAAGTACCGTCTCGTTTCACCGGCTGGGCTCGGGGACGGCCCCGCGGAGCCCCAGGGAGGGAGGGGATGGCGGTGGGAAGGAGCGGGCTGGGGAAGGGAGCTGCGGCCGTCCGGCAACCGCGGGGACCCACCCCCCCGGCGCTCGCCCACGCCTCACGTGCTCCGCCCGGGCCCGCGGGGCGCGCGCCGCGCGCTCTCCGCCAACCCGCCGCGCCGCCGGCCGGGCGGGCGAGTGGGCGGGGCCGCGGCCAGAGCGCGGCGATCAGTGCCTCGCCCCCGCCCGCCCCCCCGCCTGCAGCGCGCGGTGCGGCCGCGGCGGCGCCTGGCTGGGGTTGGAGGTGGGAGGGCGGGGGGGGAGAGGAGGAGGAGGAGGCGGAGGCGGAGGCGGGGGAGGTGGAGGTGGCGCAGGCGGGCGGTGCGCGCGCCCGCGCGGGGCGGCGCGCGCCCGG
>JAWWES010000115.1:14766985-14792979 GCA_035583135.1 Lophotriccus pileatus
CGCCCGCCCCCGCGTCGCCCCGCCGCGGGCGCGCGTCGCTCTCGCGTCCCGCTCCGCGCCCCGGCTCTGCTCCGCCCGCCGCGGGCTCTCGCACCTCAGGCGCAGCGGGCCCTGAGGCGAGAGAGCAGCGGGCGGTGAACGCCCGTCCCCGCGGGGGAGGAGGAGGAGGCGGCGGCGGGACGGGACGAGCCCCCTTCCGCGGCGCCGCCCCGGTATCGCCCCTCAGGTGCGGGGGCCGGCGGGGCCGAGGCGGGGTGGCGGGCCGAGGGTGGGAGCCCCGCGGCGAGGGGCAGCCCCGCGGGCGGACAAAAGCATGGTGGAGGCGGGGGCGGCGGCAGGAACATCCCCGGCCGAGACCCGCGGCTGCCGGGCAAGGTACGTGCGGGGAAGAGGGGGTGTTGTTCGGTTGCCGGCTGCGAGAGGGACTGAGGAAGGACGGGGCGGGGGATTGAAAAAAAAAATAATTTTTTAACTTAATTTTTACCTCCGCGGGTTTTCCAGGTCGCGAGGTTTTCCCTTCCTCGCAGCCCCGTCGCTTTATTTGCGCACTGACCGCTGTGAGCCGGCGGGGGGGGGCGAACGCTCGCCAGACATTTATTTACTCGGAATTTGGTGAATCGTGTTTTTTTCCTTAGGGCTGGGGTGTTTTTTTTTTTTTGGTCAGTATATTCCCCCCCGCCCCCCCCGGAATGGGAGGTGACGGGCGGTGGAAGGGTGGGGTCACACCGCGCGGACGCCCCGGCGCTCTGGGAGCACCGGCGGCCGGCACATGTTGCAGCCGAGCCGGGCGAGAGGAAGGCGGGGAAGAGGCACGATCTGCTGGCATGGATGAAACTTAGGCCAGCGCAGCCCCACCGTAGGTTTGTCTTCGTTTGCCTTTTTTTTTTCCTTTTCTCCTTTTAATTTTTTTTTTTTTTTGAATTTATTTAAACGTGGGAAGGTGGAGTTGTTGCTGAAACCGTGAGCTTTTCCCGGAGAAAGCCCAGTGCTGCAGTGCTGGGTGCTGCTGCAATCCGCTCCTTGGCTGGAGGCGAGGGGCAGGGGAGGGCAGCGCCCGCCGGGTGCGGAGCGGGGAGACCCGCACGGCTCCCGGGGTGGGCTCATCTCAGCTCATTAGCGGGCTGCCACCCAGGAGGTTAATTATTAATATCCACCAAGACCTGGAATTTTGCGCTACTATGTAGTACTGAGGTAGTGGCTCTATAACACGGACTTCGATGAACCTGAAAGGGGGAAAATGATGTTTTTGCCAGAATTGGCCCCGAATGTATGTGCTCCATCACGAGATGATGCTTTTCAATCCTTTAAACTTCCTGAGACGTACTTTATATGCCCCGTCAGGGGTGGGGGACTTCAGGTTACTCGCTGTGATTGTGGCTGAACTGCAGCTCGCAATTCATTAGTCATCCTGCAAAAATTCGTGGTGAAAGTTACTTGAGTAACCCTTTAATCCGGCTTCCCAAAATGCTCGCTGCTCTTGGAGTTGATTATTAAACACTAATGTTTAGTTTTAACTATGCAAATTAAGAGTTTGCGTGGTTCAGTTGAGTTTCTTTTCTCTGTGGTGTTTTTTTTTGTGTTTTTTTTTTTTGGGGGGGAGATTCTGTGGGGTTTTTTCTTTTTTTTTTCTTTTTTGTATTTTGGACAGAGAAAAGTGGGTCTGGGCACAGAAGAATTTAATCTGGACGTGGGAAGATGCATAAAATTACATGCTAGATATATACTATTAAAGTTGTTGAGAAAACATGATTATAGCGTATCTCCTTTGAGGAAATTTCTGGTAAACTATTTCTCGCCTGTCTTTAAAGAGAGACAGCGCGGAATCTAGTTCTCTCTTTAAGCTGCTTAAAACGGTTTCACGTTCTTCTTTGCAGTTCCGCTTTGGCGTCGGGTCCTAGTGGTGTCACCGAGGGCGTATGCGGAGGGTGGGGTGGTGGGGGCAGCAGATGACACTCCAGTGAGTGGTGCAAGTGGGCGTTTTGTGCTAGGTGGCTGCTGGCAGGGGCTGCCTTGTCACTCAATGACCCAGCCTAATGCCTGATAAACTACTGGAGGAGTTGAATTAGCTCCCAGTTATTACGAAATGCGTGGAAGAAACGAAACAGAGAATCAGCTTTTCTCATTCAGCAGATGTAATTTCTGATGTGTTTTGCATGTTTTCTTTTTTTTCTTTTTTTTTTTTCTCTTCTTTTCTGGAGCCATGAACAACTTGAGACAGTAGTAGAATCTTTCAAAAGCGATACTGCCGTGGAGGTGAATTGTAATACAGAATGTTTGTCATATACCTAAAAAGACAGTGCTGTCGGTTAGAATCAAAATATTTTGGCCTAAAGGAACCCCTTGTTTTGCTGCTTGCTTTGAACGTGTGGCTTTCTACACAAGATATTGTGCAGTACAGTGGTGTGGCTATATATATATATATATTCTAGTCAAAAACTAGAATTTATTTAAAGCGATTCTGTCATCTCTGGAGTCGTTTTGCATGGATTTATGCTCATGTCTTTTCTCCATGTGCTATTAAAAGATGAGAAAAATGCCGGAAAGTGAGATACAGCGGCAGGGTAACACTGCTGAAGGGACTTGTTTTGAAGGTCATGCATTAGATGACTGGGAGTGCAGTGAGCTGCCTGATGCCCTGTGCCATAATAGGTAAAACTCACAATTCTCCCCAGAGATTGTTCCTAATGAACGCAGTGTGGTTGGTGGTCAAAAAAATTATTGTAGTTGCCTGGAAGCTCCTCTTGAAATTCTAAAATACTTCTGGGTAACAAAGATGCTGCTGAGGAGATCAGCATAGAGGCAGTGTTTGCTTGGGGGAAAAAAAGTAGTGTTTGATTAAAAAACGAGAAGTGGATAAAGTGTTTTTGTATTGCATGCTGCCAAATCTGTGCAATTGTTTGCATGAACAAGTCACAGTGTATATGGGGGGGGGAAAGCAGGGTTTGAGTCTTCATCTTGCCCACTGTCAGACTCCTTGGAGAGCAAAGTATTTCAGAGGAGTACTCCTCCATGGTGACTTGTCAGCGCTGAGACCGTGAGGAATTGTCATTTTACTGCCACCTGGTGCAGCTATTTTTGCAGTGGGACTGGCTCTGACAGTGATTTTTTTTTTCCTGTTGACTGTGTAAATCCAGTTGAAGGAGAACAAATGGTGGTGACAAAAGACTGTGTCAGTGCTGATCCTGTTGAAACATATGTCCCCTATCACAGCCAATACTGTCATTATCACAACAGTCAGGAAGCATTGATGGCTTGTCATTGACACGTGCATTTGACCAAAATCTGTATAGTCATATTGCTCCAAGTTAACTAAAGGACAGGAAAAAGATTGAACAGTGTCAATTAAAATCCTCAGGCAAATTCTTTGGTAACTTGTTCTTTTTCAGCAGATTTACTTCATTTTTTTGACAAATGTGTGTCAGATTATCTTGTAAAATCTTTACTTCAGACAGCTTGTGAAACTTTGGAGTTAGTTACTTGATGGGCTTTTCCTGTGTGCTGTCAGACTGGTGCCTTTTGATGGCAAGTGACTAAGCAGCTGTGTCAAACACAAGGGCTGACATTCCAGGTCTTTTTGTGTTTTACTGGGTTGTGTGTCCTGCTCTAAAAATCCCATTAAATTTCTTCTTTTTCCAGTTGAAGCATTTGTAGTCTACGTAGCAGAATGTGGCAGATTTCTTGCATGTTTGCCACACACTTAAAGCTTCTTAAACAGTGTAATTCTAAAACTGACCAAGAACAAGTCAAAGGCAGGATGGGGGAAGATATTGGCAACAAGGGTTTTTTTGTATGTTTTTGTGGAAAGCACAGAATATAGGAAGAAATATGTATTTCATTAAAATGATGAGCACTTTAACGTGTCTGGTTTTCATGTTGATATTTCTTGAAGGCCATTAGGATTGATTGCCTTCCAAAAGCTTGAAACCATCTTTGTTCCTTTGTTGGTTTGGGATTTTTTTTTTTCCTATTATGCCTCCTTATTACATCTTCTATTACTCTATAATAGAAATGTATAAGCAATTTTGAAGCAAGTAGCTATCTGTTTACTTTTAAATTTAATTTTTTTTATTCAGGTGTACCCAATTTTTTTTTTATGGCAGTTTGTAAAGTTACATTTTTAACCAAAGTCTTAGCAATCGAATTGGGTATTTGTGGTTGTGTGCGTGGGCAGTCATGGAATTAGTGTTTGTTTCTGGTGTGTCGTAGGCTACAGTGCTTATCATAGGTGAGTGCTTAGCATGGAATATCCTAAGTTGGAAGGGACCCACAAGGATCATTGGGGTCCAGCTCCTGGCCCTGCACAGGACGGTGCTTCCTTGATTTAGAGAGGAATTTGTGCCCTGTGTGTACAGTTAACAAAAATTACCTGCGTAATCTCCCTGTTATGCCACGTGCTGACCTCACAAATATATTTTTAAATGTTTTTAATGAGTTTGCTACTACTTCATGGCTGCATCCCTTTATGTAAGTAAGCACTCTTCATGTGCTTAGAAACCAGCAAAAAAGCAACAAAGATGATGATGATATAATGAAATACAAGCTCTTCCCGTCATTTTAGTATAGAGTGAGCAAGTCACTAACCACAAATTTGTGAATAAATGTCACATTTGTTCAGTCACATTTTGCTTTTGCATAGGAAGAACTGACAGGTATCTTGGGCTTGATCTTGCACTTTGCTTGTATCTTTCTCTTGGACCTTTTAGGATTCAAAAGATGACTGTGTAAACCTCCCCCAGGTCTCCAGATCATGTAAAATGCAGTGAAAAGGCTGGATCATTAAGCTGTCATGTGATGAACTGTGCAGAAGAATGTTTGAATTGGTGTCTCATGAGAGGCAATTAGCATTTAAGTAAGGAAAAGAATCCCAGTGTGTGATGGGTGTGGTGCTGAGATTTTTTTTTTTTTTAAAGGGAGAATTGATGAAACCATGTCCCTCAGCAGTTGGTTAAGAAAGCTTTGTTGTTTTGGAGAAATACAATAGTAAGAGTTGAAAAGCACTTAATATGGAACTAGTTCTATTCCCCTTTGTAAATAACTTCTGAAATTTAGCGGCTGCTTCATCTTAAGCTCACAGAAGAGTTAGTCTGAGAGTGAATTGACTAAATCACTTAATTTGTAAGTCAGCTCTCTAAATGAAGTGAGCAAGAAGTCTTGATTTGTGGGTGGGAATTAGTAATTTTTATTTTTCTGTAAAAGCTTTAGTTCTCAGTGGCTCAATGGCTTATGAACCACCAGAGGATATGTGTACTTGTACAGACTTTACAGTCGAAGCATGGTATTAACAGTTGATGTGCCCCATCAAGGTGTGTGTGTGGGATATAACAGAATGAAATGCAGTGAGCTGTGGAAATGTGGGAATTCATGGCCTGGGAAAGGAGAGCTGCAGCTGAATGTTGCACTGTACCCTGAATTCAGTGCTGTTTTATCTTACTTGAGCAACTGTATTTTTTTAATCTGATATTTGAATGTTAGAAACTGATAATGGAAGGCTGTCTTTCGCACACCTACTGTTGATTTGCTTTTGAATAAAAACAATTAAAAGACCTGCAAAACAGCTTGAATTTGGTTACCTAAACCACTCACAAACTCAGTGGATACTTTGTCTCTGTGTGCAGGTAACAGGTACAGAAGGTACTACTTGGATTTAGAAGTCTCTAATCGGGTTAGATGATTATCGCTGTTAACAAAAATGGGAGTAGCTGCCTAAGCGGCTTAAAGATCTTTTACAAAATCCTTCTGGTATTTATATGCATCTTTAGCTGCCTAAAGCTGTGGAGAAACTGTGTCCTTTTCCATAAACTTGACAGGCTAGAACAAGATCTGTATCTTAGGTTTTGTAAGTTTGAAGGAAGACAGTGAACTCCACTGATTTTTCTGAACCTTAAATGAATTATTCAGAAAGATGAAAAACTTTGACTGTACTCATTAATTACACCTGAAACCAAAACCAGTTGAAGGCAGAAGTATTTTCATGTATTTGCATTTTAAGAGGTAGGTTCTGCATTCTCGAACACGTGTTTAGTTCAGTACTGTAAGTTCAGAGGCAGATCCCAGAATTCTGTGAGTATTCACAGTGTGAATTTGGTTTGGATTGCCTTCTGAGCAACCATACAGCAGGGAAATAAGGCTTGAGATGGCTGGGAAGTCCCAGCTGTGTATCCCATCACCGAGCCACTGACTGCAAAAGTGGCAGCTTGTGGAAGTCCAATTGAAAACCAGTGTTGGATTTATTTTTAACCCAAAAGGACAGTGGTCATCAGGGTAGGTAGTAACTTCAGCAGACATACCAGGTTACACAGTACTTGCTTTTGAAACATAGTTTTTTATCAATGTGTTTTGTGCCCGAGCCTAACATGGCAAGAAGACTAAGTAAAGGTGACGTTTTGATGACTTGAAGTATGGTGCTTGAAGGATGGTTTTGTTAGTTGACTAAATAATGAATGCTCTCTATGCAGGCATAAAGGTGGCTGAGATATGGTTAAGGCAGTTTTAAGATAAAACTGGAAGAGATACCAGGAGGAGATGACTTGCCTTGTTTGTGAAAATTATGGTCATCTGCCTTTTGAATAGGTACATTAAATCACCTTTTTTTATTTCAAATACAGGACAAAAGCAAGGAGTAAGAGCGTGTCTGTCCAACAGGCTTTAGCTCTTTAAATGTGCCTTGAAAGCATGAGTCAGGTTTGCAGTGTGTTACCAGAACTAGCACGGATCCAAGTACTAAGAATCTGGGAGGAAGGTAGTTCGTTATCCACTTCGTTGGCTTTCTAGTAATTATGGGCAGATAACGCTGGAGGTGAGAGGAAGCCCTGAGCAAAGAGCAGCAGAAATGAGCTGGTTCAGTAGGCAACCCGCTGGCCTGCTTACAGAAAGCATTGGAGAAGTTCAGACCCTCGGGGTGTGTTTTGTTAAAGCTGAGGTTGCCCGAACTCTTTGTTTCGGGTGGACCAGGGGTGTGGGTGTGGGCCTGGCCCTCCCTGTGGGACCTCTGTGAGTGAACAAGGCCAGAAGTGTTGGGCTGCAGCAGCAGCGTGCTGGTACATGGAAGGTTAGGCCGTTGAAAAACGGGATCTGCTGGTGGTCTGGGCTGTGGGAATCTTCGCTCTTCTCCTGCCCCACTCCCGGAGTTTGTGCAGCACGGCGGCAAACACATCTAGTGATAGCGAGGCAGCTGCAAACTAATTGCTGCTTTATTGTCAGGTGCTTTTTCGTCCTCTGGCTCCCTGAACCGATTCACCACAGTCCTCCCAGTGCAAACGTAGGATGGGACTGTGCAGTTTGTAGGGGAAGGAATAAATTGCGGGAATGAGTCAGCTGTGACTGAAACTGTTTCCAACTGCCGTGGAGCTGTACCTCCCCAACTTGTAATGGACGTGATGAATGGCAATTAATTTTCTTCCGAGAAATAATTCTCTGACACTTGGTTAAACCCCTTATCTTGGAGTCTTTATAATTTACTGTTTGTTCAAGCTGAAGCCTGTCAAGGGTAACTAAAAACTGAAGTTCTTAAATCAGAAGCTGGCAGCTCTGGGTTATTCCTAACAAATTTACAGTATCGTAATTCTAAAGCTTGAACTGACCTTAGAATGACTTTTTAGTATTAACAAATTGGGAAAAACAGGTCACTTCTGCTACCACAGGCCCTCAAATACCAGCGCATTAAACTTTAATATTTGTTTTTAAAGTGAGCTGAGATCTTACTCTCAGTTGTCAGCAGGAAATCTCAGTTACTAACAAAAAAAAGCTAAAACTAACAACCCAAACCCTTTTTACTGATAAACAAAGAAACCAAAAATTTTTTTTTTTTGGTCACAGTTTTGTGTTTTGTTGTTTGTTTTGTGTTTGGTTTTTTTGTTTTGTTTTGTTTTGTTTGAGTTTTTTTGTTTTTTTTTTTTTTTTTTCATATGCAGCGATGAACACCTTCATAGATATTTATTGTGGTTGTAGGTGTGTCGGTATAGAAAGGTATTTATGTCGATATAGAATGGATATTAGCGTGATGTACTTAATTTATAGGGACACTGCCATGGTTTAAATTGTCTTATGTAAGTGTGGTGTACATGTGGAGCTCCGTTGCTTTTTCATCCCTGTAGGAAATCCTGACCAAACTCAAGTAGTCTATACCAGTAGAAAATTGGAATATACATTAAACCTGGGATTGAGTTTACAGAATACTTTTCATAATGACCAGAGGGCTTTTCTTGCATACACCTTGATCTTCTACAGAAACACTGAAAACAATTCAAATATGAAACTGAACATTCTTTCAACCAATCCAAGAGTTTAATTTTAACAGCTAAAAAGACAGTATTTAGGCCTAACTTGCAGTGAATTCAGTAGGTGCACAGTACTTAAATATTTAAACCCAAAGCTTTTGTAAGAGACACCTATAGTAACTTAAGATATAGACAGGGTTGGGATGATCTGAGGATTTGCCAGTAGCTGGCTCTCATTTAAAAATGGATGGAAAAAATGGATCACTCTCCAGCTGAAGAATTTGGGACTTGAGCATTTTGGTTTGGGGTTGGAAGCATTCAGTTTGAGATGGTGGAGATCTGGTAGTATCTCTTCCATCTCTTAAGTGTTCTGTCAAGCAAGAATTTCACATAAGCTGGTTTTAATGAAGTTATAACTAATTTTTTACTGTTGAATTACTTTGAATAAGATAACTTGATGCAAACTTTGTGGGTGTTGCTGCAATATTTCTAAACAGCAATATAAATTCAACAAAACTTTGGTTTCATGGATGTTATTTTAAATAGTGTGTTCTGGTAGCTTCTTTTTCCTGCTGGAAGAGCTAGAGGGAGGGGAGCAGCTGAAATTAGTGAAAATGGTGACAGGAACTACCTCTGAAGATTCTGGAATTGTGATACTCAGAACTTGGCATTCAGCAGCAAATGAAAGGTCTTAATACCACAGTTGAAAGCTGACATCAGTAGTGTCGGGACAGCAGTCAAGTAGGCTGTTAGGGGTAGGGAGTTGGGTTCTCATTAAGCTTTTACAAACTTTAATGTAGGAGGGATTTCCCCACCCTTTTGTAAACTTGGAAGTTAACTCAGGGAGTCAGTTTAGCTTTTGGCAAGTTAACTTCTTGAGTTTCATCGGGACATAACTGCTCTGAGCAATGCCTTTAAACGTTCTGCCTTATCTGATTGCTTTGAAAAGCAAGACTGTGCATAACAGTGAAAACCTACTGGCGTCCAGGTGGTGGTTGGTAGCCTGAGCAACTTAGGTGTAGTGCTCACAGATCCCTGCAGATTAGCTGCGGGGTCTATGCATTGCACTTTGGGGAGTTGGCCTCCGTGGTAATCTGATTGTCTCCCTGACAAGCTTATGGGATGGTGTTCTCACCTCATCAAGGCTGACTCTTGATCCCTGCGATCTGGAGTCTTGATGAGACCCAGTGAAGGAGTGTGGTCACTCGTGGGTTGTGCTGTAGAAGAACCTTGTTGGAACACGTTCTCTCTGCTTGGTTGTGGTTGCGACTTGGATGAGGTTTGAGAGGCTGCAAGGGGAGTCTGGCTTTGTTCTTTCACTTCAGAGCCATCACTTGTGTGTGGGGTGCGCAGTGACTTTATAGTCTGTGCAAAACTGAGTGTGTTCTGTGGTTTGCATCTTATACCAAGTCCCACTGATGTATAGCTCCAAAATAAAAGTCTCCACAAATTCTTATTTGTGAGCTTTAAGTACTAAACGATTTGGTTTTGTTGTTGTTATTGTTGTCATATAAAAAATGACCAAATAGAAGGGGAAGGGGCGAAAGATACAAATTCATTTTATAGCTGGTATGGCAAATGTATATAGAGAAAATAGCATCAGTATTTTTTTTGTGTTGCTTTTGGTGTTTTTTAAGCAAAAATGCGCTGAAGATAACTAGTGGGAAACAGAATGTGAAGTTAGTTTGGCATTTATTCAAACTCTCTATAGTTCTTTATGCCTTGGGCTGTGTTTAGGAAAGGATGTATTTGTATTTTCCTAAGTCTTGCTATTTACTCAGGTCTTGAAATTCTAGGCACAAGTTGCACTGGTGTCCTTTGGTATTCAAATACTGGAAGATAGGGATTTCTCCCAAAGCTAAATCATATGCTGAAAGCTGTCTTAAAGCAGGTATGTGCAAATAATTAAAACTAATGTTAAAATAAACATTAACTGCTCTGAATTTCATTGCACTCTTTGCTTTGAGTAGTGTGTTATCTTGATAATTTTCTTCCAACTGGAACATTGTTTCAGACTGTGCTGTTTGAAGAACACAGAGAACATTGACTGTTTTCAGTGGTAGCCACTGTGTGTGACGTGCTTCTGTAGAAGAATACTGATATCTGTTCAGTGTTTTCCGGTTCTTAAGATTTTTCTTAATTACTATTACATAAAAGTGAACTTGTATAAAACTCGGGGGGGGGGGGTGCGGGGAGGGAAGAGATATGACTGTGTGTAGTTAAAAAATAAATAGTATTCAAGTTCTTTAAAGCTGGAAATAGCACAGACTTTTTATAACAACCTGGGGCTCTTTTAACATCTTCACATTCTAAAACTGTGTTGTTGCTCAATCCGAAAATCTCTTGATTTACTGAACAAAACTGAGCTTTTAGGAGAACTGATACATCTCACAGGAGGTTAGGAGGACTGAGTATGCCTTGTGATGTGTTCAGTAATTAAATTATTATCAGAACTGTAGTGTCACTGTTGCACACACTGTTGCTGATGCTGTCAGAAGTTGTGCTGCATGTACAGTTTCTGTCAGGGATACCAGACCTGAAACTGAAGTTACATGGTAAGATCCAAGTCTGCCTTAGTGCCAGTTACAGCTTGCTTCTGCAAAGAGAGAAGGGTGGTTATATCTGTTAGATAACTGAACTAAAACGTTGTTTTGCCAAATTCCTGATAGTTCACTCCTGAAGCAGTAGAGGTGGTAGGTGTAATACCTGCAGCTAATAAGGATTATCTTATCTTTTGTCAGCCCCAGTAAATAAATGGACTTTTAATACTTGGGTTTGGCAGTCAGATAATGTGGACATGTTACTCAGCCCACTTAGAAAATACAACATAACTCCTGTCCTCAGTAGAAGATACAAGTATTTGCAGTTTAAAGGCCATGGCTTCTGTCAGAGTTGGAAGAAGGTAGAAAAGTTGGATGTTTTACCTGGCACCTGCACAGTCTGTTCAGAGACTGGTGGTACCTGACTGCCTGCACCAGGGTGTAAGTGTGATGCTGTCACAGCTGCAGTACTAGAAAGCCTCTTGTTGGAGGATGGTGGGACTTGTGGATCCAGAACCAAGGGCTCAGTTGTTCATGTGTTGTCATCCCTGCTGAAGAGAGATGTGTCTGCTTTGCCTCCTTTCTTGCCCTGTGCTTCCACTATAGCTGCTGTGGTGCTTACCTGGTGTGCATCTCTGGTCAGTGTTGGGTTTCTGCTGGGTTGGTGATGGGAACTGATTCATGGAGAGGCCTGGCAGAGCACCAGAGCCAGCGTGAGGGAGGGGTTGGACCCGAGCCGAGTTCTTGGAGTCAGAAAGGGAGGGGGAGAGAGTCTTCATCTAAAAGACTGATCAGGTGATTAGAGTGGTTCAGCTGCTTGTCGATCCACAGCTTGGAACAGGGTTGAGGCTGGAAGTATTTACTTGTGGGACTTGATAGCATTTACTGTGCTGTTTATGATGGAACCACTGTCACCTTGCCAGACTTTTTCTGACAAAAAGCTCTACCGAGTCTAATAGTAAATGGAGATTTTTCTGCATAGGATCCCTGTTTCTTTTGCTGCAGGGGATTGCAGTCACAGCGTTTTGAAGGATTTTGTGAAGTGTTAGCAAATGGTGTCTGGTATTCAGAAGAGTCAAGTATCCTGACGACTTAGAGGTGTTGAATACTCACAGCTTAGTAAGCTGGGGGCTGTGACAGATGAGCTGTGTTAGTGCTTCATATCCTGAAAAATCAAGCTTTGGCAGAGCTCTTGACAATCCCGAGTTTTGTTGGCTGTTACTAGGAGGGAGCGTGTCATCCCGTTGTCTCTGGAGTCCCGGGATCAGAGGTCAGATACCACATCATCTGTTGTTCTGGTGAGAATTGCTTCAGAGGACAGGGTAGATAAGCACTGATGTGCATACTGAACTGCATGGAGTAGTACAAAACAGGGGACAGCCACCTCCTCGATATTTTTGTTGTATACTGGAGAGAAAGTGAAGAAAAAATAGTATTTAATTATCTGGTCTTAGTGGAAGCTGCTGTGGCAGTTGAAAGAGGAAGATAAAGTTTCTTTGAACTCTGTGTGACCAACCAGTGCTTCGTAATAGTTCAGCTGTTTGGCTTCAGTGATGGCACTGACCACAAGTGTGGTTTTTTTGTCTTTAAAGTGTAGAAGAAAACTTCTTTAAAATTAGAACAGAAACTTCATAGCTGACTGAGAATAGAATAATACATAAAGTGGATCTGGCCTGAGTGTATACAAAGATTAATATGCAGATGGTACATGAGGAAGAACAGGGATGTTTCTGAGTAGCCTGTTGTTTCTGGGAGTGGCTTTTTATTTCAGAAATATACACATACCCCTTTAGATTTAAAAAGGTCAAATAAGAGAAAAAAGATTGCTGATTATTTACCTGCTGCTTTCTTACTAAACTTTTAGTAGTTTAGTGTTTAACTTGTTGAGGAGTAAAAGAAAGTAAGGCTGATCAAACCAGAAGAGATCAAGGATCAGTCTAGCTCAATCATCTGGTGACGGCTGGAAAAAAAAAATATGAAAAGAGGAACAAGTACAAGGTATACTTTTGAAGTCTCACTGTCTGCTGTTCTCTGTGACTTCAGGACCTCAGAGGCCGTGTTTACAGATGGGCTTGTAACAGCGATTACAAATCTTCTATTAGGTTTTTCTGGTCTTCTGGTAATCATTTTTATTCCTGGCAAATGGAAATGTCTTCAACAATGAGTTCCATATATGACTTAAACGTAGTCTTGCTGACCTTATTAATTGTGAATTATTTGTGTAGCTTGTACATGGATATACCCCTGGGCTGATAAACAGTTTGATAAGCACTACTTTAGAGCAACACACTATTTTCATGTTGCTCCTTGTAGTTTCCATCCTGACAGCTGTGGAAGAAAGAGGGATTGATCCATTTTGTCTCTCTCAGTAAAAACTGGAGATGGGTAATGGAACTTTTGCTTCAACAATTCCAAGTCTTGCATGTATGGGAGACTTCTCCTTTTTTTGTTTCTTTTCACATTTTTTAAACTTCCTAATAATCACAATTCTACTTTCAGCTGCCATTCATTTCTTTCCCAGTTGGAGGCTAAAGAAAAATATAAATCCAAGTTCACGTTCTGCTCTGTCTGCTGAGGACTGATCACCAGCAGTGCAGCTGGCAAGTTTTGTCAGCCTCTCTCCTCTCCCAAGGAACAGCTAAGCGAAATTGTTGGAAAATGATTGTATGCTTTAAAATTTGGCTCTGCCTGTTACGTTGTTGGAAGATATATAAGCGTGCAAGTATAAAAGCTTGAGAGTTAATTTAAAAATAACTGACCTTATCATATAGCCATTTATTCTATACCCTTCAGCTCACCTTACGAACAGGAAAAAAAAGTTTCTCTGCCTGCCTTTGCCAAGCTGAGGGCTCGGGTTCTAATTATTATTGCAGTCAAGTGTTTAAAGGAGATCTAAATAAAAAGCTGTTTTGGGTTTGTCTAGGTGACAATTTTTTTACCACACCCCCCAACCAAATTGCTCTAAGTTGAGAGAAAGTTTATGCAGACAAAACCAAATCCGATTGGGAGAAATAATATTAGGATTTATTACTACATAATAAAAACTAAGCAACTATATCTACTACAACAGTAAGTAAGTAAAAGTATTATGTATCTACAGTGTGAGTCCACAGAAGTACTCCTCCCCCCTTTGTATTAGTCCAGGAGGAGAAGCAAGCAAATTCTTCTAAGTCACTCTGTAGCACTTGTGAGTTTCTTCTCTGTTATCTCTTGGACAACTCCTCTGACTCATTGTAGCTGGAACGGTTTCTCTATGGCCCTTTTCTTCTCTGTGTCGACCAACAGGGCTAGGGGTAACCTAGAGTCCTGTAAGGTCTCCATGGACTACCCAAGGGGACACTTGTTTTTTCCATGGTCTGCACCACATAGTCACAGGGGATAATGGCTTTTGAGTCCACCCCTGTTTTCTGTGGGGTCCCTTCCCACGGGAATAGTCCTTGATAGACTTCTCCAACGTGGGTCTATCCCTCGGACAACAGTTCTTCCATTCTCTGCTGTCCTTTGGGGTCAGCAGCTGCACCAGCATCGATCCCTCACTGGGACCATACATGGTTTCCTACCCGCGCCGAACTTGGTCCAGCACAGGTCTCCTCAGCTGCACTGGCATAGATCCCTCCCTCGGATCCCAAGATCTTACCCAGGCCTCCTTCCACTGGTGTAAGACTCCTCTGTGTGGGCCACAGTCCAGCAAAACTCCTTCCACGGAGTCACATCTTCTGCATCTGTTCCATCATGGGCTCCTTCATGAGCTGCAGACGAGGGTTGTCTCTGCTCACCAACAATCTTCCACGGGTGGCAGGGATTTTAAATTTCAGTCTTTTCCCTGCTGAATGGAGAGAGAGGGAGGGGGAAGAAGGGGCCGTCCCCCCCCCCTTTTGGATTTTCTCTCTCCGCTTGTTGCTGTTGCTGCCAGGTCTGACCTTGAAGGCTCCGTTATCTCTCCAGCTGCAGTTTCTAAGTTTCTTTTGCAAAGTCCTTTTAAGTCTTTTTTTTTCTTCACTCCGTTCCATGTCTGGATCAGGGGGGCTTCAGTGGTTGCTCCTGCCCCCGGCCCAAAGCCGGGGTAGGAGGGAGGCCTGGCCCCTCTTGGGGGGCCTGGTACGTCTCCCTCACATGACTCCTCAATTCCCAACTGCGCAACTCACCTTCTCTTCTGTTTTTCTTAAAGATGTAATTGGCAAAAGTCGTTACCAAAATTTCTGATTGGTTTTGTCCCACAAATTCACCTAGACAAACCCATGACATATATATACATATGAATATACTTAAATATATTCTCTGAGTGTCATACAATCTGCCCATTACATCTTCCCACAGAAACCTAGGCCTGTACCATGCTCTTATTCAGCAGGAGGTATGAGTATGAAATGGGAGCCAAGTATCTTAAGCCAGACTAGTTTTCTATATGAACCAAATGATCTCTAGATCCTTAATCTTTTGATGATAACGTGAGCTTAGATATCTGTTTTTACATTTCTAGCTGTATGAAATTTTCAGATGTGAAAAAAAGATGTAGGCAGTCAGGACAGTTATACAGGGGATTTTAAAGGGTATTTGATGACCTTGGGTAGACCTCTGAGTCTGAATGAGTCAGAATGTATTTGCAGCTGATTAAGGCTCTAGAGAAAAGTCATATGAGGAGCAACTGAGGGATCTGAGGTTGTTTATCCTGGAGAAAAGGAGGCTGAGAGTTGCTCTTTACAACTACCAGAAAGGAGACTGCAGCGAGGCGGGGGTCAGTTTCTTCTCTCAAGTAACAAGATATAAACAAGAGGAAATGGTCTTCAGTTGTGCCAGGTGGGATTTAGATTGGATATTAGGAAAAATTTCTTCACTGACACAGTTGTCAAGCATTGGCATATGCTGCCCGGGGAAGTGGTTGCATCTCATTCCTGGAGGTATTGAAAAGACATGTAGCTGTGGCACTTATGGACATCGTTAAATGGTGGACTTGGACTTGATGATCTCAAGGGCCTTTTCTAGCCTAAATGGTTCTGCGATTTTATGACTACAGTCAATGGAGAGAGGTAGGTACCTCCAGATGCTATGTCTAAGTCACGTGGGTGATGTGCAGCTGATGCCAATAATGTGGGTGTGTGACTTGATATCCTGATCCATTAAATGTTCAGGTAAGAGTCCTGGCCCCTTCGGTAGTTACCTTCCAGCTCATATTCATGCATTTGACACTTGTTTCTAAAAAAATATGAGAACTGAATGAGGAATAGTGTATGATCAGACTTGATTCTAACATGGAGTCAAGACATGCCTGGGACAGAAACTCAAATGAGCACAAGGTGTCAGAGGTGTTCCCAGTAGTTGAAATGTAACCATAGGTTTAGACACTGAGATAACTTTCCTACTCACATGCTTGTGCCTCTGATTACTAGAAGTATTTCATACATTACTGATTCAGAAGTAAAAGTCTAACTTTCAGTGTCAAAAATAGGGATAATGAATCCATCTTAAAGGTATAATTCATGTAAAGAAAATAATTCAGATTTGTGAGTTGTAAATTTTGTCAAGTTAAACTCTTTATACATACTTCATGGATATTTCTCATTTTGCTTTTATCATCTCTTAGAAGTAGGACAGTAAGTCTTTAATTTTCCCTTGTATTAGCTCTTGTTATGTTGACTTTTTAAAATGCTTGACCTTTACTGCTAAAACTATTTCAGTTTTGTATTTACATTTCTGTGTGTTTTAAGCAGACATCACATCTTCATATATCCAAAGGTAAGCACAAACTGATGTTTTGTTTGAAAATAAAGAGAAAGAAAAAAAAATCCTTTTAGCTTCTATACCTTCAGGCTTTAGAAATCAGAATTAACGAAGCTTTTACCCATTCCAGAAATGAGAAATGCCTAGTGCCTCACAAACTGAAAGGATGCCAATTAAGTGCTCATATGCCTCTAGTAACCATATTAAACTGAGAAAGGGAAAACAATCTTTACAGAAAAATGTATACTTTTTTTTTAACATTCACCCTTGGCTATGGCACATCTTGATGGAACTCTATTTACACAAATGTGTTTGAATACAAATGTGATCACCCCAGAATGCAGAGCAGAAGTGTGGTGAAAGGTCATGCAGAATTGCTTACATAGAAATACAACTTAAGAGTTGGACAGGTGGCCACTTCATGACCTTTTCTCTCTGTTTCCATTGTATGATCCAGCTATATGAATACAGGAGTATCCAGCTGCATATAAGATAGAAACACCTGTCCAGTTTCAGGTGAGTGCTAGAACATTGCAGGACTCCTGATGTCTTTGACCATCGTCAATTATAGAAGACGTGTATGACAGAAGCTACCTTTCCTCATCTCTCTGATAAGAGAACAGATTTTATCTTTAATATTGTATGCATTTTTTGGGCACCGCAATATAAGAAAGATATTAAGCTATCAGAGAGTGTCCAAAGGAAGGCAATGAAGATGGTGAAGGGCCTTGAGGGGAAGCCATATGAGGAACTTGGTCTGTTCAGCCTGGAGAAGAGAAAACTGAGAGGAGACCCCATTGCAGTTACAACTTCCTAGTGAGGGGAAGAGGACGGGCAGGCACTGATCTCTTCTCTGTGGTGACCAGTGACAGGACCTGAGGGAATGGCCTGAAGTTGCATCAGGGGAGGTTCAGCTTGGATATAAGAAACACGTTCTTCACCCAGAGGGTGGTTGGGCACTGGAACAGGCTCCCCAGGGAAGTGGTGATGGCACCAAGCCTGACAGAGTTCAAGAAGCATTTGGACAATGGTATCAGGCACATGGTGTGATTCTTGGGGTGCTCTGTGCAGAGCCAGGAGTTAGATTTTATTATCCTTGTAGATGTCTTCCAACTCAGAATATCTTGTGATTCTGTTGGTTTTTAAAGCTTGATCTGGGAGGACTCATTGCATCTTTTCAATACCCATTCTTAAGTTTTGTTAGGATGCATGATAAAGTCTAACTTTACTCATAAATTCTAGTCCTTCATATTATAAACAGTTTTAAGACTGAGATAACAGAAGTCTTTTTTTAATGAAATACTTTATAAGATTTTAAAATTCAAACAGCTATCTCAGCTATTTGAATAGTGAAGATCTAAAACCTGTATCCATGCTGCTTTTTTAATTAAAATTTTACCCAAAGGAAAACAGTATTCAACAGTATGCCAGTTTCCTCTCTCCAGAAATTGTATAGTGAATTGTTTGCACATACCATAAGGTGCCCCAGCGTCTTGGGTTTTCATATGGAAACTGAATGATCTCTTTTTCCTGCTGTTATGCTTTTGACCTGATTTAATTGATATTAGCAATAGTATTCAGACTGTACTGATTACCTAAACAGGTAGTAAAAACAAAAATGTGATGGACAAAGCCATCACGTTCATTCACTTGCAAACAGTGTGTCATTGGTATAATCTCACTCAGGGAGAAAACTCACTGGATTCTAAAATAAAAAAGTAATTTCTGGGAACTCTAAACCTCTGTTTTTTATTTATGTGTGCCAATTTTAACCCAAATTTAGTTCAAGATTGGCAATTGTGGTGCAAACACAGAGCAGTTTTGAGTTTGAGAAGATTGAGTAATTCTTTCTTTATGTCAATATAAGGCAAAAAACATGCCTAATAATGTCCAGAGAATCTTCATTTTAAAACACAAAAAGATTGAAGAAATTAAACTACCAGGAAAAGAGAGAAATTTTGTTTAAAAATTGTCTTGCACATATGCTCATCAAGACCATTCAATTTAGGACAAATGAAACATTATTTGAAGCTGTCCTTACAGGTATTGAAAAAGGCATGATCTTGGCCAAATCTCAGTCTGCCATTTTTATTATAATATTGAACATTTCTTTCTTCACATAATTTAAATACTTTATCTTTTTCTCTATGGAGTCTGTTTTTTCAGCATAAATAATAGAAAATTTCTAAAGACACTTCTAGAAGGATCACTGAACCAGTAGGAAGAGGATGAATATGGGACTAAAATAAAAGGGTAATAAGCAGTGAGGAAGAAAGTGAAGAGTAAAAATGAACAACTCAGGCAAAAGAAAAGAAAGTGAATGAGACCCCCCAAAAAAGTGAAAGACTAAAAGGATTATAAAAACACTGAAGGCCATATCAAATAATAAAATAAATATTAAGAATTATTATTTTGTCATGTAATAATGAGATGAGATAGCTGTGAAAATAGCCACCTGCTCCTCATTCCTCTCTTTTTCCTCAATTTTGTCATACGTTCTGGCTTTTATTTTCCTTAGGCTTTAACAGAATTATTCCACCCTTTTGTGCCTATATTTATTCTTACATGGACTTTTTACATCTACTGTCCTTTGCTCTTCATACTTTCTCTATATTTCTCTCATTTTCTACTCTCTAAATTTCCTCATGTAACATGAAATATTATGCACTTGAAAATATTCTGTTAGAGTTACAAAGAAATATAGGCATTAATATAAAAATCTTTTAAAAAATAATTGTACTATCATTATGTGTTTCTCCCTTCAGATGCCTCATTTCTTAATTTGCCTCAAATGTCTACGTTAGTTGTTGTTTAAATCCTACCTTCCTTACACTGTAATAAATTAGTTCTATCAGTAGAATCTCTAAACATTTGCATTATAAACTATAGGCTGCTTGAAAAACATAGGCTTTAAGACTCATAGAAAGTCTTGCCTGCTTATCAAAAAAAGTTGAAACGGGAATTATTGGACTTTTATTAAAAGAGGCTTATATTCCTAGAAAAAACAAAAATCCATTTAAAAAGAGGAGCTAAAAAAAAAGGGAAACCTTTAGGATATAGCTTATTGTAATTAATGTTTTAGACCAAAAAAAAATTAGGTAAAAGATTAGGTTCATAACTTTTGAGAATACTTCTAATAAAAGTCAGATAGTGAATAAGATTAGTACTCACTAGCTTCAGCAATGTATGGATTTATCACCTCACATTTTATTTAGTTTTTCACATATAAACACACCATGCAGTTAAGATACTTCAGGGTGAGAATGTCATGGGACGAGTAGATGTGACATTGTAGCGATGACAGAAACCTCTGTTTGTGGGTGAAGAGAGGCCTGACTGGATGCCCTTGCTCACTGCAAACAGTACTAGACGTCTGGAAACCTGAACGGAGCCCCAAGCCAGCTAGATTTAGAGAAAAGAAGTCCCTTTATCTTATTTTCCTTTCCTTTCCTTTAAACTTTGACAGGAACTTAATTGATGGTGGCTAAAATCAACTGGAAGATATACCTGGACCTAATTTTGGAAGAAATAAGAGCAAATGTGCAATGCAATGCTAGAACTCTGTAGGTGCTGTATTGATAGCTACATATCATAACACTAATTACTGTTCAGATAGATCGTATTATTGCACAAAAAGTCTTTCACTTGTTGAACTCCTGAATAAATAGACATGCCCAGAACACAACTAAGCAAATCCTGACATTCTAAAAAGTTTTGCAAGGAAACGTAGAATAGCACACTTCACATTTAAAATGACTTGAAAGATCTGATGAAACCACACTACATATAAAAAGACCCCAAAACTTAAGAAGGGAACTTCAGTGCTTACTGTTTTGTCACCAGAAAACAGAAATACATATCATTCTTTTTATATGGTTAGAGATAAAAAAGAATTAGCCTGGTTGTCTGTGAAAATGAAATTATTATGGTATTTGAGACAAAGATCTATACCTGCTGCTCTCAGAGAAGGATGCAACCTGGGGATAAACACATGGAAGTAACATTTTGTTATAATATTCTTACTTCTTAGTCTTATAATATTCTTACTTCTTTAGGCAACCATTGCTATAATGAACAGCCATTCCATTAAAGACAACATCCTTTGGTCCTTTCACAGTGATCTAGAAAAGTCTTAACAAAACCAGAATTTAGAGGGGTTCTGAAAGAAGTTTTGCAGTTCCAACATACCTATAATGCCCTGTCACTGTGCAATTTGGATTCCAAAGGAAATACTGACAGAGACAAATTTAACATAGTAATAATTAAAGAAGTTTGGAAGTCCAGATTAAAATAGCTCCTGCTTACTTTGATAGCTGATAGGAACAAGATCAAATGTATAGATGTACCATTATCAAAGGGAACACTGCACCAAGTTCAGCCAAAATTTAAAGATATGTAGGTCTAATTAAAATACTGGATTTATACTGATATAATCTATATGCAGACATTGTGGCTAACTCAACTAATAGGCAAACGAAGATTCAATCCCTCAGATTCACGGGCATTCACTGACTCATGTGCACCACTAATGGCCTGCTCCCGACAAAAAAAAATAGCAACAGTCAGAGATAGTCAATGAAACTCCTGATTGTGTAGGGAGATGATTACAGGTTATATGTTAAAGCTTACTTTGCATATCTCTTTATTAAAGCATAAAACCTCCATGTTTTCTATTTATAGGAAAATACTTCTTTTCTTTACAACTTTAAGAGACATATCAGTCTGAATTAATCTATGTTGCCATTAGGGGAGATTTTTTTCATATAAAATACTTATATAGGAGAAAATTATAATAGCATGCTTACATCACTGCATATACACCTGTCTAAGCGTACCAACCCTAAAAAAAGTTTCCCAACATTACCTATAGAGCTGAAATATATAGAGCTATATAGAAGCTATAGAGCTTCTGTGTATGAAAAGAAAATGTGTTTTTATATATACCATAAACTTTAACAGATCCGCTCCCAGAATTTTCTTTCAAAGTGATGTTCTGCTATTATTTTTAATTGAAAATAGGCACCCAGAGGATGAAATGCACGCGTACTTTATTGTGTTGAGAGTATATACATCCAAAATATACATTCAAAATATTTTTTCTCTGTTCAAAGATATTTGCTTAAAAAACAGTGGATTTTTTTTTCAGGCAGAATTACTGAACCAACCCATTTGCACTTTTAAGCACACTCAGTTTCTCTGTAATTACAAGAACTGTCAAAGGCAAAACCTGTAGGAACCCCAGTACAATACAAACAGTATAGTGACTCTACAGAAACAGACTTTCTTACTTCAGGACATCTTAAGAGGTAGAGAGCATTTATGAAGTCTTGTTTCTTAATTAATAGGGTGAATTTCGAACATAGTGTATGTGACTTTGGTCAGGCAACTCTTGTCAACATCAATGGGAGTAAAACATCTTAGCATTGCTTTGAAATTTTACCTTTAACTAATATCAAAAGAACTTTATTCCCCAGTGATGAGATACTGCATAGCATGTATAATATCAGATTAATTTAAATGCTCTTTCTTAATCAAAGTTTTAATCATGTATTGCTTGCACTAGAACAATTATAAGAATTTGCTTATAAAAAATTTTAAGCCATTTAGTACTTTTCCATGTATCTTCTTTTCCTTTTCCAGGAGAAGGAACATACTAAGCATTGAATAATATTTTACTAGGTATTACCTGGAAAAGCGGGTGCTGTAAGAGGGAAGCTTGTTGGACAATGAGAAATGTGGGTGCACTGGAGGAATATATGAAATAATTTGTAAGTATAATATATTTGAAAAAGGTTTAGGATTAAATTAAATTATATATTAAAATATAAGAAGTTATGCAACTGGTTTAGAGTCAGTTATTTTTAATATTTAGTTAAAATTACCTCTCTATCTTCAGGGGTTAGCTTCAGACAACATTGAAAAGTTCTTTTTGAAGGGAATTCTGAATGTCCAATCAAAAAATTCAGCTCTTCTAAGGCATTTTGGTTTAGGCAAACTGATCCAGTCCTTCAAAATTGTCAGTGGCATATATATATTAACTAATATTCTATCTGCTAATGACCAGTCAATTTTGGTTTAATAATTGAGAGCTAAGGGATATATTCTTTATGTGCATGTGGTAAAATATTCTTCCACTGATATTTCAGCACCAAGGTTAAATATGAACAAAGAAATTCCTTATTAAGGAGTTATTATATTAATGATATTTCTTGGCATTTCTAAAAACATTTGTTTGAAGACAAAGTTATTCATTTCTTCAGGTAAGGCTGAAAAAATTTAAGTAAATCTTCTGTGGGAAAATAACCAGGACAAGGAAGTCCTACTGCTTTGAAGAAACTTGGAATCATTTTTTCCCACTGGATTATAATAGAATTTGAGTCTCAGATGTTTGCTGTTTAACAGCAGGCATGATTCATAGTTAATGGTTGGTGACAAAAGGCAACTTGCTTCAATCACATATAAGTATTCTCCCAAATTTACTTGAAGATAATTAGATTCTTTCCTTTGATTTTTGACAGGCTTTGAATCAAGGGTATACAGATAAAATGATACAGTAATAAACAATTTTCACTTATTTATGCTTTATCAATGTATTTTTTTTTGTACAGGTAGCCTATACATATAGTATGTACTTTTAGAAACTTGTTACTTAAGTGAAAAATCTTACCAAAAAGAACAAAGTACCTACAACAAAGGGATAAAATAAAAACCAACCAACCAAACAACTTTTGGGTTTCTCAAAACTTTATAAATATCAAAACTTATTTAACCTACCTGAAATGCACTCAAGCAGAAACAGTTATGTCTTACTGATACTGATGACATTAAGGAGTCAAATCTTCATAGGGATGTAGTGTTTATGATACTCTCAGACAAAGCATTAAGCATGAAAACAGTCCCACTTAATCACAGGACTATGTATCATCTTCCCTTTTATGGATTTGGATTCAGATGACATCCTGTATATACTTTTTTCTGTAAATTTTATAAAGCACAACTCTCTTCTAGTCATGTTTAATTCCTTTTGGTTTTATGTCAAGCCCCATACTTTGTCCTACTTCTCAACACAGTTTGCCTGACTCTTCAAGTAGTGAAATTGAAGGAAATCACTTAAATATAATATCTGTAAATTTGGGACAGCACCTTTACTTGGAGTTTGGTTGTTCAGGGTTTTTCTTCCGATTAACAATTACTTATACTTTTAAATACGAAGTTTGACGGTTGCATAGTAGCAACATCTGTCCATCCATCCCATCCATCCATCCATCCATCCATCCATCTTTCCAGCCTCTCTTGTGTGTGCACACACAAGCAAATACATACTTTTTCACACTACACTTAATACACAGAATAATATACTTTTTACTTCACTTAAACGTACTTGTATCAGCTGAATGTTGCAAGTTGCTGGCAGCAGGGTCTGCAGGTTCCTCTGTGCGGGATGCCGGGGCTGCCGCATGGAGGACACAGCCAGTTCCACCAGCTCCAACCGCAGTTCATCCCCTGCCGGGCACAGTTGAGCCCCGCAGCCAAGAGAGTGGTGCCTTGGGGAAAACAGGTTTAAGAAAAGGCAAAAGACCACACAGCAGAGAATTGAGTGAGGGGAAAAAGAAACAAAAAAAGAAGTGAGAAAATTTTTCATGAGCAAAAGATCACTTGAGGATGTTGCAGAAGTTAAATACCTTGAAATACACATTTTCCAGCAAAATTATTCAGAAGTGTATATATTTAGAAGAGGAAATTAATCCTTCACCTCAGGTTAGTTATCTCTATCTTACAGTAATTGCATTTATTTTATGGACGAGAATTTATTTTAGCTTGTCCCATCTTTCATTATTTTATTCTGGATGGGTGTTGGCTTTTATTTAATTGACTATTCTCACAGAGGAAAACATGCTTGCAAGAAATCATGACCTTGCTACCAGTTATGATGCTGAGTGGTGCATAGGTTTGCACTGCTTTCAAGCAATTGCAAACTTGCATGTTTCTGCCATACACTTCTTGCCAGGATACAAGTAAGCAATGAAGTAAGCAGCACCTTCCCATAACACTGGCCATGTTATGCATAAACAAGTACTCAATTTGAATTCGAGGGGAAAAAAAAGATAACATGTTTTGAAATAATAGATAATCAATGCAGGAGTCTTCAATTCTCTCTGGGTTGTATAACAGGGCAATATATTATCAGCCTCACTTAGCCATTTATTCTTCCCCAGAGTACCTAAACTCCTGATTAATTTAGAAGTGCTGTTAAAGTTACAGATACCAAAATAACATGGGCCTAATATCTGACTTTAACTGCTTTAAGGTTGTTCCTTAAGAGATGTGAATGTAAAAGAAAACAAATCACATATATAGATTTAAAATAAATTTGGGCATTTTTTATCTTTCTTTGAAAAATATGATGAAACAATAGACAGTATCTCCAGTCAAGTATCTATACTAATTAGATGGGGGCAATGCTAGAATTATGTCTACTGTGACAAGCTGTAGAGATTGATGAAAATTACGGACTAGACTAGGAGCAATAAAATAATGTAAACCAAAAATCTCTGTTATAAAGATTTTACTTTTCTAAAGGCAGATTCATGTTACCAATGTTAGTATGAACATAGCCATCCTTTTTCCATCCAGTGGAAAAAAGTTAACATTAAGATGGTAAGCATGTTAAGGTAGACTAAGGCATCCTTGGAATGCCCATTTTTCTCAGTTGCATGACTGTTCCTAATTTGGCATTAATTCTTTACAGTTATATAGAATTCAGCTTATTAGCAGGCGCAAAATTCAGGCAACTGTACCTAAAGTTTTCTCTTAAAACTTTGATTGGTTGAAGGATTTTGTTACCAAAAAAAAAAAAAAAGCAGATAAAACTGAAAAAAATCTTTCTTTGCAGAGCATTACTTGGAAAGAGACTTTTAGTGGAATAATATAAGGATACAAGAGGAATTATTTTGAATTTAAATACTATCCTTTTAAGTCTGAAGAAGTTGGAAGATTAGTTAATGAGAAGGTAGAGTTCCACAGTGCAAGAGACTTAGATTTAACAGCTAAAAGGCAAAATATTGAAAATACTTGAATTATCTTTGAATGCAACAATAATATTTGATCAGAATCTCTACAAAAAAGGATGGACATCAGCCACAGCCTTTCCTTACACTAAGCCAGGTTATCTGAATTCACACTAGCGAGGTGTAGCCTGAGTACAGCTCACTTCAGGCATTCCTAAAATCATTGCTTATGTTTTCAAGACACTGATAAAGTTTTATTTTTAATAGATATTCATTTATATTGCTGTGGGTCTTGTTAGTTCACTGAAGACTCAGGTGAGACCTTTAGAGCCAGACAGTAGCCACCATTATTGGCACGTGGGAATCCCTTTAAGTCTGGCATTGAAACAGACCTGCAGGAGAAAGGATTCTTCACCTGTAAGCTAAATTCCCCCAAATTTTATAAGATGTGGCAGTACTCTTACAGTCTAGGTTAACATTAATGAAGAAAGTAGTAAAGAGAGAAATTACAG
>JAWWES010000115.1:14817857-14840820 GCA_035583135.1 Lophotriccus pileatus
GCAGGTCTATCCACACCTGCTGTAGGACAGCAAGAGCGGATTTAGGATCTCTTTGAACGTGTGTAGTTACAGACAGGTGGCTGTGGGAGGAAGAGGTTTGTCCTGCTGCAAGAATGAACAGGCTCTCACTGCCCTTTTGGTCATTGTTACTGCACTGGAATGGGCGGAAAAGCTTAAAAACTGGGAGCTGGGATGCAGTTGCTTGCTGAAAACCCAAGCAACTGGGACAGTCTGATGTGCTGCTTGTTTTGACCCATGCAAAACCCCTGGGTGTATTTGTCCCTGAACATCCATCAGCCTGTCAAGCTGTGATGGCTAGAAGAAAAAAAAGGAATTTTCATTTTATTTTGCTAAGTGATGACTGACATTTTAAAGGGAATATTGTCAAAGCCACGTGTCAAGCAGCCTAACTGCCTAATCTGTGTGGCCCCTAATGCCAAGTTAGGCTATTACAACTGAAAGAATTTTAAGCATCTAATAATTTATACATCATCACCCAGGCTATTTGCTTTTCACACTGCAGTAAGTGTAGATAAGGAGAGAAGGTGCTTGTATTTCAAGGCAGTTTCAACTTGTTTCACTCAGTCCTGTGTCAGGATGGTGCAGCCCTGGGGAAAATCGCAGCCTTCCGTAGAGGCCTGTTAAAATGTTGTGATGAAAACACTCACTTTTACACTGGGGCTTTTTTTTATCCCCTTTAGTAATTGAATTTTTTTTTTACTTTTTTAAGACAGCAAGCACCTTCTGTGTCACGTTGGAGTGTCAGCATCACTTTAATTCCAGGTTATAGCATTATGTGTTATAAATGGACAAATGCCTTCTCACTCAACCACCCAGCAAAGAAAGAATACTTGGACAGCAAATTGAAAGGGCAAGTATGTCCCTAACAAGTGATAGCTGGCCCCATGTCTTTAATTAGCTAATTGCTGTCACAGGTGTAGCAGGACCATATATGAGTGAGTGGGTGGTAGGCCAGCCTCTCTATTGGGGGAATGTGTTTTGGAGAGAGGCTGGGGAAGGTGGTCATCCCACATTTGCCCTGCCTGGTGGATTATTTTAGGGAGGGGAGCGTTGTTATTTTGGTTTTTCTTTTTAGTCTCTTTTTTGTGGTCTCATTTCATGGCCTCTGGTAAACCTCTGCCATGAAGCTTTTGCCCTCTCTGTTGCTTCTTGCCCTGCTCCTGGTGCTTGGGGTGTGGGGGCCAGCTGCTGGTGGGCAGGCTCCCAGGGTGATGCTGAGGTCCTACTCTGATGCTGCTGATGCTGCCCCAGGGGTGAGTGATGGAAAGAGGGGACTCAGTTGCCTGTAGGAAACTCCCTTCTTGGGTGCAGTGTCCTGTCTGCTTACAAATCTTTCTCTCCTCTGTGTGGCCTCTATGATTTAAAGCATAGCTGGGTGGTTTTTTGCTGCATTTTGGGGGGGGAGTGGTTTGCATTGGTTGTGGTCAAATGGTGTAAATTGGGCAATGCTTTTGGGCGTAGGGAGGGGTGAATATTATCACATGGAATAAACGAGGTGGCCGCGGGGCTTGGCCCAGGTGCAGGCAAAGCCTCAATCCACCATGGTGGATTTGGTGCTCCCTTCCCATCAGGCTTGGATTGGCATTTTTCTGAGCAGCATTATAAGCATGGGCAGTGGTACTTGGATTTGCAACAGGACTTTCTCTTCTTTATAGGCACAGAGATCCACTCAGGAATATCGGAAGGTTAAACCAGGTAAGAATTAATTCTCATGCTAGTCTCTTTTTCTACCCATAATTTGTTGGGCACCTCAAGCAACCAGTAAGTGGTGTGGAAAGTCAGGAACAACAACCCGGCCCTGGGGTGGTATGGAGAGGGAAGGGGATGTGGCTGATCAGTATTGGGTGCTGGGGTGAGTTAAAATCAATGCTAGTGTGGGAGAGAACTTGTGCCGCTATCCTGTGGCTGCCAAATCGCTACCACAGGGCAGGTCCTGGAGGCCGGAGCAATGCACTGAGGCAATTAAGGCAAGTAGCAAAAGTTCAACCCACACTTTAATTGTGCTCCGGTAGAGTAAACCTATTATGAACCTGAGACTCTTCTAGCTCTGAGATGGTGCTTTTGGAAAACATTGTATTTCTTCCTGCTCAAGGGAAGGTGCATCACACTTGGACAAGATACAAATGTTGCTTATCCTACTGAGGCTTTAAAGCAAAGAGATTGGAAACACCTTCAGGAGAGCTTTATCTCTCATCTGTGTGTATAAACAACAAACATCACCTGTGTGTTGAAACCAGATGTAACACTACACTCATTGCTTTTGTAACTTGCCCAGGTGTGGCAATTCCCTGAGCCTTTAGCTTTGATCCCTAAATAGCCTGTCCTGCAGATGAGAATCTGCCTCCCTGGGACAAGTGGCACCCACTGTGTGGCTGTGCTGGGACTTCTGTGCTCCTGCGTGGCTGTGGTGGGGGGGCTTAAAGCATGAGAGTGCCCTGCTCCGGGGTGGTAGCAGTGAGGGTACAGCCTGGGTCCAAGTGGAGCAGGAGGTGGTGGTGGCAGCTAGGGCTTCTCCAGCTTTCCAAGTACTCTGGAGTGGCACATACAGGTTGGGGTGAGCACTGATGGGGCAGAAGTTTGGGGTAGGTTGCTGGCCGATGTGGATGGAAACACTCGGGCTTGAAGGGTTGGCAGTTCTAGGCACACCCCAGGCTGGTGTGTGGGTACACGCTCAGGTGGCCTCGCCCCCTGGACCTGACACAGAGTTACTTGCGTGTTCTTCTGCTGATGGATCTCACATTGACTGGCAAATGAAAGCAGGCAGTGGCAAAATGGGGAGAAGAGTGACTTTTAAAATAACTTCTGGTAATAAGGACTGGTAACTCTGGAACGGGGAACTGGGGAAAATTTTGTTGTTGCTTCTTGTCTTCCAGAGTCTCCTTGGATATTGGCTTATGTGCCTATAAGAAGCTGCCATAGAGTTCTGAAGAACAAGTATGGGGAGTTCTCTCCTCCAGCATACCGTGGTGATTTCCCTGTAAGCTTTTGGTGCAACTGGACGATCTGGGCAGGCTCCAGAAAGCACATAGTAGTTTATATTCAGGGCTTTAACACTAAGGAGGACTGCAACAAAAATGAGGACAAAATTCTGTTTGAAGGAGTTTCTTCCCTGGTGGAAAACAGTGTTGTTTATTCTTGCTGGAAAAAGGAGGTGCATGTTTTTGCCACCTTTGCTCAGGCTGTCCACGTTGTGTTGCTGAAGAGGTACTCGCCATACCACAGAGATGCACAGTTTAAAGGGAAGTACTACATCTTCCAAGACCAGGAAAGTGAATCTTCCTCCAAAGATGGTGGGACTTCTGAAACTCCTGCTCCAAAACTACCAAAGCAACACAGTATTTTTCAGTCTGGCTGGGTTGAAAACATTAGAAATGTGCTGGGCTTTTCAACCACGTGTAGCACCATAAGCCTTGGCAAGGCCACAGTGCTAGGTGGTGAGCTGATGCAGGAAAGAGGGATCACTATGAATACTATGGCTGTGGGAAGTCCTATTCAGCTTATCCCGCCTGAACGTGCAAAGATGCTGCCTGTGGAAACAAAAGCTCCTGGTGAGCTGGGATCTGAGCTGCTGGGGATTCAGGAAGCTCAAGGCACGGGAACACCTGAGGGTATAATCCCCACTGTAGCACAGGACAGCTGGAGGCAGAGTCTCTCTGTGAGTGGGGACATCACGGTGGGTTTTGGTTATACACACAGGCTTTCAAGTGTGCTTTTGGAAACTCATTTGCTTGGTGCCTTGCACACAGCAGAACCTCTTCTGCAGCCAGCAGGTGTGAGCCTGGAAAACAGCCAGCCTGTCCTGAGCGCTACCTTGACACCAAAAGGTCTGGGTGACCTACAATTTACTATTAAACCAACACGTACAAGGTGCGTGGACTCGGCTGCACACTGGCAGTCTGTGTCCCCTGGCAGAGAGGAAAGCCAAGAAAGCACAGGTACCACCAGGAACCAGCAGCTCAGCACAGTCAGCTTGGAGGAGAGTGAAAGCCATCCCCAGCTGAGCATCTCAGCTGATGGCCTTGCACAGGGCCTGAGGCCCAGCCTGAGCAGCCCCTATGAAGTGGTAAACAAGGACCACTTGAATCTGCCACATGAGAGAAGCCCAAGCTGCCAAAGCAGTTTAAGGCAGTTGTCCACACCTAAATCTGAGCTGGGAACAACTGGCCTCCAACGTACAGAGCTCATGGATATTTCCCCTCTGGAAAGCTCTAGGGGAGTTGTCAGGAGGAAAACAGTGCTGCCCCCCACGGCACCATGGGACATCCTGCAACAGCATCCTCATTTGCATGGCCAGAGCAGTCGTGTCCTGCACTTGGACCCTACAAACCAGAAGCTTCCCCAAAATGCCCAAAGATTGGATTGTCCAGCTGCTGGGAAAGCTCATGTGTATTCCTTGGGTGTACAAAGCTGCAACCACCAAAGTGACAGAGCTGCGCAGCCAGGGCTGGCTGTACCCACTTTGCCAGCAGGGCTGGAGCATCCTCTCACACCCATGGCTGCCCCAGGGCCACAAACAACCCCTCTGCTGGTGACTTCCAGCACAGCACCTGTCCCTGTAGACTTCAGCTCTAAGAATTTAATCCCTGAAGCACCTCTTCCTCCTCAAGTGGAGCCTGTGTCCAAGGTGGCCTCTTTACCAGATGCTTTGGATCTGGATGTTGTCAGTCCCAGGCAAAAGGTGGACATCTCCCCAGCTAGCCTAGGAGGACAGGAGATGGTCTCCCCTTCACCACCTTGCCACTCATCAGTAGCCTCTGAACTGGGCACAGATGAGTCCTCCAGATGCTTTGGCCCTGGGATGCAAAAGTTGGTGCTGGGGGAGGCAGGAGCCCAGCAGGGAGAAACCTCAGTCTCTGTGGGCTTGATGGCCAGGAGTCCCTCCCCAGTCTCTGTCACTGTCCCAGGGCCTGGTGCGGAGCTTCCTCAGCCCAAGGGCCATGTGAGCAGTGGCTCTGGGGTGGCACCAGCTTCCCTGTCTGACATCTGGGGGGGGACGAGAGAGGAGCACATGGTGCCTGTGCAGCATCAGGACACAGCTGCTAGTGACAAACTGACTTCTGCCTCCATCCTTGGGGGATTTAAAATGCAGAAAATCACAGAAGCTCTTCGAGTGGGTGCAGGACAGCAGAGAACTGCGTCCTTCAGCACCACTCCTGCACACCCTGATCTTCCTGCAGCCCCATGGGAAGGAACACTGTCAAGAGACCAAAAGCCTTGGGATCCCTCTGATGTATCCAGAAACACCCAGATGCCAGAAGGGCAGCAACAGAAACATGCTGGTAGGTCTTCCAGTACTGTGAATTTTGGTGTAGCCCATCTTCAGAAGGCCAGAAGTACTTGGTGAGGGCAAGGCCAAGGCTGTGTCTTTCACCTGCAATCTCCACCTGGCCATCATAACCTGCTGTCTGGGGAGAAGTGTGGTGGGTTGACCCTTTCTGGACACCAGGTGCCACTCCCCTGCTCAGTAGGACGGGGAGAAAAAGTATAACAGAAGGCTTGTGGGTTGAGATAAGGATGGGGAGAGATCATTTGCCTGTTCCTGTCATGGGCAAACCAGACTCAGCTTGAGGAAAACAGTTTTTAATTTATTATCGATCATATCAGAGGACGATAATGAGAAATCAAACCAAATCTTCAAAAGAGCTTTCCCCCATCCCTCCCTTCTTCCCAGGTTCAACCTTCACTTCTGGTTTCTCTACCTCCTCCCTAGCCCTGAGATGTGCAGGGTGACAGGGAATGTGGGCTGTGGTCACTTCATCACACATTCTCTGCTGCTCCTTCCTCCTCAGGGGGAGGACTCTTCACACTCTGCCCCTGCTCCAGTGTGGGTCCCTTCCACAGGGTGCAGTCCTTCAGGAACAGGCTGCTCCAATATGGGTCTGCTGTGGGATTGCAAACCTTCTCCCGTGTGGGCTCCTCCCTCCATAGGGTCATGGGTCCTGCCAGCAGCCTGCTCCAGCACAGGCTTCCCATGGGGCTACAGCCTCCTTTGGGCATTCACCTGCTCTGATGAGGGTTCCTCCAAGGGCTGCAGGGGCACAGCTGCCCCTCCAGTGCCTGGAGTCTCTCCTTCCCCTCTTTCTGCACTGACTTTGGTGTCTGCAGAGTTGTTTCTCTCACACAGTCCACTTCTGGCTGCTGTTGTGCAGCAGATTTTTCCCCCTATTTAATTGTGTTAATCTCGAGGTGTTAACGTCATTGAAGATGAGCTTGGCTTTGGCCAGTGGTGAGTCCGTCTTGGGGCTGGCTGGCTGGCATTGGCTCTGCTTTGTGCAGCCCCTCATAGAACCTCAGCTCCAACTGTAGAGTGGATATGTGGCTGTAGGGGCTGAAACTATAGAAACCTTGCAACAGGAGAGGGTCTGAAATGGTGTCTTTTCTGTGGCAATTTGCAGTGCTCCTGGAAGTGTGATATCCATGTTGTCTTGGTGCATATAATGACCTTTGATTACATGTTTCCTTTCTGTGTTTCTGATGTGTCAGAGCTGGGACCTCCCTGGACAATGGAGTACTTTCCCTTCAGGAGCTGCCACCTCATCTTTTGGGATAGGTCGGGGGTGTTTTCCCTCCCGCTGCATGCTGACATTAAAACCAGCATCTGGTGCAACTGGACCATCTGGGCAGGCCCTCAGAAGCACATTGTCATCTATGTTCAGGGATTTGAGGGGAGTGACGGCTGTGGCAACAACCAGGACAAGATCATCTTCCAGGGGGTCTCGTCAAGTGTGGAAATCAAAGCTGTGTATGCCTGCCACAACCGAGGCACTCTGGTCTTTGCTACGCAAGCTACTGAGGTCCAGGTGTTGTTTCTGTCAGGGAGTGGCTCCCAAAGCCATGAATACAAATATTTTAAGGGACAGTATTACGTATTCAGAGACCCTGAAGCTGTGGGCTCTTCAAGCGATACCATAGCAGTTCCCCGAGAGCCTGACCAGGAGACCTCTAAAAAAGAGAGCTGGAGGACAGAGGCAACAAAAGGTCTACTGTCCGTGCTCAGTGCCTCTCCAGGCCCACCAGCTGCACCTGCTGGTGGCAGGATCCAGCCTGAACTTGTGAGCCCAGATGAAAAGGCCCAACATCCTCCTGATCCCATGGAGTATGCTCAGTTTGGTACTGACTTGAGTGAGCGTGGTCAGCTGCAGGATGAAACCAAGCTGGAAAAGAGCCTTCAGGACAGTGGCACTGAGGGCAGAGGAACTGAAGATGATGTGTTGGTGAAGGCAGCTCCAGCTGGGCAAGATACTGGGTGTAAAGCTGAGCCATCTGCTGTGGAGCTGACCAAGGGGGATGTAGAGCCAGTAACTGCCCTGGCCACCATAGTCCCAAGTCACTCAGCTGGTTTTCCTTTCTCAGAGATGCCCAGCACAAGTGTCTCTGACAAATCATCCAGTCTGGGTCAGGCCAGTGACAGCCTGTCAGAAGAAGTGGCTGCTGCTACACATCGCACACAGCCACCAGTGCTGGAAGAGCCACCACTGGACACAAGCACAAAACCTTCTCGCTACCCCTCTGCTGGTGTGACTGCTGGTGATATGGTGCCTCCGGGGGAAAGGACTGAAGAGCTTTCTGGTAAGGTGTTTTTTGAGTTATCTGTGGCTGAACTGATGCCTGACACTGTGTGATATCCATCTCCAATAATGCATCACTCTCTTAAGAGGTTTTATTTGTAGATATGGCTGTTACCTTCAGCTGGTCTGTGCAGTAGCACTCTTGACTCCTGTATCGAGGGCAGGAGGTGCTTGAGAAGACATAGAATTATCTGCTGTAACATGGCCATCTATGGGATGACACTCTTCATAATAGGGACAGGCTGGTTTCTAGTCCAAGTGTTTTGACTTATCCATGGAGGAGTCAGCTTTGTGCTGTGAATCTTATCTTGGCTTTAAACACCTCTGGCTTGCAGTGATTCCTATGTAGCCTGTCACAGTGCTCCCAGGCATGATCACAGAGTTTGAGCTCCAGAAGTTGGAGAAAGGGGGGGGAAGGGGGGAAAGGCTTTTGTCTCCTAGGAGTTGATGGCAGACTACTTTCACAGAAATATTTAGCCACTGATATGCATTAATTTCTGCCAGAATGTAGAAGATTGGTGTTTCCTCCCCTCCAAACTGTCCTTGCCCTTCCATTGTAGATTTTATTCAGCTTTTTTTTTTTTTTTTTTTTTTTTTTTTTTTTTTTTTTTTTTTTTTTTTTTGCGTTTTCTGGCATGTAATGCACAAGCAGCTTTGCTCTGTTGGGCTCCAAGGCAGCTCCAGTGGCTTCACAGGGATAACACTTCATCCACGTCCAGAAATGGAAACGAGGCTTATTGGGGTGATTTCTTTCTAAAGAGCACTTTCCACTACAGATTGTATTTAGAGCTTGATATTTCAGTATAAAAAATAGGAAAAAAGAAAAAAAAGGAGCTGTTGTCTGGCACTCTTCTTGCAAAGTGACACAGACCTAACGTCCTTTCCCTCCCTCATTACTGATACACTGAGTTCAGCAGCCTGATGCTTTCCCTTTCTTTGACAGATCTGGTTTCTGCCCTGGCATCTCTGGAGAATGGCACAGCTCTGCAGTCCCAGCACCATCCTGGAGGTGAGTTGTGCAAGTTGCTAAGCATGTCTTAAAACACTGTCCCAAGTTCAGTGAGCTGACTGTGGCTGTGCTGGACATCACCTGCTCCTTAAATTTAGAAATCAATGTGGGTTGTTTCTGAGTAGTAACCACTTTGAAGATGTTTCTTTTTAAGATACCTCTGCAATCCCACAGTTGTGCTTTGACCACTTTGTGCCTCTCCTGGAGAAACATGGTTTCACATGGCTGTCACAAATGTTGGCTTGTTCAAGTTTAAGCATTACTTGTCGGCTATTTAAAGAAGAATTGTCTAAGATGAATGAACTTCAACTTCTCCAATACATTCCAGTGGACACCTTGTGACTACTGGAATTAGAAACCTGCAGAAGCTGTACTCCTGAGACCAGGGAGAGAAGCAAAAGCCCCTTATGGGAGCACTAGCAACTAGGCAGCATAATACTGGGCTTACATGGCAGAGCAAGCCACAGAAACAGCTTGCAAAAAGGAGGGTGATACAGAAGGAGCCTCGGCTCTGAACCTGAGAAATATTGATGAATAAATAGGTTTTAAACAGCAGACTGGAAAATTTGTGCCAGCCTGGATTCAGCCAGACCACTGCAGTTTATTTGATCTGATCCCAGAGATGGGTGAGAGAAGTGGGCTTTTATATTCCGTCACAAATTATGATGATAATATTTGGGAAACAGAATAGCTAAAGACATGTGAATGTGATTGGATGTGCATTATTGGGTTTTATACGTTTTTTTCACTGAAAGATCAATTCTAGTATTCAGCAGTGAGCATTAACTAAGGTTTGCTTTCACCTGTTACTCAAGAACTTGTTCTACCTGATGCATAGCCTCTGGAAATACCCACGTGGCACTGACTTGCACGAGCATGTCCTCATGGATTTGTTCTGCTAGTGCTGATGTTTTAGGGCTAACTCATTTAAGGAGCCTGTTGGTGTTATGTGGATTTGAACATGCCAACATCTTGTGTCTTCTGGTAGATGTGCTGTTTGAAGTAACTATTGAAGCCAAACCCAAGGACTGGATTCTTCATGGTGGAAGTCAGCTCCAAAAGGGTCTTCTTGAATCTGTGAAGAACCATGTAAGTCTGGGTATGGGGAGGTGGAGAAAACCACCACATGTGATGTCCCAAATCTTCAACTAGAAGAGACCATGCTGTGCCATGCATTCTAGAGATTTGTCTCTAAAGCCACATGATTAACCATCATCTGAATTGTTCATCATCTGAGGCCAATTCTGATGCCCTGGCAGGGCTGCTTGGCTGCAGTGGCTGGTATTTAGCCCTTCATAGCACCATGCCATCACAAGACAGCAGAAAAAGCACTTCAGAGACAGGGATACAACCAACTGAGGGCTGTAACTTGCCTCTGGAAATGGGGCAGCTTGTAGCCAAAGCCTAGAAGTGGGCGAGTGTGCGAGCATCCGCTTTCAGGGCTGTACCTAAACTTCCCTTCTGGAATGCAGACTGGAGCAGCTACAGGGTTCAGCCTCCTGCTTAGCCTAGAAAGCTGCTGTCCTTCAGCTGCTGCTCTGCAATGGCTTTGTACCCACTTCCCTGGGGATACTATTGCCCTTCCTTTTTCCAAATTCACTTTTGTGTTTGGGAGCTGAGCTGAAGCTAAGCAGATGGGAATAATTAGTATTTTCCTAAAGAAAAAGCTCAGTGGGCTATGGGACATCTACTGCATCCCAGGTAGTTTGTGAAGGGGAAGAGCAGGATGGGGAGGTAGACTGAGAAAAGAAACTGGTGTCATACTCCTGTCAAATATCAAATCAGCACTGGTCGCTCTGTTCCTTTGCAGATACAGAAGAACCTGAAACTTTCTGCCAACAGAGTCCATGAAATAAAGTTAAATGATGTCAAAAGGTAGGGTTACTGCTGTACTGCTGTCTTGGCAGGTGACTGCTATAACCTGTAATATTTCTTTGATTATCATTCTCCTTCCCCAGGCAGAAACATGTGCTTGCTTCTCTCCTGTGATCTGTAACTTGTCCTGAAATTAGAAAAAAATAAGCCCCTATGCTAGCTGGGGCCTACATAGGCCTAAGATGGATTTAAATTCTGGAGAAAAATGAGAATTCTCACACTTGCCCCACAATGCCTGCTGGATAAAGCTGGGAGCTGCCAGCAAGGTCCTGCCACACTTGGCTGAGGCTTATCTGGATTGCCACTACAATTCACTTGACACAAAGGTCTGGTCACTTCAGCCTAGCTCCAAATGAGGAGCTGGGCTTTCCTTTTCCCCTTGGTCCACGTGCAAAGCTGCCTCTTGTCACAAATAATTTTTGCAAGAGCCTGTAGCACCACAATCCAACAGGAGTGGGTGGAAGGTCTAAATGGGCTATCAGATCTGGGCCTGCAGTGGCTCTTTCCTCCTGCCTTACCCTGGGCTCTCCCCTACCCTGCAGCACAAGGGATGCCAACCTGCTGCTCACCTTCTGGCTGCACCTGAAGCCAGAGGAGAGGAATGTGTCTCTGCTGCTGCGCTCCCAGCTGGAGGAGCTGCTTGGCACCTCGGTGGGAGCAGAGAAGCTGCAGCTTGTGTCGCTGTTTGTTCAAGGTGCGTGGGTCACTTCCCCCCCCCCCCCCCCCGGGACAAACCCTTTTATGCCAAGCCTGACCTGACCTTAGGGCATCTGCTCCCCATCACAGACGTGAACGAGTGCAATGCCAGGGTTGGCCTCTGCGGGGAGGAGGCAGAGTGCTTCAATGGCGTGGGCAGCTACCTCTGCCGGTGCAAACAGGGCTACGATGATCATTCTCCCACCAAGTCCGGCACCCTCTGCATCCGCACCCCCCGATCAGGTAGAGGACAAACCAGCAGTTCTGCTTTCTCTTGCAGCTGGGTGTTTTCTCATATGGGTGGGTAATCGGTGCACTGTTTATAGGTGATGTTACTGAACGGGTGGCTTTAGATGTCCTCGCCCTGTGTGGCAAGGATGTGTAATACTTTTGCAAGGCAGTTTGCAGCTGGCGCTACAACCTCTCCACGAGCTTCCCTTTCGCCAGTCTGCTACTTTCTCTGTATCAGCGTTACAACCTGGCATGTGAGCCTGGAAGTTGTAAGCAAAGTCAAGGTCAAGGGTGATTTATGAGCTACCTCTCTAGCTGATGTTATCAGCAACAGGTCACTCCTGGTAGTGCCCTGTGTTCTGCTGTCACACTGTGTAGATCTTGGTGAGAAGGACATTGATGTTCCTGGTGACTAACCCAGAGCTCCCCTTGATGTATTTGACAGGCTCAGCAGATGGCACGTGGTGCTTGACTATATGCAGAGGTGGCTAATCTAATCTTGCAGTAATAGGGCCTCACAGCCTGAAAAACAGCAGTATTCTGCAACATGTACTCAAAACTCTGCTGCTGCTTTACCAAAACTACTTTACATCCCTGCAGTGGCTTAAACCTCAATATGAGTTAAAATATATAACTGTGAGCCAAATATAATTTCTCACCCATGCTACCAACTGCAAGTTAATTAACCAGTTGTACAGCCTAAGTCTATCCAGATCAGCTAGTTATTGTTGTATTCAGGTATGGATGATGTTACAAATTCCTGTTTATCCATTGGGCCATGGAGAGGGTCCCTTCAGGCCCAGATGGGAATGACAGCAGGTCTTTTAGTCCCTGTGGGTTTGACAATGGCTCTACTCTGTTGGGGTTCTCCTGGGGGTAACACCATGGCTATGATGCTCCTGCAGACTGGCTCTTGGTCTAAATATTTCTTTGGGATGGATGTTTGGGAGAGATGCTCTGCCCTGAGGGCAGGTGTGAGTGAGGGTTTCTGGACAGCACCGGGGAGAAGAGGTTGAACTTCTTGGAGGAGCACCCACAGATCCAGGTTTCACTCCTGAGCACTGCAGTCACAATATGGGGGATTTTGTGAGCACACTGGGGGCCTCTGGGGCAGTGGCCCCTGGGATTAGGCCATGGCCTTTCTCTGGCAGGGATCAGCCTCTTCCTCCGTCACGCTGACATCGTGGTGGGGGCAGCCATCGTGGCTGTCCTGGTGATGCTGGCGGCTGCTGGTGCCCTCTGTGTGACAGCCATGTGGAGACGGCACCCCAGGAGGAGCCCAGGCCTTGAGGAGCCATCAGTGAGGACCGTGGAGGAGCCAGAGATGGAGTTGTATGACCTGGGGGAGTGCCTGCGCCTGGACCCCTTCCAGCTGAAGCTGCGGGCCAGGCACCCCGAGTGGCTGTGGAATGTCCGTGCCCACCATGGCCAGGCGTGCCAAGTCTTTCTGGAGCAGTCTTCCCCACTCTGAGGGAGTTCCAGGCCTCCTTCAACCCTCCTGTGGCCTCACAGTTCACTACCTGTGCAGTCACTCCTGCCTTTCCCAGCTGACACAAGCTGTGCAAACCCTTCTGCTGCGTTTTATGGTCCATGAATATCCCACAACAGTGTTCCTAGTCTTGTAATTTCATTTTTTTGGTTTTAATATTCACTCAGCAAAATGCTTGCTCTGCACTGCTGTACATCTGCTGATTTACCCTGCTCAAGAGCTGCACAGAGCTGTCAGCATGTGAAAATTAAACACTTCTTTTTTTTTAAGGAAAAAAAAGGAAATAAGATGTTTTGGTGCTTAATTTAAGAAATTAAAGGTTATTCTGCATCCTGCTCAGTGCTGCCTGCTTTCTCCTGCCCCCCTGCAGAGCCCTATGGGAAGCCTTGGCATGACCTGAGGGAATCCTGTGGAGTGTTTCTTCCACCCTGGCTGAGGAACACCTCCAGAACTTGATTGAAAGTTTTGGTGAGAATCCTGGTGGTGTTATGGCAAGTGGGGCCCCGCTCACTGAATGATGCGGACGGCGTTTTTGGTGCTTGCTTGGATGCTGTTTGTCGGGATGCTGGCTGCAAAAAGCACCACCACCATGCCAGTCGTAAAGCCACAGGTGCCCTACCCAGCTTGTCCTGCAGCTGGAGGCTGCTAACTTCTCTATTTGTTTGGTTTAGGGGGGTTAAAATTTGAGTTGCCTCTTTTCTCTGGGAAGAAGTGTGCATGGTGTGATGGCAAACGCCCCACTGGAGGGAGCTGTCTGCCACCAAAAACCCAGGGAGGGTGCTGGATTCAGCTGGCCTGGGAGACGCTGCCAGATGTGGGACACGGCTGGAGCTGCGGGGGTCCCGGAGTGAAGTAGGACCAGTTCGTGCAGCTCGTGGACAGTTTCTTTGTGCTTGCTGAGCAGCTTTGGCCGAGCAGTGCTGTGGAGGTGTGGGCTGAATGAAGCACTTTGCTCATGCATATATAGGCTCAGCTCAGGGTTTGGAAAAGGCCCTGCTGTGGTTCTCTGAAGGGAAATGGTGAGGATATGGGTGAAGAGAGCTTTCCCTAGAATAACTCTTTTCCATCCCCTGCTCCCTCCCCACCCCCCGCCCCCCCAAAAAAAAAAAAAAAAGGCAGTTCTTTTATCTTAGCTGTTGAACGGGGGTAGAAGCAACATTTGCAGTGTGGAGGGGGAATTGCCAAAGGAGAGGGCTGTGGTATAGATGGGGGCATTGTAAATGGCAATGTTGTGAAAATCAGGTGAGAGCATGTTATTTGCACTGAGATGATAAGCAAGCATCCCCTATGCTTGGCTGGCAGCTGCAGTGCCCCTCTGCCAAGGGGACGGGGGTGGTGACTGTGTTGCTCTCCAATAACAGGCTCATCCAAATTAGCTAATGCTGATGGGGCCCTCCTGCCTGCAGAGGTATGTGAAGCAGAACTAACACCTTTCTGCACACACTCCCCTAACAGCAACTCACTTCAGCACTGTTTAGTGCTATCCAGGTTTGGGTACTGAGAAGGTTAGAGAAAAAGGGCTTTCCTAAAGCCACTCTGATCATTGCTTCCTTTGACATATGTGGAATGATCGACTCATACCAACTGTTTTCTTTGCGTGGTTTTCAATATATTTTGCAAATATCAGACAATTAAATGCAAACATCTCCCTAGGAGGCAGATAAGTGGGTATAATTTTCCATTGTAAAGAGAAGGAAACCATTAATGGGTTTGCACAGAGTGTGCTTTTTTCCTCACTGAGATCAAAGAAAAGCAGCAGGGGCTAAAATAATACTGTCATTGTCTTGGCCTTGGATTTGGTCAGTCACCATCTCCCCTTTTCCCTCCTTGGTTCCATGAAGGGAAGTCAGGAGCATTTCAGGTTGGAAACTGTTCTCTGCCAGTAAGGTAAGGTTTGGATACCAAATTCAAGAAATGAATGAGCAGATTGATGCTTCTGCTCCTTCCAGTTTTCCAGGAGCAAGGTGAGCCTCACACTGTGCTCCTGTGTGGGAAGCCAGCTCCTCTAATACAGCTGGAGTCTGGTCTGTAACCCACGCACAAGGCTCTTACTGGACCATCTTTCCCTGCAGCTTTTCATCCAGACAAAATGTCCTGCTGATGCTCCTGTGCTGGCACAGGGGGTGGAGTAAAAGCCCAGAGAAGCAATGTGCCCAGGCAGGGCTTTTGCTTTCTGCAGCCAAACCCATGACAGCAAGGGGTCCATCTGGGCTTTGTATGAAAGCAGGAGGTAGAGATGGTGCCTGCCCTTCATGGCTGTGCCTTGGAGAGGTGTCAGGCTTTTACTGGAAGCATCTGAGGTGCACGTGCGATTTTTGTGTGAAACACAGCAAGACAGATCCAGACATCAAGCCCATCATAAGCAATAGGTGTTATGGTTTTCCCTGTTACAAATATCAGTATTTGATATCAAATATCAAATATTTCAGTTCCCAATAGTGTTGCATTTTATTTTCCACTATGTCCAAAAGAGTATCATGCAGCCCCATTATGAACCCCCATTATGAATGCCAGGCTGGCTTTAGGAAGAGCCCATCCCTCCTTTCCTGCTCTCCCAATTGATTTGAGGGGGGCTGACTTCACAGAACGAGTCAGATTGGAAGAGACCACAGTGGGTCACCTGTTCCAACCTCCCTGCTCAAGCAGGGTCATCTCACAGCCCATGGCACAGGATTGTATCCAGACAGTTCTTGGATATCTGCAGTGAGGGAGACTCCACAACCTCTCTGGATGATTTGTTCCAATGTGTGATCACTGCACAGTAAAGTTCTTATGTTCAAATAGAACTTCCTGTTCATCTGTTTTTGCCCACTGCCTCTTGTGCTATTAGTTGGCATCCTCTTGGCACCCTCCCCCCAGATACTGTCAGATGTTGATGGAGTCTCCTCTCAATTGTCTCTTCTCAAGGCTGAACAGGCCCAGCCCCCTCAGCCTGTCCTCATATGAGAAATGTTCCGGTCCCCTAATCCTCTTTGTAGATCTCCACTGGACCTGCTCCAGGAGCTCCATGTCTCTCTTGTCCTGAGGAGTCCAGAACTGGACACAGCACTCCAGGTGTGGCCTGACCAGGCCTGAGTAGAGGGGCAGGATCACCACCCTCGACCTGCTGGCAATGTTCTTCCTAATGCACCCCAGGATACCACTGGCCTTCTTGGCCATCAGGGCACTGCTGGATCATGGACAGCTTGTTGTCCACTAGGACTCTCAAGTCCTTTTCTGCAGAGCTGCCTTTCAGCAGGTCAGCCCCCCAGCCTGTACTGGTATATGGGATTGTTCTTCCCCAGGTGCAAGACCCTCCATTTGCCTTTGTTGAATTTCAGACTGTTCTTCTCTGCCCATCTTTCCAACCTATCGAGGTCCTTCTGAAGGTACCCTCTGGGGTATTCCCATACAGAATACCCAGGTCTTCTGGGTACTGTCCCATACCACTCTGGGGTATCAGTCACTCCTCCCAGTTTTGTGTCCTCAGGGAACTTGCTGAGGAGACATCTACCCCTAGCTTCCTTCCCTCTGCTGCAGGTCAGGGTATTGGTATTTTCTCTTTTCTCTCATCTGCAGTAGAATGAATTAATAAGACAATAAAATAAGACAAATCTGCTGTATCCGTAACTCTGAGCTTGGTCACTGCAGTCAGAGATTGACTGGAAAGCTCTGCTGCTTCTGACATACAAAATGAATTTGTCACCTCACTATGGAGCAGTCTGCCTGCTCACAGCCCTTGGCCATATGAAATGACACACTCTGTTGATTTATGGGCCATCACAAATGATTTTTTTTTTTTCAGTAGGGACTGTTCTCTCTTGTGTTATTGCTGCACGATTGTGATGTGTGCAGAGGTTTCAGAGGCTCCATGATTTACTTGGAGACTGGAACATGTCCTGGGAGCTGCAGGGGAGGAACAGTACTTGAAGAGCAGCTGATTTTTTTTTTTTTTTGAAGACATTTACTAAGCCTGATTTAACACATTCTTCCTAAATGCTTCAAGTTCGTCTGTTTTCTTCCTGGGTTTTGAAGCCAGGAGGGCAAGCCTCACCTAGCTGCAGAACACTGTTCAAAGCACTTGGACAAAAATCATCAAGTTAGGGCAGATGATGCAGAGGCAGCTCCTTGTGGGAGACCCCCCATCCTATCCATCTGTGCCTTCCTCACCAGAAAAGCCATGAAAAATGGGAGACATCTCACCAAACATGTGGTGGCCATGGCTGGTACCTTAGCCTGAGTAGTGAAAGCAACAAATATAACATGCGGGGAGAATGGCTGTGAAGGGACATGCTGGAATTGAGTTTGATTTTCTTTCCCACAACCAGGAAGGAGCTGGGAAAGGGATGTGGGTGCTCACAGCCTGCTGGACACCACTCTTGTACCTTTGCTGCCTGTGAATGTCTGCCAGTTAGTAGAGGCTGGGGTACTGCTGCTGATACTGTCATGCTGAGGGAGATCTCCAGAGGCGCAGATGTCCTTGTGTGACCTAGAGGATTTAGGAGGACACTCCTCATCAAGTGCTTCTGGAGCTTTGCTGCCATTAGGAAAAAGTGAAATTGTGAAAATGTGGCTTTATGCTGCGGATTGAATGGCACTAGGCTGGTGAGGCTGTAACATAACCACAAACTGAGGACAGTCCCTCCTGGAGAAAGGTTTTTTTGCCATGTTGGCACAAGTGCAGAAACTTTTAGTGGTATTTTGTTGATTGGGTGATACTTGCCCAAGTCAGTGACTGTGATACAGAAAAATGTAGTAAATATGGCTAAGAAATTACTTGGAAATGATGTGGAAAGCCCCATCTCCTGGAAAGCTCAGGCTGCTTCTGAGCAGTGATTTCCCACGGAACTTCTCACAGAGCACCCCTTTGAGAGCCAGTGACTGTGGTTTGAAAGCCCAAATGCTGCCACTTAGATGGTGGGATGGCCATTCCTGATGTGCAGAGCCTTTATGTGATCCCAAATCCCTCAACTTCAGTCAGAGCTGGGCTTCTGGAAAAGGTGCAGGTGGGGCCACGTGAGCTGAAACACAGCAAGGCGAGTAAATGGGCAACTGCAGGAAAGGGGCAAGCACGGGGAGGGCAGGCTTGGAAAGACTGTGGCTTGGCATCTGAGCAGCTTTGGGGCTGAAAGCTTCAAATTAAGCCACCCTGTGATGTAGTTTTGAGGACAGACAGCATGGGGAGTCTGAAGCAGTTTCCAATTAGGCACCGTCATGCTGTGATGGGAGGTGTGGTGGATGTATTAAGTGTAGATATATCTGCGACAGCTTCAAATTAACAAGGCAGAGCAGAGATATGAAGCCTGAAGATGGTGTTTTTTCTTCTAGCCTGGTCTAAAAGCTTGTTCTCCTATTTCTTCCATCTCTAGAGGATGAAGCTGAGTATCCCTGTCCAGCCTCTGGATATCACATAAAAGTTTGATTTCTCTGTTTGAGCTGCTGCCACCTCCACGGTTATTACCTGCAGATGTGTGTGTGCAGCAGGGGCTCTGTGGGGATGGAGCCAGAGGAGGCAGCTTTGTGGGGGTGAGGAGCACTATCTAAATAGTGAGATTTCCTGGAAGGAGGCAGCACTGGCTGTAAATTGGGTCTGTTCCCAGAGCATCTTAAGTCACAAGTGATTAGCTGTTAATTATTATGCAATAAATTACTTAATAAATGAGTATTTTCCACAGAACCTGTTGTACCACATGGCATCAGCTAAAACTGTGTGAAATACATGTAATTACTGTCGCCGAAATGCAATTATAGCTCTTCCCCTCCTCAAATTCTTGTGCATCTGTCACCCCTGGCACTTAGACCAGGACGATGTGCAGGCAGTGCCACCGTGCACCACCAGCCACTTTGTCCCCACCTCTAAGCTTGCTTTCAGTTTTCCAGTGACTGCCAGGATTCAACGTACAGGAGACAAAAAAGCTGTCCTCAGTTATGCAGTGCCTGTGTCTCAGCATCAAGATTGTAAAGCACCCAGACGATAACATTAAGCTCCCACAGTTAGCTTTAAAAGAGAGTATAAAAAAAAAATCCTACTAAACATACTGATTTTATCCCAGCTTTGTTTAACAATGCATTTGCTTTATAAGGCTTTAACAGTTATAACCCCAAGGAAGGGCACATTCTCCTGCTGGGGTACTTCAATTCAAAATGTTTTTGAAGTGACCTAATTTTGTTTGTGGCCCCAAAGAGGTGGAGTTTCTTAACTGAGATCATCAAAATATTTGTGCTGTTATGTGTGTTTTAGACCTGCCCTTGAAATTATGCGACTTCGCTGCAGCTTGACTTGTTTTGGGCATTTGAACTTTAATTTTCCCCCCTCGTTCTTGTTGGTGTGACTTGTGCCAATTGGCTGAGGGACTGTGTAATTGTAGGTTTGGGTATTTTCAGCTGCTTTTTGGGACATGCTTGGGGGTGGAAGGGGAAACAGGGATGGAGAAGAATAACTGAGGGTGGCTGAATAAGTGAAACAGTTTAAACTTATTTAAGAGGTTTTCCAACATATTCAGCCGAAGTGCCTCTCTTAAGGGTGGGCTGCAATTGCAGCAAAGATGTGCTTCATTGTGCCAACTGTTTCAGGATAGTAGGAAGCTATCAACAAGGATAATAAGCACTGGATATTACAGTGGGGATTTTTTTACTTTGCTAGCAAAAGAAAAAAGCTGCCCTGCACCTCTGCTGGCTGAAAACAGCATAGAAAATAGTTCCAATATTTATTTTCCCCCTAAAAGGTTCCAGGCAACAGTGTCCGTGTAAGTGCATGCTGCTGACAGTGGAGCTGGTGCCTCCATTTTTATTAATTTCCAGCTCACAGTTGATGCAGCAGCAGACAAACCAAACTGTGAGCACTCTCTAAACATAGCCCTGAAAAGCACCATTTATGTGTCTAACGCCTCAAAGCCGCACAGAAGGGAGAGCAGGATCAAGCTGTGTGTAAGAAAGCCTACAGAGTATTAATGATGTACAGTAAATGGGTGGTAAATAACAGGGCTGTCACTGCAAGGCTGCTGAAGCACTGAACCAGCTGTGTGTGCCTGTTCTGCATACAGACAGCACCAGGATTTCTGCAAGGCTGAGTCGCATGTGCCTGGAAAAGTGCCTGATTCCCAAAGCACGGGAAGATCTGTGTTCTGAATGTCCTTCACATAGGATGGTGATCTGAGAGTATAAAATGGGCAGTATGTATGTAACAAGCAGGACTGGCTAAAGTCTTTCAGCTTTGGGGGAGAAGGGTCCATCAGCCCTCAGACTCAGAACAACACCTGTTCACTGGCTGATTTCAGAAGTACTGTAAACAAAGCAGGAAAATGGCTTAAAGCACTGTGCAATTTCTCTAAACACCCTGATCCCACAAGCTCGAAGAAGAATAAGAAATTATTAAATTAATTTTCCAAGCATAAACCATTAGTTCAGCAGGGCAATGGGCAGAGCTCTTACCTGAAAGAGATGATGTTCCCTCCAAGGGTTTAGCTTTAATTCTTTAACTTTTTAATGCTTGAAAAAGGGCAATATCAATTTTTGGCTGCCTGACCCTCTGAAATAGACCAAAACAGTGCAGACACCTTTTGAGGACACAAAGGTACCAGATGGCATTGTTGGATGTCACTGATTTCCTTCAGACCTCATGAGAAACAAGCTGCATTTACCCAAGGTGCTGGGGTGGGGGAATACAGCTGATTCCTCACTCAAAGCAGGATCATGCACATTCTCAGCAGTGCTTTTACAAGCTATGAGCTTACTCTTGGTTTGCACTCAAATGGATGTAGTGGTAGCAAGAAGGTAGGCTGGATACTGAGATCCTGCTCATGCTCCTGTCACAGCTGGCAACCATGGCAGGATGGAATATTAGCAACTGTCTGCCAGCCAGCACTAAAAATTCAAGCCTCTGGCTGTCTGATCAGCTACCAGCTATACAGCCTGAAACAATGGCAGCTGGCCATATGAGGAAATTAAAAATACAAACAAACGCTTCCTTGGATCCCCACAGAAGCTTCATCTTTTTCTCAGAGTTAAAATCCCCACTGGTAACAACTTTTAAAGTTAGCATGTTGTTGAAATATACCTCCAAAACTGATTAGCATCTTTTAGCCAAGACAAAGCTGTGCTCCCAGGAAAGAACAACTGATTGAATGTTCCTTTCCTCAGGCTTCACCTGAAAGCCTGAAAACTGATTAGTAAGGATAAGTTCCTTACCCTGGGCTTCACCTGAAAGCTGTTTAGAAAGACCAACACCCTGAGAAGCAACCCCCAGAAAGGCTGGATTTCAAGGCAGAAGCATCACTGTTTGTATTTGTGCAGCACTGGCGTAGCCTGCGAAGGTAGGACCCGCCCTGGGATGGTCCCAAAGCTTTGCTGATTAGCTTTGCTGAAGGAGAAAGGGCCCTTTGGCACACCAGGTGAGAATGGCCGCTGGCCAGGGCATGGGGGAAGCTGCATGGCTGTTCCCCCACCTTTCTGGACCAGCACCAGCCCTTTTGTAACATATAATTATCTCTATTGTAACTTTATTGCTCTCTTCGACTCCCTGAAAGGACTCCCTGAAAGTCTCTTCTCCCGGGTAACAAGTGCTACGGCAAGAGGAAACAGCCTCAAGTTGTGCCAGGGGAGGTTTAGATGGGATATTAGAGAAAATCTCCTTATTGAAAGGTGGTCAGGTATTGGAACAGCCTGCCCAGGGAAGTGGTGAAATCAGTGTCCCTGAAAGTGCTCAAAACCCCTGTAGATGTGGTGCTTAGGGACGTAGTTTAGAGGTGGACCAGGCAGTGCAGGGTTAGCAGTTGGGCTCGATGATCTTAGATTCTGTGGCTCTATAATTGAAAGCTGTACCAAGAAATGCAAACACAGACAAATGTATCCCATCCTACTCACACCTGTTGGGTTGTTTTGTTGCAGGTGATGTTTAGAACTAAATTACCCTTTCAGTGAATCCTAAAAAAAACCAAAAACCCCTCAAGGAATTCTCCTTCGTTGGTTTCTTTTCCTTCTTTTCCAGTCTCTGTTATCACTGTAATACTTCATGCTTCTGAAAAAAATATTTAATATTCAAGAACAAAGCAACCCACAGCTTTCCTTCAATTCAGTCTTTTGTGTCCAAAGGGCTGTCCTAACTCAATAACTGAGTTTTTATTGTGTCACATTTCACTGTCACTGACTGCAACCAGCCTGGCTAATCTTTTTGCTACAGCTTTATCAGTTTGGGGGTTTTTGTGTGTTTGGGTTTTTTTTGTTGTTTTGTTTTGGTTGTTTGTTTTTGTTTGTTTGTTTTTAAATAATTCATCAATTGTCCATTTTACTTTCACAGCTCTTAGTGCTTTTTCTTGATTCTCCCACCCCTCAATTCTAGAACATTTGTGGCTGCCCTCTGTGATTGCTCACTCTAATAAGGGGTCACATGCAAAGACAGTGGCTTAGGATGCCCTGGAGCACAGCTGAGGAGTCTGAACAGAATCTGTGAGGATGGGAGGGTTTTGAGGTTAGTATGTTGTTAGAAATATACCTCCAAAATTGATTGGCATTTTTTAGCCAAGACAAAGCTGTGCTCCTAGGAAAGAATAACTGATTGATTGTTGCTTAGCTCAGGCTTCACCTGAAAGCCACAGCTTATTATAAGCACCCTTAGAAGCGACCTCCAGAAAGCACACGTTTATAAATTATGCAGAGGGGAAAGGGATTAAATAATCTCAGGCTGTACCCCAGCTGGGAACAACTTCAAGGGTGTCTCACAACCCTAACTGAAAGAACTCAAAAATCAGAATTGATGGGTTGGATGAGGACAGCTGTTTGGGATTCCCGGGGCGTAACTTTGGCTGATCAGCAGATGTCTCCTCATGCCCAAGGGCACTTGGTGAGGAGCAGCAACAGTAGGAGATGCAGAGCTGACCTGGGGAACTGCTGAGGTGGGGCACATTGAGGGTCATGTGAGGAGAGCAGACATGCTCAGCTGACGAGTCCCACCACAAAGAAATGCCACTCAGCTTTGACATTTGAAATTACCTTCTTTCCTTAAAAAAAACCCAAACAACAACTGCGACGGTTGATGGGATGGGGAAGGGGGAACTCCATTCCAGAGGTTCTCAGCCCCATGGGATCTGGAGGGGATAG
>JAWWES010000115.1:14840920-14908213 GCA_035583135.1 Lophotriccus pileatus
GAAAACTACAAAAAGCCATTTTGTCTCATATACTGCAAACCCAAATCCCAACAAACAACCAAACAATCATACCAAAAGAAATAAAGGCTAGTGTTGTGCTGATAGGCACTAGAATACCCTGTACCTGCAAACACAGATGTATGCAATCCCCAAACAGAAAAACAATCCCCTCTGTCTCTGTGCCATATCTACAATCCTGTGCTAAGAGTAATAAGAAGCAAATGAGCACTACCTGCTACATAAACACATGAACTTTGAGCCAGTGAGAGGGATTATTAAATATTAATTTATTTAAAATTGAAAGTTTTTTCATCTGCCAAAAAGAATCCAAGCTTGTCCAGTTACTTTTTAGAGCTGCTTTGATTGATGGACAGCAGAAATGTGCTTCTCCCACCTCAGTGCACCTGCACCCCTGTGACAGCACCCTTGTAGCAGAGCATCAGCATAGGGCAACCTGTATTTCCCTAAACAATAAATTATTATCATCTTGACACCCATTCCTGGGTGCCTGGCGGGGTTTGAGAATTTTAGAACTAATTTTTTTATGCAGTTTTACGTAGGAAAAAGAAGCAGCTGCAAAACACTTCCCCATCATATGTTTTTATACCTGCTCTGCTAACCATGATGAACCATTTGGAAATTAAAAAAAAAAAAAAAAGTGAGATTTAGGTTTCTCCAGGATTTTTACAGTGAGTGTATTGTTCAAAGATGTTGTTCAACTACTCCCAGCTGTTTTTATAAAATGAGTATTTGTAGCATTTCTGGTTGTGGTAAGAATTCACTTCAAACTGAGGTGTTTTAAAAGCAAACAAAAAAAGTCAAGTACAGAGTCCTTTATATATTTTAACTGTTGATTTTTACATTCATATCCTGCAGAAGATATTCAAGTATCTTCTGATGTGCTCTTGCAAGTTTTAATCTTGTGAAAAATTTTGTATTTCCTGTGCAAAAGGCCACAGGGTCAAAGGCAAAACAAAGAGAAGTGTCCATGTTAAAATCCTTCCTGTAATTCACACAGGAACTCAAACCCATTGAGTAATAGGAATCTCTTTGGATTGACACAAGCAGTAGCCACATGGGATGAGAGGTTCTGTTCAAAGCTCCAGCCTGCCATAAACTCCATAAACTAAGAAACAAATCTCCCCTGGCATTAGCAGTACAAGTGATTAGGAAAAGGTATATCCAATGTTCTTCTCACCTTCATGAATTCAGCTTATGGCCCGTTTTCAGTACACTGAGAATGTGGTAACTAAAGGGTGTTCAAGCATTTTTTTTCTTGAATATTTTACTTGGGAATAGCATGGGTTCCACTAGCATGGATATAGAATGGTCTCTTCTACCCCTTACAGAACAACAGTACCTTATTTCATAGGCTGCAGGAACTCATTCCCTAACGCTGGATGTTCAAGGCAGCTCTCAAGGAAGTCATTCATTCTTCCTAAATTCACCAGGGAAGCCACAGGTCTAGGCAGGGCCATGCTTGCAGCCACCTGCCAGAATTGTTCATTTCTTTCTGTTGTGCTCATTGTCTCTTGGCCAGTATCTGCTTCCCAGGGACTATATTGCTTTTAAACCTTGGCCTATCTGAAGAAGAAAAAGTGCTTTTCTTCCATAAGAAACTGCAAAAGTTGCATGCATTTAATGAGTGTGGAACTGTGCTCTGTAGGCTGTTGCTTAGCTGGGGGATAAAAACGTTTCTGCTGAGTCCCTGTAAGATTTCAAGTGAGTAAATTTGCGCTTTTATTTTCTTTTAATAAATTCTCTCTTTCTTGTACCCAGGGGCACCTTTGGTGGCACCAATCATCAACATACACATTTTCTCTCAGTGTTATGCTTCTTGAACCTATTTATTTCATTATAGTTTAAATTATTCTTGCTCTTATCAGCTGACCCTTACATTCTGCTTTGCCTGCCTCCCATAGAAGACCTCTTTATTATCTTTGCTTTATTTGAAGCACTGAACAAAATTCTTTTTAATTGTTGCTATCTGATCTTTGTCCTGGAGAAACAAAATTTGTTTTTCAAAATAAATGATCTCTGCAGCCTTACCCAGCTATTGATTATCTTATCAGACCATGTAACAATGCCAATTCTGCCTGCTTCATCAACCATTTAAAGATTAACACTGAGTCAAGCCTAGTGTATAAGAGACAAAGGCAAGAGTGAAATGTATGATCTCATTTCTCCGGGTGCAATTCTTTCAGCAATCGTGAAGACAGAACTGTTGATACAGAAAGGTTAATGCTGTACCCCCTTTTTTATCAATAGAGTGTTTTTTAATCAAATCTGTGTCTTATCTCATGTCTACTTTATCAGATCTCTTTGAGTAAGTTACATATTTGAAGCCTCTTCAAAATTTAATTTCTCCTTCTTGAAAGTCCTGCGACTATTAAAAAATGAGAAATCCTTTCACAAAGTCTATTTTAGACAAGGAACACGTGTTGAATTCACGTATTAACCACTTGTCAACTATGCCCTTGAGCACAAAATACTCATCTTCAAACTGATCAGTAACCCAAAATAGAGCATTTTAAGATAATATGCCCATTCCTAATTTCTTTTATTCAGCTAAAGGAAATATGTTGGTACAAATTTCCCTTAAAATTGGGTGTTGGCCTTTCCTGACAGTAAACTTCATGAAATAAAATAACTGGGTTGTGTTCATAGACTTTTGCCATTCAGAGATCTTGATTGTAAAGGGAGAGCTTATTGGCAGCTAATCTAGATCATCAAAAATTACCTTCTATGGTTTCCTCAGCACAAACCCTGGCGTGGCAAAAAGCCACTGTTGTACAGCTTATGTTCAGAACTGTCTAGATCATGCTCAGTGAACTCCCACTATTTCCAGTGTTCTTGAGTTCCTTCCTTTCACTTTTGTTTCCATCTGTTCTGTAGAGGGGAGAAAAAAACACCAACCCCTCTCGCTCCCCAAATACTTGGTTTGCTGAATCTTAAATTCTCATGTTCTACTTGTGAACATTTTGTCCTGCAAGATGAGTATATTCTTCCTGTTATGGGCCAACACACCTGCTCACAGCTATGCAATAGGAGGAAGAGGATTGTTGAAGGGCTGTTAGGTTTCCTGCTGTGCCCCTTCAGAATTCTGGCATACCTTTCACTGCTTCCCCTCTGTCCTGGCAATTGTTCCCGAACTTCTCTGATTAAAACAAAGCTTTCGTATGTTTTTCTTTAAAACATGAATGCTATTATTGCTGCTTTGTTCTTGATGCTAAAAGGTTCTTCAGTTTATTTTCTAATTTACACCCTTTGTGCCAGTACCTTCTGTAGTGTTTTCCCCCCTTCTGTTCTTCTCATTTATTTCACTTGATTCTCTTCTTTCCCCATCCCCCCAAATTGTTTATCATTAGTTTCTGAAGTTTGCATTTAGGTGTCTGAAATCTATTACAAGTGACTAGTATTTTTTTCTGCTTGCTTGATGTCTGGTTTTGTGAAATTTGGAAACTTAAGGAAAATTTCAATGCAATTCTGCATTTGTTGTTGTTGTTTTCCTGAGCACTACTGTAATTTTCTTGTCTCTCGGTACATGAGGAGCAGGAAACTCATGGAAAAACTGCAGCTGTAGGTCCTGAATGTGAGTTTTAGGTGCTTGCAGGCTTCCTCCACTGGAAGTTTTGACGGTAATGGTGAAATTAAAGCCGATAATGACGACATTAAAAATAGACTAGAAGGTCTGTTAGGAAGCCTGGGCAGAGAGAATGCAGAGATCTTGTGTTTATCAAACACGTTGCTGAAGATTTACATCACAGGCTGGTTTCTACCTTAAGCATTTCCAGGCAACTCTATTTCTAACAGTGTTTTTCTTCATTCTATTTCCTGTATTGCTTCATGGGAGTGCTTACCCTTTCCCCCATCCCCAAAGAGATGTGTGTCCCTGTGTATTTGGCTCCTGAGAGTCGTGTTGCACGGCAATTTGATCTTGCAAGTGCATGATTTCCTTATCACTAAAAGCAAGGATTTTTAATCACACCTCATAGCCTTAGCCTGGAGGGCAGTTCCTTGTTGCCAGTGTTGGTGCATGGTTGATTTTTTTTCAGCTTTATGTACATTTCATGTACTTGGTGGCAAAAACTTTCTTTCAGTCCTGACCTTTGCACTCTCCAATAGTGTAACTGTGGTTGACATTAAAAATATGTGAAACATTCCCCTTGCATCAGCTAAGAATGTTTTGAAAAGGAGTTTCTAATGCTTTAAAAGTATTTTTGAAATGATGTAACTTCTGCTTAAACCTCACTGTCTTTCAGGCCCTGATTAGAGGGCTCTAAATGTTTTATATTAACTGTTAAACAACATTCTTAGTGACTCTTACAGAAATGCTCTTTTTCTGTGCAAAAGACAACCCAAGACAGTAGTTTGATTACAAGCAAAGGGGTATGTGCTCTGGTAATATAGGCTTTATAATAACAGAATGAAGAAGGAAACTCAGGATAATTAATTGTGCTGTTCACTCATGGATTGAAAGGAAAATTAACCATTTTGGTATAAAACAAATCTAACGCCTTCTTTTCACCAGGGGTTCTATAAGCCTTAAATATTCAACAGCTTTAAGCATAATGTGCATTTTTCTTGTTAGACTTATCTTCCTTACAGTCCTTTGAGCAGTTTGGATGCTTGTGCCAGCTCTCCAAACTGATGAGTTTTGCCCAGCTGAAAGGACTCGGTGGATTCAGATGACAAATTCATTTTAACTTCTGATCTCCGTCACCCCTTGGCAGAAAAAGTGAACTTTTAGCCATTACCAAAACTGGGGAAGATAGCCTAGAATTTAATACACATAAGAGGAATGAGAGAACCTTGGCATATGCCCTGGCTGGAGAGAAATGGGCTCTGCCTTTCAGTGACATAAACCAATTTTTCTAATGACTATAATTTTGTTACTGCTCTGCTTGAGAAAATTGCACCACTCTGATTTGATATCTAAAACTGTAGCTAAGCCAAAGAAGATGAATTTAAGAGTTTTGTGGAATTAATACTTTTGAAATTACATCTCTAGTATTGTAGTGAGGAATTCCTAGGTGCTGGAATTATCTGGAAAACCATCTCTGACACTGTAGTCTTTGTTCACTGTCTTATCATTGTTCTTTCTGAGCCTTGAGATCTCTTGAGGTTTTTGTTTTAGGTTAGGTTTTGGTTTTTTTCTTAACTGACGTACCAGATATTAAATATGTACAACATAATCTGGAAGAAGGTAGACAAAAGTGGTATCACCCCAAATAATATGTATAAAATATTTATTGTAAACAAAAGAATTTTGTGCAAATGTCAAGAAAAAAGGCTTCTGTTTGTTTTTTCTTTTTTTAAATGCCACGACTTTGTAAGATGTAAAACTCACTAAAACAACTCAGTAACACCCTATAAATAGTCCACTCAAGCCAGACATGTAACTGGCTTTGATTTTTCTTGCAGAGTGGAACACCAATCTCTGAGGTTTAATGTTGGCTCTTAAGATCTATTTTTTAATACCTCTGATGTAGGAAGGTAAAGAATGACCCAACAAAATGGAAACAGGGCTGCAGCAGCATCAGGCCCACCTCTGCCAACTCCTCAGGCCCCCAGGGTGTGGTCTCCAGCCAGCAGTGGGGCCCCTGCCAGCCATGGGAACTGCTCTCTCTTCTCTACCCGGGCTGTAAAAACCAGGCATGGGCTGTTCCTCCAGGCAGTGGAATTCCTGAAGGTGGAAGTGAGTTGCCAGTTTGTTCACCATCCTTTTCAGAGTGACAAAGGCTGTGATGACTTGGAAGGCAAGGAAGAAGGCAAAGACAATGTGCACTGCTCGCTCCAGAGGCTGGATTTTCAGACCTTCGTTAAACAGCAAGAAGAGAATTATGGGCAACTGCAGGAGGAGACTCAGGAGCCAAAACCCAGCCAGCTCAGGGACCTATAACAGGGAGACATCACCTATTAAAAACCTGGCAGCCAGAGATGAAAAAACCCAAAATCTTGTGAAGAAAAAACTTAGGATTTTTTAAAAATTTTCAAAAGACAGAACAGACTGTGAGAAAGCAGAGTGAGGTGGCTTCATATTTTCATATACCATGTTTTTAAGCATACTTATATTTTCTGACAAAACAGTTTTAGAGAGAGAGAGAGGGCTCTCTTCTCAGGGAAAACTTCCTGGAATTCACAAAATTAAGTGGAAGCCGACGCCAAGGGAAGATACAAACTGCAACTTAAGAGAAATAAACATCTCCTCAACCTAAATCTCTTCAACAAAATGTCTACCAGTTAATGTTAAACTCCAAAAAGCATTCCTGCAGAAATTAATATGTACATCTGGCAACGTACTTTCTCCTGGAGGTTGCCCATGTATCCCAGGTAGAGTCGAATGACCTCTATGAGAGAGGCCAGGATCATGATGGTGACCAGGATGAACTTGTAGTAATCTGACAAGTCTGGATACTAGAGGGAAAAAACAGAGCAAAAAGTTTCTGCTGTGCTATTTGTGATTATATGAAGATACCGTATGCCACTGTAAGCTGACAATGTTATGCTGGCATTCAAACACTCTTGAACCTCCAGCTGAAGAGAATTCCCAAATAAACATAATAACCTCTAACACCAGTGAGCTGTTATCTCCTGTTAGGTGTTTCATATAATATACAATTGCAAACCAACACTTTCCTTCACACTCACCTTCAGACAGAGTGTGACAACTGTGCTGAGCCACCAAAAAGGGAAATAATAAATGTTGAAATAGAGGGACATCTGCAGTGGCAAACTGGAAATTATTTCATTATCTGTAGAGAGAAAGACTTTATCATTCCTGGTTTGTTCCATACTTCCCTTCCATAAATATGACAGAAGAATACTGCTCCATCTTAGCTTCATGCATTAACACTCCAGTCAAATTAAATGTTAGGAAAAATATTTTTAATTATCCAGAGGAAATCTTACCCTATCTAGAGTGACACCATTTCCTGGAACCTAATGCACCTTTTGGTTCACGGGACACCAAATTTTTATCCCTCAGTCATATATTCCAGTTGAGTGTCCAACTGTTGATTACCCGGTGGCTTAAGGATTACTTGGTGATCTCTGACTGAGGCTTAGGTCAAGTGGTGCTGTACACTGACACTGCAGAAAGTTAGTGCTTATTTCATTGCAGGTCCCACGAGAATGGCTGTAAGTTTAAATTAGCACACACTGGATTATCAGTATTTTATAGATGACGCCTCTGAGTAAGGACTTACTGCTAGAGAGCAGGTTTTCATTGCCTATTCTTCATTTGCAGTCTTTTATTTAAATAGACATTTGGATGGAAGCTCAGTTCTTAAAAGCTAAAAATTTCAAATATGTGTCAAACTGAAACTTATGCTTTAAAATCCGTAGAGGAAAAAAATGCATTCAGACAATGAGATGTAGAGAAAAGCAAATATGAAACTCTAAGATGCAGACAGTAAATTCTGTATTTATGATTTTGTAATAGACCTACAAGATGAGACTTAAAAAAAAAATTAAAAGGGCATTCTAAGGGAATCATTAATTTTTAATGTGTGGAGTTTTATTGTCGTATCCTAGTAAATGATATTGCATCCACTTTTGCTTCCCAAGTGGAGTCTGTAGCCATGTATTTGGTACTAGCTGAGCAAGTTTAGAAAGTATTGACTGTGATCTGCTGATTTGTATTCAACTCCTGTTCCTGTCTGTCACAGTGGTGATGTCTGACTGGAACTTTGTCCAAACAGTCACACTGCCTCCCTTCCAGCCTCAGAACTACCTCTCTTCTGACACTGCCTTCCCTTTTCAGACCTTCCAACCACTGTAATACTTGTCTTTTTTCTACCTCAGTCTGACATTTCGGTCCATCCTGGTACAGAGTCTTTATGCCAGGTGCAGAAGTAAGCATGGTAACTACCAGACTAAGTGGGAAGGGGGGAGGATTTGGGAATAGAACTGGGACAGACATCATGGGTAGGGTGTGAGAAGCAGTGATCTGCTATACTAAATAGAAGGTGCAAGACAACCAATACATATATATATATATATTTAATAATCCCATTTTTAAGCATCAGTACTTTATTGAATCTGCAAAGGAATTAAAATCTATAGGTACCTCAAAACCAGTTTCACCATCTACCTAAAACTGTCCCAGCTATCCTAACAAAGGAATCTCTTGGATACAAATTACTTCAGCGGTCACCAAGACCTAATTCTAAAAAGCTGTTTTATCTTTCAAAAAAAGCATGACCATACTTGCAAGTAACTATGTTTCTGCCCCATATGTATTACATAAAATTGTATTGGTTCATAGCCATATTAGTTAAAAACAGAGAAGCCAAGAACTCTGATTTCAATTGTGATGACATTGTTTAGGAATGTTAAAGATTTCAGTGACCTAGTATTGCTATTTGTAACTTCTGTGCAAGTTCTAAAACTGTGTTTTTGATGAATGTTTAGCAGTATAAGCCAATTCTACTTAATTTTTCTATCCCTAAATTGAATTAATGCTTATTTTCTGGGATTGCTAAAATTAATGGAAAAGCTGGACAGTATTGCAATGGCCAGTTGCTAGAGAAACTCATTAAGGTATATACATGTGTAAACTTAATTTTTGAAATCCCAATGTCCAAGAATTTAATGGCACATTTGCAACTGGGTTTCAGTGGACTGGATACCCACAAAGGAGTTTTCATAATGGGAAATGGAAAAGAAATGACTAAAGATAGGAGCTATTCCTGCAGTGTTGTTTGATAAATGAAATGAAGAAACTAGTAAATGTTAGCAGTGTAACTACACAAAGAAAATCACAGAATATTCTGAGTTGGAAGGAACCCACAAGGATCACGGAGTCCGCCCCTTAAGTGAATGGACTGTAGGGGGATCACGCTCTAACCAACTAAGCTAATTACTTTTTGATTAATTTGATCAGCTTGCAACGAAGCTGATACAGCCGAAATTAATACGCCCTTTCCATGCGGACATATTGTGTGTATTCTTGCTCTGGAGACACGAAAAGAGGGCGTTGCGGGCCTGCCAAGTTTCACCGGCAGGACGATGAAGGCACCGCTGTCGGTCATCACGGCGGACACGGGCAATCCCAGAGAAAGCCGGCGGGGGAAACCGACCCCATCCCAGCGGCGCCTCTGCCGGGCCCGCCATCCGGGACCGGCCCCTCAGCCTTCCCGCCCCAACTTCCTCCTCCTCCTCCTCCTCCCCGGGGCTCTCCCGTGCCCGCCGCGGCGCCGCGGTACCTGCGCCGTGCCCCGGGCACCGCGGGCCCGGCCGGGCGGTGTCGGTGAACACGGCGCGGCTGAACGAGCCGAGCCCCCGCCTCAGGGGCGCGGGCAGCGCCATGATGGCGAGGCCCGGGGAGCGCAGGCTCGGGAGTTCTCCCGGATTCGGGGCGGGGAGCAGAGCGGGAATTTTCCAAGGGTTGAGGCGGGGACAGCGGTGCCTCCGCCCCGGACACGGTGCCGGGGAGGGCGCCCCGGCAGGCGCAGAGCCCGTAGCGCTGGGGACGCCCCCATCAGCGTCCCTGTGCTCGGAGCCGCCGGACCTGAGCGTCTGCATCAGTCCTGACATTGCTTTTCTTCTTTTCCAAATTTCCCCCCCACTTCCCACTCCCACCACCCGCCCCCTGGTCTGCGAGGGCAGGGTAATGGCTTTCTGAAAAGGTAACTGCTGTAGAACTGCTCTGCTCCTCTCCGCGTAAATCCGGGGCAGTGATGGTCCTCGATGACGGCTGGAGGGTGAAACAAGGGTGAACATTCTGTGCTTCTTCATTACTTGAAGTGAGTGCGAACGACTCGTTTTATGATAGATGCAGGTGTAACTGAACCAGAAAATACCTTATTCCTCAAGGAAATCCGTGTGTATTACTCTGAAGTGAAAGGCTATAGTGAGATTGACATAGCCATTCTGTCCTAGTCAGCTTTTGTCCCTTACAGGAGGTCGTTATGGAATGACAGGAAGTTAATAATGTAAAATTAACTTCTACTTGTTCTTTTATTTGGAAAATGTAGTCGCCCTAAAAATGGGGTAATCTGTTCACCAGGCTTTTCGGTCCCCCTAGGGCCTAATTCCTTTTGAGGAGAAAGGATGCCATTCTTAAGCATGCAGGATATTATTTTCTGTGTGACCAGAATGAAAGAACAGCTTGTGCCTTTTACTATGGGAACCAGTAGCATTTGTGATTTTTCTGTACCTCATATGACATAGAATTATAGGATGGTTTGGGTTGAAAGTGACCTTAAAGACCATAGTGTTCCAACCCCCCTGCCATGGGCAGGGACGTCTTCCACTGGACCAGACTTGCCAACTCACTCCACCCGCCGCCCCCCCCCCCCGTCAAATCATATTTAGCTGCTTCCCTGGGTGATCTTTCTCCAGTATGACTTTCCAAACTCAATTATCTCAGACTAAATAATTTAAAGCCTAGTTTATATTTAATTTCATTCTGTCCCACTGGGAGAACTACAGAGAAAGATGGCTAAACAAGCAGGAGTTCTGAGAAATCCATTTGGCTTTTGAGCTGATGAATGGTGTGGTACTGACAACAGATACTTTTCAAAGAACTTCCCCAAGCATGGGTATGCCAGCAGGAATCTACATTAAGAAACCAAACCAAACCAAAACCAAACACAAAACAAAAAACCCCAAACTTTCAGAAGAAATTAAGATGAAACAATGTTTAAATAATGGCAGCAGACTGAATGGGGGAAGGAATTAAACATAGGCCAGAATTTCAAGGGATGCTGTGCCCCTTAGGGGCAGGACGGGCAATGGGCTTTGCTGTGTGGCTGTTCCTAGAAAATAAAGTTTTAAGCACAGGTGAGGGTTATCCGTATTTTGCAGCTAAGACACAACAAGAAAAGTTGAGCCCTGTGAAATTCTGTTTGCAGTTTGTCTTGAAACCTACAGAAAAAGGAATGTAATTTAGCCTAATTCCTAGACATAAGCAGGCAGGTAAGTCATTCAATGAAAAATACTCCTTAAAATGTATCAAAACATCAGGTAAAGGAAAACCAGTGATGTGGCTTTTGTCACGTGAGATATGTCTGTACAGCTCAGCAATGCTACCTTGTTTATGTTTGAGTCAGGTAGCTTAGGTTTGCTGGCAAGACATCTCTGCAAGCAAATATTTTAGTAGAAGTAAAAAGTTAAGAGTATTTTTCAGCTGTTTTTGACCTGGCTCCATCTTAAATTATGAGGCTTCCCCCGTGATCAGCACAGTGACTGTGCTGCCTGGACTAACGAGCCTGTTTGTGGAGGGATAAAGCAATGCCAAGCTGCAGTCAGAGACATTCATGTCATGTCATGTGTCATGTGTCCTGGCCAGGTGTGGACCTCAAAGCTCTGAGCTCTGCAGGCACTGGGCTTATACTGCAGTTTTCAATCACAAAAATCTGTGAGTGAATACTTCATAATTGGTGAACTACCTCATAAATAACGGAAGAGTTTAAGGATCGCTTTGATAAAACTATATGAAAGCCAGCATTAATGTTAGATGGGTTTCTGAACTTCAGAAAGCGCAGTCTATATTTGTTATCTTGCCAGTTTCTAGTAGGTGCTGGAAGTTATTTCCTGTCTGGCTCAACAACTGTATGGTGTGCGCACTGTTTAGCCAAAATTACCATAAAGGTCTCTGTTATAGAGAGTGACAAGATAATGAATCTGTCCAGGGTTTCCAAAGACATTGCCTGAAATTTTGTTTTACTCTTGTTGCCTTGGTCCTGACCTGGTTAACCACGAGCATTGGGAAATGCTCATCCCATACACACAACTATTTAGACACAAGCAAGAGGTTTATATGAATTAGGAGTATGGCAGAGTTTTGATTAAGTTAGATATTCATGGAAGTCTCAGGGTTTTTTTTTCATAGTATGACTTGGTGGCCTGTAAAAGTTCAGCCTTTAAGGATTTTTCCTTTTGATTAATTTTTCAGAATGAAAGATGGAAGAATTCTCACTTTTCTTGTCTTTTCCTGATGCCAGTGGCCTTGACTGGGGGCCCTGATCTCCCAAACACTGGTTGTCTTATGTTCCTCAATTCTGAAAACCTTCAAGCATACACTCAGGTATCCTGCCAGCAGCTCTACAGCAGTCAATGCTTTTGCAAAATTGGGCTCTGCTCATTTCAAAACTGTGAAGCAATCCAGCTTAGCAGTCAACAGAGTATAAAACTGAATGGTAGGTAAGTGAAAGGCATGCAGACACCACAAGAAATGCATGGATTTGCCATGTAAATTCAATTTCCAGGCTCAAGGTGTGACTCTGTGATATTTGGCAGCTGGACATTTTCAACAGATGGCCAAGCATCCTTCCTGTCTCCACCAAATAAAGTTATGCATGCTTTTGTTTAATATTTTTGTCTACACAGACACTTAAAATATTCCTTGAAGATATACTCTTTGCTTTTTATAATTCTATTTAATTTGCTTTAGACTGCAGCTTGCCTTTTTTTTTTTTTTTTACAACGTAGTGAACAGAATTCTTTTGATTTTCTGTAGGAAGGGTAAGAGAGCACCTACTCCAGTTTCAAGCAGGAGAAAACCTTAAAGCTTCAAGGATCAGAATACTGGGGCATCTCCACTGACAGGTCAGAGCTTTCTGTAACTGAAGGATATAAATCTGTGCCATAAGGAGTGGGAGAAGGAAAAACACTTAACAGTTATGTGACTGTAACAGTGACAGTGACCATCTGTATGAATCGTGTTACATGTCCAGCTTTTGTGAGGAAACTCCATTTGCCCTTTTCCTTTCTTAAGGGAGAGGCATTCCATTACTGAATTTGTGTCTCTCCATGTGTGGATGTTTAAGTAGAAATAACCAGATTTCCAGTTCTCTGTGCTTCAAAATAAGACACGGAAATGTGAAACTGGAGGAAATAGGCTCATAATGGCGTAGCATATTAAATGACTGTTTTATTTCTCTCCACACATGCTAGCTATAAATAAAACAGAAAGTCTCCGAAAAATCTGCCTGAGAGCTTTAAATCAGAGAAATATTGGATCTCTGTGTATCTACAGTAGTCCAACTAAGTTGGTAGACACTGGCCTGGCTCCCAGAGCAAAGCTCCTGGGGCTCTCTGGCAACAACACAAAGCCATGAACACCAGATACAGTATATTGATCGAAATTAAATATCAGCAGGTTTTTTTTCAGTTGGCATTTTAGAAATGCAGAGTTCATTTAAATGGTACCAGTGGTTTACCTTTGCACCTGAATCACAATTGCTGTATTTCTGAATGTGTTGGTGTGGAATCTCACAAAAGCTGTTTTCCCTGGCATGCCTGTGCTGCTGTCCCTTATGTGTGTGAGCAACAAAAATCACTCTTCTCCTTGCTTGTTCCCTTCTACCTGCCTGCTGTTTTAACAGAAATGCTGTAAAACATGTGAAAAGTGATGCTGAGCCTAGGTGTGTTCAGGCAAGCAGAGTACAGGCTTTCTTACTCCTCATGTCCTCAGAATGAAGTGACAGATTGGGAGTTTCAACAAATTATAAATGCCACCAAGACTCTTTCAGGATGTGTGATTGAAAGGATCATGTTATTAGCTGTGTCAGTGTCTGCAGAGTAATTTCACAGCTGTGCTTATGGCTCCTGATATCCCAGGACTGTCTCCTGTCCGTGTCACTTGTGTACAAGTCCCAGGTTTTCATTTCACACCTATGGGCTATTTGGGTCTGGTAAACAATTATTGTTGCTGGTGAGACTTAGCCCAGGCCCTCATGTAAAGTATTATCAAGTACATATCACTGCAGTGATTCCATGCATTAAATATACCTTGGCTATTCAAGTCTTAAGCATAAAGGTAGCAGGGGTGGGGAAAAAAAAAAAAAAGAAAGGGCTGTTACTTGCTCCCATGGATTGAATTTCTTCTTGCTGTAGTTGGCAATTAGTTAGAGCCGCTCCCTAGCTTGTTTTATTTTGTTGATTTGTAGTTTTGTCAAGCGTGTTGGGAAAGTCTCAAAGCTCACATGGTCATTAAATGAGTTCTACTGTCTGTGTTGCCAAAATATTCCAGATTTCTATGGTACATGAGAAGGTTTGCTGAGAATGGATGGATTTTGAGCCAGGTTATCACTTCTATAAAGATCCTTGATGGGCCCTTAAAAGGCCTGGCTACTGCAGAGAGGCCCCACCTTTCAAAAGATGGCCAGTGAATGTCATGGTTTAACACTGTAAACAGGCTGGGTACCTTTTTTTTTGATTTTGTCAGCAAAGTGATGTTTTTCATTTGTTTAAGGACCTTGTCACACCTGCAAGTTGTGGCAGGACCTGAGACTTATTCAGGCTTAACACCTTCTCTTCTGGTAGGTGTGCAGTGGTACCATGGTGGGGGCTCTCAGAAATTCTTAGCAAACAGTGTGTTGTGTGGTGTGGGGCTAGAATAGCTGCATTGTTCTTTATGTGCAGAAACGTGTACTCAGGATCCTGCTTTGGTTCTGGAGTCACTTTCCAGACCTTGCAGGAAGTGTGTGTGTGAGAATCTTTATGGCAGAGGATCTGGTGGCTTCAGCCTTGGTCTCATCTTTGCAAGCTGATCTTTCACAAAGTAATTTTAGCTGTCTAAGTATCCAAAATACAATCCAAACTAGTTAGGCTTCACCTCCATGGTATGTTCCCCCAGAAGGCTTTTCATGGGAAGGAATAATGTTTTTGCTGAATGTGTCTGTCCTTCTCTACTTATTAATGATAGAGTCTAGTTGTTTTGCTAAATCAAGGTGCATAGATGTTTGAAAACTTGACACTTTACAGAGATCTAAGCTCTCCCAGAGGTTGTTTTGTGGATCTGAACTCCTCCAGATGATAGGGCTGTTTGTGTTCCCTGGATATCACACCAGATGCTTTACCTGCAGTCTGTATAACCCTTGCAAAAGGTTTTCTGGGATGTGGAGTCTGGCAGTTCCAGTGCTTTCTCTTTTTACTGCAGAATTAAAAGATGGCACAGTATTTCAAAATTCACCTCCGAGGTGACGTGTCAGTGGGATCATAAACCCAGGCAAAGGCAGGATTTATTTTGCTATTGCATACTGATGACAGGTCCCTGTAAGAGCTGTTTTGTATATCCTTTGCAATTAGCTCAAGCCCAAACCCTGAGTGAGTGATGGAGGAAAACATTAGTAATTTGACCCTTTAGGAAAAAAAAACCCACAAGGCAGAGAGGACTGTTATTTATTTAAGAAACTGATCTCAGGATTAAAGTTTTTATTTTTAGTTTTTAAATTCCTATTTGGACAGTTACATAAGTGCCCAATTTCAAAAGTGTGAGTTTGTGGCAGCTTCTGTGGAACTTAAATGGGAGTGGAAGCAGCGCCCTAAATTGAGGTCTGATATTTGGATTCTTTGATATGCATTTGGGTGTCTGAATTTGGATTTCTAAGTAAGAACAACCTCTCCCTCTGCTTTGAAGCTTTGCTGAATATAAAGGTAAATATGAATGTAAAGGTGTGTTTTCGGGTCAGCATCACTGTGTTTCCTTTGTTCGTTCTTCACGTCCAGGCCAACACTTCATCCCTGTGAGAGCAGAGAATTATGAGAATGACTGCAAATCCCACAAGTCTCACTGCCTAAGATTAAGGCATAGCAGCAGAGTTCTGGTTCAGGACCTTTAGCTTCTGACATCATGAGTTTTGCTTTTGGGGATGTTAGTGCAACACCGCTGCAACCCTCAATATCTCTCTGTTGGGATGTGGATTTGGCTCTGTATTTGTTTTTAGTCCATAATCTGACAGCTTTAGGCTCTTTGCTGTGTTTCCAGACAAAGCCAACTTCTCTCAAGTTCTCATCAAGTAGTAAGAAGAGAGTGTGTAGTGACTCCCTGAAGTTCCAAAGAGTGCTTAATTCTTTTTTTATTATGTTTTCAGTTGTTTAAGGCAGGGCCTTCTTATTTGTGGGTACATGTTGCTTACTCATGCCATTGTACCTTAGTCTGAGCTCTGATACTAGTTACTGTTATAGTATGAATGATCATTTTGAACTCCCCAGTCTGCTGTCTTTGAAACGTAAAATTTCTATTTGCCATTTGAAGATAGGGTTTCTTGTGTAACCAGAATCTGTAAAGTGGTGCTTAAGACTGGAGCAAGTCTAAGGGGATTCTTACTATAAAGACGTTTCTTAAAATCAAGAAATTCCTTTCCTGCTTGCTGCATTGTTTCCATTCATGGTGGAGGAGACAGGACTGAGGGATCAAATCCAGCGTGCTTGCTTGTCCTCCCTCTCCCTGAAATGCTTTATTACAAGACTCAATTAAGAGCCAATTTTCCCCTCAGACTCACACCTGCCTGTATAAAATATTGAATATGCAGCTGCAGGATTTATTACAACAGTATTTTAAAACACACACAATGCTGGTGCAGCAGCTCTAATTAGAAATGCTCTGAGCTCATCGTGCAGGCAAAATGTTGTTTCTAAACTGCAGCATTGACATCAAGAGGCAAATATGGATTGTGTTTTTATGTGTTTGCAGGACAAACAGAGGTCCCTGTGGGAAAAATGGAGTCTGCTGTGAAGGTGCTGCTGCAGTGTGATTTCTTCCTTCTTTAATTTGAATTAGCTCAGCTTGGGCCAGATTTTTGCCTCTGTAGCATTATTGAGTTGCAGCAGTTCAGTGGAGAGGGAAGACCTGTGCTGAGGTGCTGCAGCTTTGTGTTATGGTGTGACAAATTATGTACTTTGCCATAATGGTCAGTAAGAAGTCACTAAAACAGAAGGTGGACCGATTTCTACATTTTCACAGAATATTCTGAGTTGGAAGGAACCCACAAGGATCATCAAGTCCAACTTGTGACTAGATGATTTCTATTAATCTAATTTCTATTAGATCTAGTCTGATGCCGCCTGCCTTATTTGTGACTTCCCTAAAGTCCTCCATGTAAATCATCAGGGCCCTGGAGAGCGAATTTTATCTTCCTGCCGCAAAGCCAGGCCACCCATGTCCAAACCATGCTTCTCCAATGACAGAGACTATTCAGCCTGCCCTGGAGAAACCCTCTCCTGGTGCTCTGCTATGCCATTTTGAAATGCAGGCCTAGTATCTAGCCTAAGCCATTTTTTGCAGTTATTCATTTACTTCTCATCCTGCCCATAATGCACATGCAGCTACTTAATTGCTATTTTCTCCAGCAGCAACCTTTTATTCTGTATTCTGTGTTCCCTTATGTGCTCTTCTCTAAGTAAAACAAATCCAACTGAAGTGGTCCATGTCTGTTTATGCTAGATATTTATCACAGAAAGTCTCCCTTGCTTTCCTTGAGAGGAAATCTGACAGGCAGAGACAGGAAAAAATTAGGAGATGAATTCACAAGAAGAGCTCTGCTGTACACAGCACGTCGCCCACTGCGGTACCAGACAGCCCTTGTTGATCATGCCTGAAGAACATATTCTTTCCCTGAACATGAAACATGGCAACCCACTGTACTAGAGCTCAGGATTGATATTGCTGTCCTGCCAGGGTAATTGGGAATTTTACCAAACCAGAGCAACAGATGCCTTGAGAGACGCAAGTATGATTAACTTCATAAATACGTATTATGAAATCATGGGCAGTGTTCTAACTGTAATGTATTTTCCCTGAGGGGAAATATGCCTGAGTAAAGAAATCAGAAAGCACTTGATGCCAAATGCAGAAAGGAAATTCCTATAAGGCTGGAGTCTATCCACATTTTTTTCTAGTGGTCTTTTCCATTGGAGAATTAGACGTCAGTCTGTCCTGGCAGAAGGTGTTATGTTGAGTTATTCCTGAATCCTGATGACCCTTGCATGCAGGAGCACCTGCTGGCAGCAGATATCAGGAGATCTCACAGATTTCCCTGGCTTGCATGGGCATTGGAGCCTGGGATCTGGCAGCCATAGGTTAGAGGTACACAAAGCTGCCTAAAAACTGCTTTGTGCCCAGGGTTGTGTTCTGTGCCTCAGAGCCTGGGCTGACAGTGCTTTATTCGAGCCATTATGTCCCCAAATCTCAGTCTGGCAAAGGTGGAGTCAATCGAAAAAAACCCAAACCCTGTCCTTCTGTTATTCCCGTTCTGACCTCAATATTTCTTTACTATGCAACAGTGAACTTCTCCTGGTAAATATCTTGGAGCACTATTTTTTTCTGTGTGCCTTTCAAAGCAGAGAGGAGGACAAGTGCCAAGTTAAACTGAGCTTCAGAAAGCCACATTGCTTGGGAGAAAACCTCATCAGCTACAGTTTTCAGTGCGATGGGTAAAAATCTTGGGGCTGAATTGTTTTCTCTAAGAGTGGACAAGTAGTGTAGCCCTATTTTCAGTCCTATGTGCAGTCAGGGTCCTGACAGCACTGGGCACTCAGCTGGAGTGGATTAGAGATATGGTTTGGGTTCTTTTGGGTTAGGAAGGGCTTTAACCTTTGGCATGAAACAAGCCATGTAACTTCACTAGGCAGTTCTGCAGTGAACTTTATAACACGTAATGGAATGAGAGCTTGTTTCTTGTCCCGTCTTGATTTGAGTGGATCCAGCATGTACTTAAGAGCTTTGCTGAGTCTAGGCTGAGAAATACTTTTCATGTAGGAATACTGCAGAAAGGATAATGATCACAAGAGTCTGGGTGGCAGCAAAGGCTTCAGCCTGCTCCCTTTGAGCCTCAGCTTGTTTCACATTGACATTAATAAAATGTCACAATGTAGACTTCAGTAGAAATAGCATTTTTCATTGGATTTCTTTACTTCGGTTTTGTCCCCCACCCTTGTTCCTTTTTACCTATGTGTGTCTTTCTTGTCTTGGATACTTCAGAGAATTTGTAACTTAAAAATCCTTTTCTAACTATGCCTGAATTTTCAGTCAGAACTTTCATCAGATTTAAGTACTATCTTATTTGTAAGTGTTGGCTGATATTTGGTCTGATTAATTTCACGTACTGGTTTCTGGAAACTGCAGTACTCCATTGCACAGGAAAATATTGGCCTATCATATGGAAAATGGCAAGTGATCCAGATGCTTTGGAGCTCCCAAGCAGAGATACATTTAAAAAGAGCTGGCTTTTCAGAGAGCCTCCACCTTCTGAGATGTCTCTGCAGCTATGAAATTGATAGAAATACAGTTTCTCAAATGGTGTGTAGAGTTGAGAGTTTCTGACATATTAGGATGTCTCTGAAACTCAAGATTGATACATACATAACATCTGTAAGATATCTGTGTCATGTCTTTTTTTTCCAGGTATCTTTCAAGAGGTGCCTTATTATGTATCTCATAAAGCCAAAGTAGGAGCAGCTGTTCATTCCAAGGTAAATTTGTGATCCTGCTGAGGGCAAGAGAAGTTTCGTTGGTGGGAGCCAGGTATTTGGCTGGTTTCTTTCAATTGTTACTTGCAACGTGCTTCTCAGGTTGTTTTTTTGAGTATATTGCTGAGCTTCCTCAGTAAGAGACTGTAATTTATGCAGCTGGAGCTGGAATGAGCCTTTGGTCACCAGTTTTGGTTGTGGTTACTATTTCTGTCTATTCTTCATCACTTCAGACAATACTCAATGTGGATCCAAAGGGTGTTCACTCTTGCTGTAGTGTTATAGTTTAGTGGTTAGTGTGTGCAGGACAAGAAGAATACTGTCTTCCACACACAGGATTGTTTTGTGGTTAGCATTTTGTGTGGTAGAGAGGGGATGAGTTGAAAACCTCACCCTGAAATGTAAGTGTATACCCCACCTAGGTGGCTTTTCAACTCAGTCCAATAAAACAGAGTTTATCTCCTGTCTGATAATTTTAGCAGAAATTATTCAAGAATATTGTTTGTTTAATACAGCCTTGCAACTCTCCACTCTTACTATTCTAGGAATTGGATATAGATGTAGGCTTGTTGATTTGTGCAGCTGAATATTTCTTTGCCAGAATGTTTCGTTGCCAGAGTCCAAAGACTCTTACAGAGTGCTCTCGCCAGTATCAAAACTGTATTCCTCCACTAAAAATTCAGAGTAACTTCACTGATTAAAAATAAAATTGCAGCTGCATTTGGCCAGAGGGGTTTTCATTTCAAACTACATGACTTTTCTCAGTTGGGCGTTTTAGAATTGTAAGGTTCATCTCACAGTGGCCTTCTAAAGGGTGGATATAATTTGTGTCTCTCTGCAGTAACAGTCAATGTTCTTGTCAGAAGTTCAGTTACTTTGTTGTTCAGTGCATTTAGAAAGCTACTGTCAGTCTAACCAATTCAATTCCACAGCATCTCTTGATTTCTTCCCAGTGCTGCTCCAACTATTTTATTCCTGCATATTGTGTAGTATCTCAGCATAGACAGCAACCTCCATAATAGCTATTTTTGTCCTGCCTTTTTCTAACCTCAGTCATACTCCAGTGTGAATACTGATTGCAAAGACATTGTTTGGCTTGGTTACAACCTCCCTGTTTGATTGTTTCCTCTGCTTGCTGGGTCCATCAGAGACCTACTGTTTTTCTAGACATCTCTCTCCTGATATACTTCAGGCATTTTTCATTATTTCTTCTGGCAATTTATTGTCCCCCTTTTTTTTTCTTTTTTATATCTTTTTCATTTTCCTGTCAAAGTCCATTCCACATATTAAAGACAGATGAACCAGATTTACAGAGCCTGAAATAACTGTTTTGTCCCTAAAACTCAACCTTTGTCACACCACTGGAAATTACTGCACCTTTTCTGCATGTTTACTTTAAAGATCCCATTGAACTCAGGCAGACACGTGTGGCAGTTTTCTAGCAGGAGAATATTTATTTAATCCCTGTATGGAGAAGCAGAGAGCGAAATCCTAAATCCATTCAAATCAGTGGGGCTTTTCCTGGGCTCCAGCTGAATCATGTCTTAATGATCAGCTCCATGGTCCATAGTCAGCCTCCCAGAAAAAGGAGAAAGAAAGCACAAAACAGGGTTTTCACTCCCATATTCTGGGATTACAGGCTGAGCCAAGGGACAGTGTGTTGCAGCAAGAGGTGATGGACTTGAAGGACCAAGTTTTATTCTGGTTCTTTCACCAGTCTCCTAAAAGATACTTTAAAATTTATGTTTTAGTATTTGCCTGCTGTAAAGTAAGAAAGTTTCTTGGTAGCACAGCACAGTTCGAATGCATAGTTTTGCTGGTGTATTGCACTTGTATTCGAGGTTCTGCACATGTATGTCGATCTGGGATACGCTGAGCCCATAAAGCAACAAATAAGCTGTCCCAGTGAAACTCATCTGGTTTGATGACAAGCTCAGCTTATTCTCCCCATAGAAGTTTGCTGAAATAAGGTGGGTTAAAGAGGTTTCCCCCCTGTTTCCTGTCCCTTGCTGAAGAGCAGCTTGAACAGTGAAAACTGTCAGGAGTGCTTATTCAAAAGAAGCGACGTTGGAAGCTGAAGATAAGAGCATTTATCTCTGTGTCAGAACTACTCAGTGTCTTTGATGGACTCCCAACATGCCATAACAAGGAGCTTAGGCTGGAGACACTGGAATGCCAGGAGTCCAGGGGGTGGTGTTTATCCTGCTGAAACATGGAATACATCAAATGAATTACACGGTGCTAAAGTATTTCCCCCATCACCAGCCAGTGTTGTGAGCTCCAAGAAATTATGTTCTTTTAGGCACTAGGGGAGCCTCCTCCTTGAGATGCTGATTTAATTTGAAATGTGTATTAAGGGGGAGAGAGAGAAAAAGAGGGAGAGAAGATGGAATCTTGTATGTTCTGCAGCAGTTTGCCACATCGATCTTGTCACTTGGCAAACACAGTTGGACCTGAGGCTCTGAGTCTGTGAGATGTGCTGTATTTCTGTCATCAATTGTCAGCCTCAGAGAGGCACAGGAGAAAGAGAGGCATGGTATCACAGTAGAAAATCCATAATAACAGGACCAGCAAACCATTTAGGAGCAAATCAAAGCAATTGCATTTTTGGATTATGCTTGCCTTCAACAGCTAGAAATGTGGTCTCTCCTTATCTCCTCTCCCAGTGAAGCGATGGTGGGAAGGACTAGTATTTCTATGGAGGCTGCTCCCATCCATGCTGCTTGGTGGGAGTTCAGCTGTTCTGCATGGGAAAAGGTACCTGCAGGTCTCAGAGGAGCCTTCAGCCTGCCCTGTGCCCACCCTTGTCCCACTCGTGCTGTAGCCACAGCCCTCTCTTGTGCCATCTATGGGACAGCTCCTCCATGTGGATTTCTTCTCTGAGCTTGCATCTGAAAACTACGACCTATTGCTGATGGCCAATTTGGGAGCTGACAGGATCACACTTAGGTTCTGCAGGGACCTAGTCCTGTATCAGAAACTTCCCTGAAATAGTTCTGTCCATCAGGAATGTGGCTTAAAACATGTTTTTGTTTGAAGGAGGATGCCCTGGAGGCTTAGCGCTGCTGGTGGGGGCCACATCCGGACAGCTGGAGCGGCATCCACCAGAAGGTTCAGTCCAACAGATACACTGGCAAATGGGTCCGAATGAACAGCAGGCCTTGGGCATCCCTCTGCCTGGATGTTCGCACCATGCTCCCCGGGGATGATGTCAGCACCTTGGGATGTGTTTCTCCCAAGCAGAGCAAAAACACTAGAGAGCGCCATGTATTTGCAGATTTTGGCTTGTGAAGTGCAGTCTGAGGATGTGAGTGCTCCCTGAGGCAGGGGGTGTAGGGACGGCTGTGATCAGGACCCAGCCCGGGCTCATTGCTGCATGCTGCTCGGGAACACTTGGGTATGGAGAGGCAATTTCCCTCTGGATATGGGCAGCTGCAGGTGAAATGTAGCTTTGTACTTTGTCTTTGGGGGAGAAAAGGCAGTTTGGCTGTCAGGAGGAAATCCCCTTGGTCTCATTGTGAGTAGAGGAGATGCATTTGAACCAGCAGGCCTTCCCAGCCTTCTGTTCCAACCCTCTGTCACATCACCTTGAACGCAGCAACCAGGAGAGGGGCCTGTCCAGTGACCTCCCATCTGAAGGGAATTCTCAGCACAGACCAGAATTAAATGTCTCAGGAGGTGCCAATGAGGAGATTTGTAGAAGGATTGAGTTTGTTTTTGAGCTCACACTTTCTAGTCCTCTTGAAGAAAACTTTTTGATTTTCAAGAAATTCAGCACATAAGCAATGTTGAACATTTTAGTGTATTTGAATGGCTGAGTCACTTCTTTGAAAGCAGGCTGGATCAGATTATTTTGCTGTCTCTTATTCCCAGTGATGCAAAAGGCATAGGCTCCATGTGGGCTTCATGTGGGCTCTACCCTCTTCTTCCCTGTGGGAGGGTGAGAAGCTCATGACCATTTCAGCAGTGCTGGAGAATAACTGTTTTGGCTGTTACGATATGCACTGTCCTGTTTTTTTTTCCCATTATCCAAGGCCTCCTGAAGCTCCCCTCTACCCTAACTTGGTGAGAAAGCAGTCTACCTGGCATCATGCTCCTCTTAATCACTGATCATGTGATGGTGATGATTAAACTTTCATTATAATGAGCTGGCTTTTTTTTTCCTCCCCAGTGAAATATTTCCTACAGAAAAATGAGGCTTCACGGAAACCTGACTTATCTTTCAGAAGATGCCCATCTCCATGTATTCAGAAGTATTTTCTCAAAGAAAAACTTCAGAGTTATTTTTTAATGAAAGGTAGTATGTAGATATTTCAGAATTTTAAGTTGGGTATTTTTTCTCCTCCTTTTCTTGTGCTACTTAGTCTAAGGGGCTCAACCAAGTCTAGCTGTTACTTTTCCTATCTCACATTTTTTATTGTTTTGTGGATGTTTTTCTATCTTGACATTTCTGAAAATATTTCACATTGGGAAAGCTCATAAATAGTAAAAAAAAAAAAAAAAAAGGTAGAAAAGGAAACAAGGTGGTAGTGAAAAGGTGTTTTGGAGGAAATGCTATTATTGCAGTTGCCAGCAGGAGGAAAAGGGGGAGGGAGTATATTTTCCCCCCTCATCAAGATTCTTAATGATGTAGAGGTTTAGAAGTTTAATTGAGGAAAAAATTGAGTTTTGGCACGTCTGAATGGATACACTTTATCCTGTCCTGTTTTGACCTTCCTGGGTTCTCCCTGGCATTACTGCTTGTCCTCTGCCCTTTAGGCTGTGTCAGGAGCATCTGGAAACAGCAGATAAGACAGAACCATGGGGCAGAGCTGGACCCTGGGAGCAGTGCTGGAGGGCAGGGGGCATCTATGTGCTTTGGAGGAACCCTGTGGACATGAAAAGCTGCTGTGCCCTGAGCAAAGCATCTATCCAGGGAGAAGCCATCCAAGGGGGAGCTCTCCACCTCTGCGCTTTGGAAACTGCCTCTCCCTTTGCATGGAAGGGGGATGTCGCCCATGAGGGCTGGTATTTTCAAGGAAGATGGTGTGCCTGGAAGCAGGCAGAGGATTACCGGCTGCAGAAATAACTTTTCAGGAGGTGCCTCTTGAAATTTCATCTTTTCATTTGGAGAATGTTGGATCTATGCAAATCCCTGAGCACAGCGAAGGAAACAACCCTGGATACACAGCTCTTGAAATGAAGAAAATTGATCCCTGAATTAGAAAAATGGGGCAAAGCACCCAGAAATACACTAGAGTTCAGTGGAGGTGTCAGGAGTACCTGTGAAGATCCCTTCCCATTCCTTAGTGCAGGAGATGAGATACTGGTGGAAAGCATGAAGTGCCTCTCTGGAGGCTCAAGATGCTGTTAAGTGCCCTGTGTTACCTGTGCAATATCAGCCAATAATTGCTAATTAGACAGAAAAACCCTCAGACTTCACATACAGTACCTGGTGAGCAGCTTGCTGGAGGCCCTTTTGCACTGACACTTGGCAGGGAAGAGTCCAGACAGGAATTGCACATGCACATAGCAGATATGGATGGTGTTAGTCTGATCTCTTGTACTGGCCACTCATTCTTTACCCTAAAATGCTTTGGTAAGTGTTGAGCGATTTTGATCAAGTTTGGCCAAGGAGGAAAGGCCTGAAAAATATTTTTTCCTGAAAATCAGCATCAGAGCTGGAGAGGCCAATAGGAATGCAGTCCCTAAGGAAAGGCAGTCTCATGCCTGGTCTGAGAAGGAGGTAGTTTCTGGAACCCTGCAGCTTCCAGCTTCTTTGCTCAAGGAATAGGAGTATAAATAATCCTGCAGCTTCCAGCTTCTTTGCTCAAGGAATAGGAGTATAAATAAAGATAATAGGAGTGATCTGGAAGGTTTTGTGATGGGAATATTGCCAGACTGCAAATACTCTGTAAATGTCTCAGGGACTAAGGCATGCAGGATATAAACCTTCAGAAAAAGAACAGATTTCATGGCTCTGCTACTCAGAGAACAATGTGCTTACTGGGAATGTTGGATTAAAACTGGATTTCTCCATCAACAACTGCCATCAGTGTGTACTGTGTTGTAAGTGGGCAGGGGACTTTTGCCTGCATTGAAATTAAGGAGTGCAGTGTTATGAATAGTTTTCTTACGATGGCATTGCTCCAAGCCTCAAGGTAATTTATGTCTCAGGTAGGCATGCTGTAGTTTAACAAGGCTAAATATGGAGAAATGAAAGCCTGATACGGGACCAGATGCACTACAGGCAACAGCAGAGTTTACCAAGAGGAGTTCAATATTCTTCATATTGTAGGAACAAGCATAAGCAGATTTTTTTTTTTTTAATGGGATTTTGGGACAAAGCACAGCTGGTACAAAGCTTTATAAGGAATTTCAAATGCTGCTACTGCTTATTAATGCAGCAAGTCATTATTTACAAGTCCTAATTTTTTCTTTGCTGTTTAATACTCTGACAGCCACAGACCTATGTAGTGTGTTGCAAACATAAGGTTTTTTAGAGAAAATCAGCTGCTCGTTCTCACGGTGTTTGGCAAGGCAGGAGAACTTAGTCACAACTTGCTAGAGGTAATCTTGCATCTTCCTTGGCATAAAACAGGTGGGAAAAAAGAGATGGAGAGTGTGTAAGTATCCTTCTGGTCAGCGTAAACATAGCAAGTTGGAAAAAAAGAAATCACACAGATGATTTAACCATTTTTCATCTCTCTGCTTAGAGAACTGGGAAAAAGTGTGTTTGACAAATGAGTTGTTGCATCAGCCCCTCAGCAAAAGAAAACCTTTTTGAGCAAGAAAAGATCTATCCTTTCCCAGTTACTTTGTAGTTCTTATTTTAGTCTTTGGGGGATAATGGTCATTTGGAGATTTTGGTGGCTTTGGTTTGATTTTTTTTTTTTTTTTAACAGAGAAGAAAGAAGGCAGAGTGTAGAGACATTAATTGGTTGTGCCCTCCCTGCTTCAAGATTGCTGGTGGAAAAAGAAACCCAGTGATCATCCTTAGTATACATGGGCTTCTTAATATTTGGCACCAGGCAGCAGGCAAGATGAAAGCGTGTCTCTTGACAGCCAGCTTCATACTGGCAGCCTTTACTCCGGGCAACAAATTAATCCACTCAACTGTGTTCTGCATAATTGTTGATACTGTCTTAATTGGTACCATACGTTTCTCCATGTCGACATGTCCATCATGTTAATGTCTAGGGACTGTTGTATCATGCCAACTCAGGGGCAGCACAGCCTGCTCCATTCCAAGTGAGTTCCTACCTAAAATGTCTTGGTAAGAAATTTGACTTTATGGCAAAGGGAAAACGAAAAGCCATGTTGGGGCATGATTTGAAATTCGTGGGAAGAATAAAAGGGACTCCTGATTTCAGTAAGTTTGGAGATGAGCCAGCCCTTCCAGGGCTCTCTAAAGGCGATCCAGTTCAGCTGAAGTCAAGTCTGAAGGCAAAGGAGCTTATTCTTCTGCTCCCAGGAAATCTGTGGCAGGGGCAGGCAAATGTTTTCCAAGCTTGTCACCGTGGGGCATTCAGATCAAGGCAGCTGCAGAGCTAATTGACCCCAGTGCACTGGTGGCTTTGTGGATTGGGATTAGCATTTTGAATTTCATCCATTAATAAAGTGGCAACCAAGGCAGAGCCTGGAGTGCAAGTGCAGTCTGCTGTTCCCCAGCACCTCCATGTGCTGTGGTGACAGGGCAGGAAGATGCCAGAGAGGTCAAGAACTGAGGTGATCATGCAAGGGCATGGGTAGAGTCAGCTCCTAAGAGGGAATAGCCATCTCATCACCAGGCAAAGGCATCAGTGATCCTTCCGTCCCTGGCAAGGCAGGATAGAGGTACTAGGAAGCATTGCTGGATGAGGTTACCTTTGAAGTGCCAGCCTGTAAAAATCCCAAATTAGTCACTGAAATAAAAGGACACTTCTGACCATCTCTGTGGTCACTTCCACGTCTAAATAAGTAGTACCATTCCTTTGTTTTGCCGAGGAGTTCCATGGTTACAGTCATTAGAGCTTGCAAGCAGGCAGGATCCTTATGACAGGCATCTCACTGAGGGCTGTATGGTGACTGAATAGTTCTGTGTTCAGGGAAGTACTGGAACCCAGCACAGTAAGGAAGACACAAGCCAGCAAACAGCGATGAGGGTCAAATGTTGAGTAACATTTTATTCTATTCATGCTGACTCTGCCAAACGTTGAATTATCTGGGATGGAAAAATGGCACATGATTTGAAGTGTGAGGCTACAGCATAAGGTAAATGTGCAGGGAGGGCAGAGTGTTTGCCCAGGTGACCTTGCTTCTGATCCCTCTGGGTGCCAGGTTACTGCACTTCACTTCTGCAATGAAATTGTTTACTGTAATATTGCCCGGTGCACAAATACACACACACACACACACACACACACGCTTTTCCTCTCTGCTCCTAAGGTTAATTGATATGAGCTTCGCTTATTTACATAATTTTATGTGCCATCACTTCTTGTTCAAGCTGATTGGCTGGTTTTAAGTAAAAATATTTACATAGACATGAGAGAAAGAAGGTTTCTTCCCTTCTTTCCTTTTGTAAAGCCATCAGGGTATATTTGGGCTATGGCCAGTGCATGGTTGAAAAGCTCATTTAAGAATGCAGCAAAACACTTGGAAACATGCTTTGTGGAGGTTGTAAATTCTAATGTTGACATTTTGGTGTGGAGAAGAGAGAAACAGGAGGGTAATAAATGCCAAATTTTTTTTTCAAGTGTGGCTAGAAAATACAAGTCTGCTGAGCCATAGTGTTTTAAGTCTTCACATTCTCAGAAACCTGTTTTTGCATGTGGAGTGCAGTGGCAGTGTTGGTAATCAGTATGCCAAGAGAAATGTTGTTATTTTGAAAGCTGTGGAGTGCCTAACGCTTTGAGGTTCCCAGGAATTGGTATTGGGAAATAAAATTAAAAAAAAAAAAAAAAAAAAAGTTGCTTCAGCAAGTAGATGTGAGAGACAGATGAAATAGCTGAACTAAAGGAAAACCTTTATGGGGAAAAAAAAAAAAGTAAAGTGAGACCTCCGAGCTATTTCTGGCATCTCTCTGTACACCTTTGGTGAGCCAAAGTACATATGCAGTGCTGAGAGAGCCCTGTCTGATGCAACTTCAAGCCCTGATTCACAGCTTCCACCCCAAATCCTTTCTAGCCTCAGAACTCAAAGGATTTGGGTAACAGTTGGCGGATGAGCTTTCTTCTTTCCTAAGTGTCTTGAGGAGCCTTCCATCAGTGCAGTCACTTCAAATAGAGGTGCAGCTGAGAAATGCAGCCTTTCCAGGAAGCACTGGGGGGAGGTGTTGGGTTCGCCCATAGAGGGATCATCGTCACTAAGCTGTCCTAATGAAAGAAACAGACCAAGAGGTGATTTGGGACCTCACCCAGAAAGAGAGCAAGTTCAGCACCTTGTCTGTGGCAGGATTTGGCCACGGCACTGCTGCTGCTTTTGCAGAGCAACCCTCTCCTTCTGTCTGTGCTGACAGAGTCAGCGAAAGTCATTCCTCTGGTACCAGCGTGGCTGGGAACAGGGAAGCAGATGGGAGCGGTGATCCTATGGCTATGACCATGCCTGAGTCCTGGGAGAGAGGCACTGGGCCTGCACTGTGGGTACTGGCATCACTGTTGAACCATCACTTAATGCTGACTTGCTTTAGCAGCTGATGGAATTGTGGTACAAAGCAGTTCAAAACTGAGATCAAACTTGGGATCCTTGAGCTGCTTCAAGCAGGGACAAGGTGTTTCTGAAGGGCAAAAAAACCTTATAGATTACTTCAACCTGTTAAGAAATCATCTCAGTTAAGCTTTCTGGAGAGCTCTAAAACGTAGCAAGAACTCCTTAAAGAATCCTTAAAGCTGTGATTAAGTGTGTTTTGCCAGCACTTGAAGTGGAGATTACATCATCCTGTAATATATGTCTATAAAATCAAGGAATAGCAGTTTTCCTGATCAGATGCAGAGTACAGCACTGCCTCCTTCCCCCACTGCTTTAGGTACATGTGATAGCCTTTCTTAGGACAGGAAATTTATATTATCTTTCCCAATTGAAACTTTTTTAGAGTTGAATAAGGAACTGGACTTTGGATATTTTGTGTAATGTAATTACTTGAGCACTTGGAACTTAGGGGCCTAAATGATAACAGACTGGGCTACCTGATGTTTCTAAACTAAGCATCGTTTTTCATAAGAATTCTCTTTTAGAATATATTTTTATTATACAGTCATCAGGGTTTTTTTTCCATACAATTCAGTTTAATCAAAAAGCCATTGTTTTTTCCTTCTGTGTTTCTTGTAGTATTTTTTTTCCATTTTTGTGGGGGAGAAAAGCTCACAAACAGATTTGACTCAAATGCTACAGTGGCTTTTGTTTGCTTCTGGTTTTGACCAAATCTAAACATTTCTTATCCTCAAAAAATTTTACTCCTGGAAGTGGGGATGCTTTGCTGGGGCTAATGCCAGCTGAGGGAGGCATTAAAGCTGTTGGTTTGTTATTGCTACTCATAGGCTGCAGTGGCAGATGCTGGAGCTGCCAGTGGCCTGAGAGCTTTCACCCCTGCCTGTCAGCTCCCACCTTGCCCTGCACGAACACCTCCAGCCAGTTCACCCTTGCTCAGCTTGTGGGTGGAAAAATTGCAGTCCAAAACAGAACCATTGTAAATCACATATTAAAAGAGTTTTACAAGCCTGTGCACTAAACGGGAGACAGGCACACAGGGTGCTTTGTTCACATGTGGCTGGAACTGAGGCCAGAAACTTCAGGGAAAGGGGAATAAGGCCACATGAAAGGCCCGAGGGAAACAGCCCCAACTGGGCAACTGCAGGACCATGGGTCTCTTCACAGATCACTGGCTGGTTGCTGCAGCTGTTTTCAGCTCTCAGAAGCCTTTCTTAATTCAGATGCACCTAAAGATGCCCCAAGAGCACCCATAAAGTAGACAAAGTCAAATCCCTACTGGGTGAGCAAAGAGGCTGCCGATGGTGATAAAGGGGAAAGGATTGGCTTCCCTGGTGCCCTGAGGCAGGACAGGGTCCTGGTGGAGGGGAGCAAGGGCTGAGGGAGGAGCAAAGGGAGGAGGCAGCAAGGCACCCAGGGGGGGCAGATGGGCTGTCTCCCAGGTTTGAAGGATGGGGCTGTTTGTCAGGGAGCAACAAATGAGTGTGAGCCACAAAGAGATCCTGAGGATTCACTCCAGTGGAACAGTTTTGGTCTTAAAGCCTAGAAGTGAGTCTCTCACGGGCTAGAGGTGATGAGAAAGCAGCTGGGCTGCTGTGCCCCCTGCACCCTCCAATTTAAAGTAAGCTGGCATGGGCCTCAAGATGTTTGTACTCTCATCCTGGTCCATCTAAACCTTGTCTACTTGCCTTTTTTTTTTATTCCCAAGCATGCAGACAAGACCAGGGACTTATTAAATGGGGAGAAGTAGCCTTACATTTGGCATAATTATAGTAGTTATATTTGAGGGAACAATGTAAAATAGTTCTAATGTTTAGCTGTAAAAACGGCTTTAATATTTTTGATGGGCTTTCATACATCCTCCTAAGTCTTTCTTTTTTACCTCACCTTAAACCTGAACTTCACAAGCACTGATGATATGAAAAGATACAATTAAGTAAATGTATCTAAAGAAATTAAGTGCATTAGGATTCTGCCAAGCTTTGTGCAGGCCTTACCTCTCTTACCTCTTACGTGGTGTTGCATCTAAGCTATCTTCCAAAATTTGCACAGCTTGCATAGCTTTCTTGGCCTCACTGAAGCTGCATCCCAGTGGACAGTGATTCCCCATGCCAGAGGCTGTGCCTAGCTGGGGTGGTAAGGTCTGAAAAGACGAAGAGATACGACATGAATATAAGTTATGGCTTTCAGATGTGAACATGACGTTTAAAGACAGAGCAGGGTGAGGGAGATCATCAAGGCTGCCTTGGATGTTTTTGTCAGCTGATGGTGGTGCTGGCTGCCTGTGATCTTGCTGCTGAAGAGGTGCAAGATCTTGCTGATCTTGCTGTCTTGATAGCAAGATTCTTCTGCTACCTTGGTAGCTCTCAGCAGGGGGCTGTGCTCCCCAGCAGGAAGGGTCTTTGTAAAGAGTTGTACTGAGAGAGCTGTAAGCTGTAGTTATTAGTGACAGCCTGGGGACGTCAGTTCAGGACTTTCACTGACTTTGTTTCATGAAGGGTAGTTTTTTTGGTTGTTACATGGGTATTCAAGCCCTGACATTCCCCAGGTGAGTGGAGGTCAGCTTGAGCACCATGCACAACCAGGCCTGGCACACTGGGCTCTGGGGGTGACTTCTGAGCAGCACTACTGAGCTGTTTTACACCCTGACATCAAACTGCAGCTCACCAATGTCTGCAGCTGCCTGGGGCTGGGAGGGTAGTCAGAACGCTGACTTGTTGGAGCTAAACTCATTGTTTCCTCCCATGTGCCCTTTAGGACTCAGCCGTTAGAGGCTGGAGTGCATGCAGGAGGTGGAGTCTCAAGTGGTGTGCAAGGCAAGCAGAAGTGATCCACGAGAATTGGTGTGATCTCTTTGGCTCTTTTGGCAAAAGTAACCCAAACAGTGGCCACAAAGGAGCCTCCTTTTCTGTAGCTCACCCTTTGCAGCTTCTGTGCTAGGGATAGGAACTGTCACTGTTTCCTGGTCTTTGCTTTGTGAGCACTGAATATCAGTCTATTTTGTGAACTTCTACATTTAGCAAAATGAAGCTGCTCTTTAAAGTAATTTGTACTCCAATCCAGTTCCTAGGGCTGGTTGTGTATTTCTGAGGTATCACTTGGCTGGAAGCTCAGTCAGCCAGTACAGTGGATCTGGTCCCTGTGTGGACCCAGCCAGTCAGACACAGGAGGCATGCAAGGGAAGAAATAGTGACAAATACTTTCTTCAAAAGCGTCCCGTTGGGTTCACCAAAAAATGACATGATAACAGAGTCTCTGCATGTCCCCACTCCAATCCCCACTCAAGACAGGTCCATTGGATAAAGTTGCTCAGGGCTGTGTGCAGTTAATGTTTGAATATCTCCAAGAACAGGGGTCCCACCACCTCTCCTCACCATACTCCAGTGTTTGACCATCCTCATGGTGAAAACACTTTTCCTAGTACTTTAAGTGGGTTTTCCCATCTTCCATCTTGTACATATTTTCACTGTGTTCCTCCCCTGCTCAGCTCTGGGAGGAGCCTGGCTCTGCACCACCATAACTCTCCAGCAGTACAGAGAGAACTGGGCACTTGGCTGGTTTCTCAAAAGTAAGATGAGATGAGTGAATAGCTCTGTAAAGGCAGCCTGTCCACGAGGAGAGTGAGGTCATGGTGATGCTGGCAGTGCTTTGTGTTGGAGAGTTCATTATTGATTGTGTCATCTCGACTTTCATGTGCTCTCTTTGTGGTGTACCAAGTGACTGCTCTTCAACAATGTGAAGCCCTCCATCTCTGGGTTAAGGAACACCTCTGGGTTCTGTCTTTCATTAGGTTTGTTCTGCTGTGTGTGTGCACAGCATTCCTTTTCCCTTAGACAGACAACCTCCTAGGCTTTTAAGCAAGCCAGGCCATAAAAATATTTACATTTTTCTATAGCATTTGGTCTGTACACAGTCAAACAAGCATGGCACTCACTAAGGAATTGTGGGACCTGGATTCAGGGGGAGCGTGGCATCCTAAGCTGCAGCAGGCTGGCTTGCCTTGCTCCCCCACCCCTGCAGCAACAAGACCATCTCCCACAGAAATGTCCCTGTGGCCACGAGAGTTCTCTGTAGGCCCCAGAAAGGAGTGTTGAAACTGCCTATCTAGACATAATTCCAGGCAGCAGATTGTTAAAATTATTCTACTCATAGGAAAAAGCTCTTCTTTGTTTTAAAGACAGATGTGGTATTCATTCGAGACATGTTTGATGCAGTTAGATCCCCATATATAGCAAGGAGATTATAGCAGACGCCCTCACCACCACTTCAGGCTTTTAAGGGTAGGGTTAAGGTGTCTTCCCTCCTGAGTCAGTCGTGATCCTTCACCTACTTCCGTGCACGCTGCTGACATCAGCACTGTGATTGATGGTGCAGAATCTGGGCTTTGGGGCTTATCTTGCAGAGCAAAGGTTTGTTGCATCTACGTGCATGCTCGTTGTTCCCTGTTCTTTGTACCCCACTTGTGGAGCAGTCGTGGCAGCTGGGGAAGGAGAGCTGGCGTGGGACTTTTGGCAAAGGCATGTAGTGATAGGACAGGGGAGAATGGCGCTAAACTGGCAGAGGGCAGGGTTAGGTAAGATATTAGGGAGAAATGCCTTACTCAGAGGGTGGTGAGGCACTGGAACAGGCTGTCTAGAGATCCTGTAGATGTCCCATTCCTGGAAGTGTTCAAGGCCAGGCTGGCTGGGACTTTGAGCAACCAGGCCCTCGTGGAAGGTATCCCTGCCCATGGCAAGGGGTTGGTACTAGGTGAGCTCTAAGGTCTCTTCCAACTCAAACCATTCTATGATTCAAGTGAGGCTTGATGGGAGCAACCAGGCTGTGGCATGGATACAACCAGGACACATGTCACAGTCCTTCAGCTCTGTGAGTGCTTGCTGATGCAGGGGTTTGCTGGAACTTACTGGACCCAGGTGTCCCACTGAAATTCAGTGGGATTCTGGCTCCAGCTGTTCTGTCACATGTACCGTGCTGTTACCGTGCTGTTACGTAGCTACAGGGATTTTCCAGCATGCCTGGGCACCTCACTCCTGCTAATGTCAGTGTAAGGTAGCAGCTTTGTCGAGTTTGAAAATCGCACTGGACATTTACTGAAACCCTGCTCAGCCAAACCCTTCATCTAGCCTCCTTTTCCTTTTGGCTGTACTGGAGTAGCCCTGGAGATAGAGGGAAGAGAAATGCAGGAATCAAGCCCCTTGCCCATCCTCAAAGACAGTAAATCCTTTCCAGGAATCAAGCCCCTTGCCCATCCTCAAAGACAGTAAATCCTTTCCAGATGTTAAGAAAATGAAGTGTCTTCCTCTGTTATGAGGAAAAACTTTGGACTGAATTTATATCAATTTATGTATTTTTATAGGTATCTCTATGTGTATTGCTGTGGTTAAGCACAGTACACATTACACTGAAAAATCAAGTCTGTGAGAGCCAAAATGTATTTCTCTGTTCAATTGAATGGATAGGAATTTGATTTTATGTATCCTTTCACACACATATGTCTGTATCAATACAAAAATATGGCTCTGTGGGCCCCTATCTATCATTCCTATAGACTCACCTGTCATTTCTCTATAGACTGTATGTATGATCTATATCTCTGTCTAACCCTAGAGTTTATATTTATCTAGTACATATCATGACTAAGTGTTTGTGGGTTTTACAGAAACATTTCTTTTTGTTTTGATGCAGATGCATAAAGCAACTTTCCAAGATGCTGCTCTAAGGAGTGCACTGAACAGCTCTGAAGAGCTTGAAGGTGGCAGGTACAGGGGTGGCACACCTAAACTGCTCCTGGCTGCCCTGGAACATCCCACTGAAGCTAACATTTATGGTTAATAACTTCCTGCTGGTGGCATTATTGCAGGAAATGCTAAATCAATCTGATGTTGAATGGTTACAGGCTTACCTTTCCTAATAACTCTATGTTAATGTTACATTAATTATTCCTGACTTACAATGCTGTTGAATGTTGATAAAAGCTGAATTGCTACTTGAAATGCTGATCCTGACAGTCCTGTGGTAAGCACTAAAATGTGATTTCCCAGTCTTAGGGGAAAAAGGGGGAATACATTACTACTGCGATTAGAGCACTTCAGAAGAAATGTATTCTAGTCACATCTCATGGAGCACTCACCTGAATCCCTCTTGCTTTCAGTAGCCTTTGCACACAACATAAAAGGAATATACACTTCCCTGATTTTATTTAAAATTTTATGGCAATTGCTGATGTGGATTCAGCTCAGTGTGCGTGAACAGGTCTCCCCACAAGAAAGATTCTGTATGTACATAGAGCAGGGGGCATTTCCTTCCCCTGACAGCTGACACATGGGAGTAAAGCTTATGGAGCAAGGAGTGAGAGACCAATTCTCACTGCTGTCACCTGCTCTGCCATTTTGAATCTCAGTTTTTTGACTCCAAACTCCGTCACTGCCCGTTTCTGAACACCCACTGTTTATCTCAGGTATCCCCTGTGTAACAGTGCCATTTTCATGGGGTAAAGGAGGTGGGAACTGTGTAGCAAGGCTGAAGACTGACAGAACTGGGAAATCACAGGGCTTAATTTCCATTGAGCCCAACAGCAATGTTCAGCTGTCACCCTCCAAAATCCCTCCCTTTAGGTGCTGTAGGAGGAAATAGGCAGCTCTGACATTTCTCAGCACCTCCACTCCTCCCCAAAGTCCAGTGACCTGTGTGGCAGGGGAAAGGTTGAGGAAGGGAGGAGAAATGTTTATAGAGTAGAATTTTGAGGGGTGTGGGGAACCTTCTTCCACTGCCCTTCACAAGCAACCACTGTGGCCTTCACTGTAGGAAAAATGTTCCATCTCTCAGAGGGTGTTTGAGGTGGGTTTTTTTTTTTTTATTTAAGAAAAAAAAAGCATCTGGCATTTGTATGCAAACATTAATGAGTCATTTAAAATATACTCAGCACTGCACTTGGGAGGCTGGGATCTTCCAGCTAGAAGAAATGAGATGAAAGGGAGCAGGCACACCCCAAAGGACTATTTTCCAAGGACAAGGAGGGGAGACAAATCTTATTTTTACCTCCCTTCTCTTCCCAACTCACCACAACTCCAGGAGCACTTCTGGCTTTCTAAACCACCTTGGTGAGTACTTTGAAATCAGAGTTAAAAGGAGTATCTTTGAGGCTTCTGTGCCCTCTGTAGAGAGCCCGGTGCTTGCCAGTGGGTCTCTCCAAGGAAAGCAGTTTATTTCTGGCACTGTGCAGGGCCACAAACAGACTTGCCAGTGGAGATGGAGAAGTGTGGGTTGGTCTGGCTCTGTCTTTTCCGCAGTGTCAGCTGGCAGCTGGAACCACTTGAATCCATTAAAATTCATAAATATATGAGAAGCGAAGCTCTAAGAAGACTCATCTGCGTTCTCGGAGGTTCGTGAGCAGCACAGCAGGCCAGGAAGCTCTGGCTGGAGCCATGTTTGAAGGCCAGTGGACAGGGATCCGCTGCAATGCTGGGATTATAGGAACTTCTGGAGTTTCTTTACAGGAGGAAATTTTCAAGTATAAATGAAACATTTAAATCTTCAGCAGTGTAACACTCAGAGCATTTCAGTTTTGGGAGAAGGAGATCTTCCTGCTTCAGATATGTCTCTGGGAAGGAACTGTAAGCTAAATTTCCCAAAGGAAAAGGTTCTCTTATGCCAGGTTACACTTTCCATCTGTTCTATCAGTGGCAGCATGATGACGTTGTGTTGGTTGTGCCAAGCATTTTCTTTCTGCAAAGGCTACACACTCCAAGATTATTAGAATGAAGCTACTGTGCCATAAACAAATACTTGATTTTGTTTACTGCTTGGTTTTGTCTATTCCTGCTTCTCAGGCCTTTACTAGAGAGAGGAAAACAAGAACTGAAGCAACTGATGGTCCCTGGGATGTGTTTAAGAGACGGAGAGAGCATTGTGTGATCCAAGCACCTGCTGAAATGTCCCCCATGCACCCAGAGAGATGCTCTCTTGTGTTTCTCCCCTCTGGCATGGTGAACTCATCCATCTTCCAAATTGCTTTTTGTAGAAAGCTGCTGAATCATACACAGAAACACTCATGGGAGGGGGAAAAGAGACTTCCTCAGGCAGTGCTCAGCAGCGGAGGGTGATCGAATGGACCTTCCTGGCTGCTGCTGCAGAGAACGCTCAGGACATGCAAGTCAAACACCCCTGTTTATGGAAGTAGTTTGCATTTGAGGAAAAGCTATAATTTTTAAAATTTATTTTAGATAGATACAGCTTATTTTGTTTTGCCTTTGGAAACAGCTGTGGCTCTGTGTGTGGGACAGCTTTACCTTTGAACCTTTGTGGTTCAAACTGTACTGGCTCCAGAGGCACTTCACACTGCACCAGTGTTCATAAACCCTTACAGCTTCCATGTGCAGATGAATAGTTGATGTCCTTTCATCTCCTGGCAATGTCAGTTCCTGTGGACAACTGGGTCCAGGTCCTTGAGATGTAAAGGAAGAGCATATTTCAGTCTGTCTGAAGCATATTTCAGTCTCTCTTTCGAAGAAGCAATGCAGCTAGTTCATCTGCTGCTGTGGAACTTGGATGCCTCCCAGAGATTCCTCCTGTGTCATCATCCCACAGGCTTTGCAGGCAGGGTCGCTTAATTTTCAACAAGATCTGTTTCATACTTCTGAATACTGCATGACCTAGAGCACTGTGTGGATGGAAGGTTAGAGGTCAACCATTTAAAAAGTGTATCAGAAGGAGAGAGTAGGCACCTTCTTAATGTGGTTAAATGAACTGGAAGCCATGGTGCCCAAAATGGGACAGTGCTGCAGGGAGGGATTTTGGTGATCCTCTCTTTCAGTGCTGCTTGTGAGGCTGAAAAATGACTGAAGCTTGGGCAAGAGAGAGCAAATACCCAGAGCTAGAAATATGAGTGGTGAGTGAAAGAGTGGAAGAACAGGTGAGTAGTTGCTGAAGAGGTCACAAAGCATCTGAGGAGTATTTCTGCAGAGGGGCTGAGTTTCTGTGCTCAGGCTAGTGCAATAATTAATCTTTTGTGATTCTGACAGATGCCTGCAGAGAAACAGAAACAAAAGATCATGGTCTGACAGTGATTAATGCATCATTAGTTGTCAGATTAAGATTTTGGAAGTGGGTAAATAAGCTGTAGGCCAGGTTGTTGATTGTGTTAGGGAAAACTGCAGAGGCTGAGAGCCCGGGGTTGGGGGTGGAGCTGGGCTTCAGCAGTTACTTTCTACAGGTGCTTACTGTGTGTTGTCTGAAACCACCCTGTTCACAGGACAGGAGGAGAAATGGGCGTGCAGCTTCTGAAACAAAGCTCTGCCTCAAGCCTTGGTTATACTGGAAAAGTGACAAAAGATAGAACCAACCCCAGCCTGTGTTGCCCTGGCATCTTTGCAGGGTGTGGAGGAGGCTGGGCAGTGGTCAGAGTTCCAGGACACCATGACATTGCAAAGCATCTCTAAAGGAGGGAAATGCAGTTCTTGCTGTCTATACTCACAGCTGGGGAGTGTGGGGAGCTGTTGGGAGAGCCCCTCGTGCCCCACAGGGTGGGTAGCAGAGAAGATGGGAGCTGCATGGGGCACCACGTGGCTGTTCCCAGGGAGAGTTCACTCTCGTGCTGCTGCAGCAGGAGACATTGCTTGGGGGGCTGTGGTGCTCATTGTCGTCTTTCACCCACAGGGTGTGTCCCAGTGTGCTCCCACTGCAGCCCCCCGGGATGATTCCTGGTGGGGATGGGGACAGCACTGCAGACCGTAACAGTTTGAGAGCTGGAGTGGAGGTGTTTGGGTGGGAGCAGCTCTGGTTGACAGCCATCTAGGGAGGCTGTGAGTCAAACCAGGAGACAGTGGGCAAGTACAGGCACCTCCAGGGCTAGGTAGCGGCAGAATTGGAATATGGAGCTCCCAGATTGCAGTTTTCAACCAAGGTGCCCAAATTCTGCCAAAGTCTTGCTCAAGGTGCCTGTAGTATTTGCAGGTTTTGGGTTTATTGTAACAGCAGCAGCCTTTAATCTCTGTGGCTTGTGTTTTCCTTAAGTAAAATGGGGTTACTTATGCTCAATCCTGTTTTGCAAAGAGCGCTGCTATCTCTATGTGAATGTTTCTGTGGAAAACCACAATATTTAACACATCACATTGCTCTGTGGCTCTGCTTAATTCTTACACTGGTTTCCAAGCCTCTTAACGTGTGTACGTTTTATCTGAGCTGTTTGTCAGTTTTTGGAAGAGGGATTTGCTCAGAAGCAAATCTCCACAAAGGGCTGGAGAAAGGGTTGGCTGTAAGACCTCCTCAGCCTTAGTTAGTATGGCATGAACAGGGTGGGAGCTGCACACATCCCTTCACCTCAAGTGCTTGGCACTGCACAGGACCAGCATTGAAGTGTTAGCTATAGTCACACGTGGCCATCCTGTGTTTGCCCATTTTCCTCTGGGTGTCTGAATGGAAGTGCTTTAATCCTGCCTGTTCTTCATATGAAAAGCTGTTGGCATTGTGTGTCTGACAATGAGTATCACAGTCTGATCCTGCTCTCCTGACTGCCAGCATCGGGGGCTCTCTAGGGCCTGTTGCAGCCTCAGCCTCCACTAGCCTCAGCTCCCAGTTCTAGTCCTAAAGTGTTTTATTTTGTTTGCTGGATGTTTCCTCTTGTTCTGCTGTTGTCGTTCACTGTGACTAGTACTGCCTCATTTCTTCCCCAGAGTAACACAAAGCAAACCAATTTCTCCACATCCCACTGCTTCCAGGCAGGGCTCAGTGTCCACAGGGGCATCCAGCCTGCAGCGCCAAAAACCTGCTGAAAACCTTCCAGAACTGAGCTCCTTTCCGTGGAGCCACGTTCTCAGGCTGATGTAAACTGGTGTAGCTCCACTGATGTTGATCCAGCTTATACAAGCCAAAAATATGGCTTAAACTCACTCTGTTTGGAATGTAGCCAGCTCCGAGGCATACCTGTCCCATGGGGATGCTGAAAAGTGAAAATCGATTCCACCCTTTTTGGCTGATAATCCACAAACGAGCCACAAATTTGTTGTGACAGAAAGGCTGCAGTGCCACAGTGAGTCACTTCACCCACTGTAAAATGTCACCGTTCTGGAGAGAGGCTCAGCAGCTGTTCAGCAGAGTGTAGCCCAGGTGGCAGGGATGGTCCTTTTATTTACACAGCTCCATAAATAAATTCACTGCTATGCAAAATAACAGCCCTTCCTTGAGCAGTTTCCAGTGCATCTCGCTCTGGAGCAAAGCAGGACAGTGCTGCTGTGAGCCTAGGAATGTTGCAAGGAAAGTCCCAGCTGCTCCGGTGGCCATAGGAGTGAGCACTGCGAGAAAGACGGCACCCTGTCTTTACAAAGACTTTTGTAGCTTTACAAAAGTGGGGCTTTACAAAATGTGTCTGGAGGTCAAAACCCACCTTCCCTTTTGCTTTCTTTCAGGAAAGGTAAGGAAAAGAATTGCTCCACCTTGCAGGTACAAAAGAAGATGCCATGTTCCTCACAGCGGCCAGAGTTGACATGGATGAACAGCTCTCCCAGATGGACCTGCTTCCCTCTGGGAAGATGCTGCCCAGGACAGTAACATTTCTGCTACTAGAGCTGAGGTAATGCTTTTCAGATTCCCTGGGATTCAAGGGTTTGTGACATCTGGTCACATTCATCTTTTGTCCTTTTTTTTTTCCTTTTTTGAAATTTCCTCTTTTCTCAGGGGGAGCTCGTGCCAAGAGGTTTCTCATAGTTAGGGGTAGGGCTGCAGGACCAGGGGATCCAAATTCCACACTGAAAGGGATAAGGAGGTGGAGCAAGAGGGAGGCAGACTACCAGGCACTGTGAACCTGGGCTTTCCCTGGGGGTCATTCATGTGTGCAATCACCAGGGTCTTCCAAGGCAAAAGGCTTCAGCTGCTGTGCTGGCTGACGGTGCAGGAGTAAGCATTGCCAGCTCTACAAAGCTGCGCCCTGGAAAGAGCTGCTGTGATTGGAAAGTGGAGTTTATTAACTCCAGATTTTTCCAGTGAGGCTGGCATGCCAACAATAGGGTCTGAACACAAAGGATCCCTTGCAGATATAAATCAGGGGAAGGCATCTCCAAAGGCTCCTGCTAGCCTGAGTCACGCACAGCCGCTGTGCCAAGTGCCAGCTGCTGAGTGGCAGCCGGGCCTGCAGCTGAGTCACAGGCACCCAGCTCAGGGGGCATTACTGGTGGCCTGATTAGCAACCCCACTAACAATGTGCTGTGCTGAGCTGACTGCAGAGCACAGGTGTCTCAAACAGAGGGCTGGCCCCTTACTGGTGGGCAAAGGGAGCTTGGGGCATCTGGTCAATCAGGAGGGGAAAGGGAGGAGGTGAGTTATAGGTCCCGTGGTTGTTTAGTTGAGGAGAGGTGTTAGGGAACAGCTAAGGGATTTACCCCTGATGAAGGAGGTAGGGCAATAGCTATCGCTGTCCCAACCATCATAACCCTCTACCTCCTTTCACACGGTTAGAAATATTTTTATTATGTTATTCAGTCTACAGGACCAGATGGAAAGGTTGGAAAGGTTATCTTCTACTGTGCTTGATACAGCCCCCAGCTGTTATTTCCACAGCTGGAAATAACCATCCCTGGAGCTGAGCCAGTACAGAGAAGATGTATGTGCACCCTTTGTCTGCTCTGGCACAGCATCAGCCTCCCTGGGGTGAAGGGTGGGAGCCTGAGCCTCCCCTCCTGTGGCTGCAGTGGCCGAGCACTCACCCAGCTGTCTGGCAGCTTGGAGCCCTCCTGCTTCTGCTTGGAAGAGGACCCTTCACTTTGTACAACATCCTTAAAAAAAAGGTTTAGGAGAGGGTTGGGTACATCAGGAACAGCTGACAGGATGGGGAAGACAGCAAACGACTCCCTTGCAGTGCTCCTCCTGTGCATTATAATGTCTCTCATCCCTTGACTCCCTTGCAAATGCTGATGGAATTCACTGACAGATGAATGGTTTCTAGCAGCTTAAATGAGTAAGCGTTCCTTTTTTGTTGGACTTATTTAGTTTTTTGTCTTGTTTTCTTCTTACAGGGGAAAAGCTATATTTGGGACCTGATGTTAGGTCAGAATTGGAGCTGGAACTTTGAATAGAATTTTTATTCCCCCAAAATGGTCCTGTACTCTACTCTCTCAGCCTTGTCCTCAGGTAAGGGCTCTACTTGCTCTACACTTGAGCACTGAACAATTTTTCTTGCTGCTGCTGAACACATCAGGATGCTGAACTATCAACTTTTCATGTCCTTTTAATAACTGATTATCTTGAACCTTCCCATTTTGCTTAGAGTATAAACTTTTCGTGGGGACACTTTCCTATTTGCACCCACTCTGTAAATCTTGATGTTAGTCTTTGATTGGGACCGTGTTGATATTTCTGCGGAGTAAATAGAGTTATTATATATATACAGAACTTAAAATTCAGGTGAGAGCAGCTTGTGTGGGTGCAGGGATGTGCATTGCAGAGACGGGCACAATAAAAGTTCCATTATGTTTCTTTTATTTTTGTGCCGCAGGACAAACTTTCCAAAAAAATGAAGGCTTTGCCACATGTTTTCTATAACCAGACAAATAAAATATTATGTTTGATATCATTCAGGCTCAGAGAAATAACTCAGGCTCCGGGCTTGGCATTTTTAGTTCCTCACAATACTTTCTGCTGAATAATAATCTTTAAAACTATGCATGTGGGGGGCCAGATCCTGACCCCCACAGGCAGACAGTGAGTTTAGCTGGATTTCTGGAAATAACCCTGCCCCAGCCTGTCAGCTGTGGGGAAGGAGACTGGGGACTATGGCCAGAGTATGGCAGAAGGAAGAGAACTTGTGCTACTTGTGTATTCGGGTACATGCTGGGTGGGCCTGTGGATATTTCCCCCAACAGCAGCCCATGGGTGAGGTGGTCCCTGGCTACGCTGACATCAGGGCTCTGGTGCTTGGCAGGGGGCACAGCTGTGGCTGTTTTCTGGATACAGGTGTCATTGCCACATGAGAAATGCATGTGTCACATGGAGTGCAATTTTTCCAGCTTTCTCATGTGTATGTTTGCTGATGCAAAACTTCAGAGTGTTTGGTTACCGGACAGCGGTCCCGAGCAGGCACAGCAGCTGGGGCATTCCTGCTGCAGGCTTCCCAGTGCCCGAGTCTGTGGACAGGCACACACACCTCTGCCATGAAGCAGTCTCCTGGAAGTGTTCCCTGGAGCATGTTTTCCTTTCATCAGCAAGCAGGAGCATTTGCTGTCTTGGAGGGCCTCGCTGATGTCTAACTTGGTGCTGGTTGCTACAAGCAGTAGAAACTTTTTCTGCATTAAAACAGAGAAAAACAAGCTGGAGTGGGATGGAGCTTTTCATAGAGCATGCTGTGTTTGAGTAACCCAGTAGTTCTCTTTAAAGACTCTGAATAGCTTGGTTTATACAGCTTTTTTTCACTGTTTAAAATTGATGTCTTGTTTTAACAATAGATCAGTCTTGGCTAGTTTATTAAAAAAAAATCTGCATTGAGTTTATGCATAATTATCCAATTCCAATTTTTCCTATTCTCCATTTTCTCACAAATTGACAATACTCTGAGCTTTCTTTGGAGGGATGGATCATGAAACAGAGAATAAGGAGGAAATTTAAGTTTTCACTACAATGTAATATTAAAAAGCATAGGGTGTTTTGGGGTTTTTTTTGTAATGATGGAGGAAAGATTGAAAATGAGGGCTGAATATACTCCACAGGCTCAGGAACCAGAAAACTATGAATAATGAACCCAAAATCCATTGCAATTTTTTGTTTGCTTGGGTTTTTCTGTTTTTAAACCAGCAAGAGGATTTCAGAGGCTTCATTTGCAATTTATCCCTAGGAATGGCAATGCTGGGATCCTATTGAATACTGCAGGACAGCTGCTCCAAATTGTGCTGTGTTTTCCCTCATCATTAGTCTATCCATCTTCCCAAAGTCCTTTTCTTTCTACCCCAAAGCAGTTTCTCACTGAAGGAGTTTGCTGTGTGACCCAGTTTGCTGTGTTATCAGGTTGCTGTGTGATCCAGAGGAGCCTGCAGCTTGCAGACTGGGTGCCTCATGGCTGTGCCTTTCCCAGGTACTTCCCACGAGACAAGTATCCTTTCTGTCTGCTCCCAGGGCTGGTCACTGCAGGATATGAATAGATTCCTTGGTGCGCACTTCTAAAACTGGGTGGTAAATGGCCGCTTTTGGTAAAATCCCAGCCTCGTTTGAGGGCTGCTGGTGGTGGCAGCTACAGCCATGGAAGGCTGATTTGATTCCAGAGTTAAGTGTCTGCAGGCTCCCTTTTTGTTGTGTGTCCCGGTGTTTCCCGGTAGGCTTTCCGAGGTGGCAGATGGGGAGAAGTGCTGTGACTGGAATGACCTTCCTCCCCTGCCACCCTGCAAGAGAGGGGCAGCCTGCCCTGAGGAGCTGCTCTCTCAACCATGGGCTGAGCCTGTCACCTGCCTTCACGTGCCATGATGCCTCTTCCACTAGGGCTGCCCACAGTGTGTGTACCAAGTATATCCACTGATAGAGAAAAATCCCAGGGAAGGAGAGTAAAAGCACAGGTATTTTCTTGCTGCACCTTTAGTCTGGACTTTGCTGTTTTGCTGCTAGTAAAGGGAATTGTTTTGTTTGTTTTGTGTTTTTTAAATCCGTCTCTTCTCCCAGGTCTCCAAAAGGATGCATGCTGTTCCCTAGTGGTCTTGTGTATCCTGTTGTGCATCCCAATCACTGAGGAGGAACTGTGCTTGTCCCAACCAGCATCCACTTAGCAGCCAGACCACTTGTGATAGAGAGGCACAGCTCCACCTTCTTTGCTCCTGAGCACTTTCTGCTGCTGGCTTTGCTTCTCTACCTGCTGTTTATAGTACAGGCTTGTCACAGATGTAAGCTCATTAATCATCCCAAGCCATGCTTCCCTGGTTCCGTTTATAGCACCTTCCTTCTCTATTCCGTTTCACAGCCCCCACCTTGGTCACTGCTCAGTTCTTGGAATCTGGGCTCTGTTTTTATTTGGAATGGATAAAGCATGAAAAAAGAGGAAAATTTGGAAAGGTAGACGAATATCACAAGCAAAGTGTATGTAGGAGACATTTAATGTTAGACTACTTGGCCTAAAGTGCATGGGCAGGAGACTGGCAGCAGAGCTATTGCATTAAGTGAAATAGAGACTGTTTACCCTAAAAGGTTAATAGGCACAGGACAGACAAACAGGAGCCCTTTCATCCTCTTGGGATTTCTTGTGTCCTGCCAGCAGCTGAGATTGCTTTACTGCCCTTAGCACTGATCAGTCCAGTGCCGACCCTTGGCCACCAGCCTAGCTGGGAGTCCCATGGGCAGCCCGCAGGAGGAGGGGAAGTGACACGGAATGTAAAATTCTCTGCAGAGGTGTTTAGGTGCCCAAACATGCAGAGAGGCAATTAGTGGCCTTTCAGAAGTGTGGTGGTTTGACCCTGGCTGGATGCCAGGTACCCACCAAAGCCACTGTATCACTCCCCTCTGCAGTGGACAGGGGTGAGGAAACACAACAAAAGGCTCATGCATTGAGATGAGGACAGGGAGAGATCACTCACTGATTACCATCACGGGCAAAACAGGCTTGATTTAGGGAAATTACTTGAATTTATTATTAATCAAAATCAGATAATGAGAAGTGAAACAAATCTTTAAAAACACCTTCTCCCCACCCTCCCTCCTTCCTGATTTTCTACCTCCTCCCTGCCACAGCAGCACAGGGAGATGGGGAATAGAGGTTACGGTCAGTTCATCACATGTTTCTGCTGCTGCTTCCTCCTCAGGGAGAGGAGTCCTTCCACTGCTCCAGCGTGGGGTCTCTCCCACAGGAGGCAGCCCTCCACAAAATTCTCCAGCATAAGTTCTTCCCATGGGCGACAGTTCTTCATGAACTGCTCCAGTGTTGGTCCCTTCCACATGGTCAGTCCTTCAGGAACAGGCTGCTCCAGTGTGGGTCCCCTGTGGGGTCATGGGCGGTTTCATATTTTCATTGCTACCATGAAACCTGCTCCAGTGTAGGCTCCTCTCTCCATGGATATGCAAGTCCTGCAAGAAGCCTGTTCCAGCATGGGCTTCCCACAGGGTTACAGCTGTCTCTTGGGCATCCACCCACTCCAAAGTGGGACTCCTCCATGGGCTGCAGGTGGGTCTCTGCCCCCCTGTGGTCCTCCATGGGCTGTGGAGACACAGCTGCCTCACTGTGGTCTGCACCATGGGCTGCAGGGGAATCTCAATTCCAGCGCCAGGAGCATCTCCTCCCCCTCCTTCTCCACTGACCTTTGTGTCTGCAGAGTTGTTCCTCTGACATATTCTCACTCCTCTCTTCTCTGGTTGCAATTACTTCTGCACAGTAACATTTTTATTCTTAAATATGTTATCCCAGAGGTGTTACTACCATCCCTGATGGGCTCAGCCTTGACCAGCAGCACATCCATCTTGGAGCTGGCTGGCTTGTTGGACATGGGGGAAGCTTCCAGCAGCTTCTCAGAGAAGCCACTCCTGTGGCCCCCCCACCCTACCTTGTCATGCAAACCCAGTGCATTAAGTTCTTTGGGAGATTGGAGGGAGGGAGGGAGGGAGGGAGGAGGAAAATACCCATTTCAGGAGTTGAGTCGGAAGAGCCTGACCCACCTTGAGGCCTTGGGAAACCTCACCAGGCACCTCTCTTCATGTCTAGGCTCCTAAATATCTTGGGAAATCTCCTTCAAAGTAGTTATTACTTCTGTTGAGCAGTTTCTGCCTGTTCAAGGCTGGGAACAGAGTCTCAGCAGTGTGTGGAACTTGCTGTGTGAAACTGTTGCCATAACATGAGGATTGTACAGATTACAGGGATGGCAAATGACTCCTCCAGTAGCATCTTCCTGGCTGACATTGGTTTGCAATAGGTCTGTCAACAGCAGCTGGAGAGATCCTGGAAAACGATATGTCAGTTGCCTGGGTTGGTTTTAATTCTTTAATCCTTTGTCTGCAACTAACGTGTTGCAGTATTGCTTAGGGATGCTGTGCTCCTGCTGGTTTGGGGCATGGGGTCTGCCTGGCCAGGTCCAGGAGGAGCTGGGAAGATGGACTGGCCTGCAGGACTGTTTGAAAGCTGCACATACCTGTAAATCACTTGTATTTATATAATTTTGTCCGTCTTTTTCTACATCTGAATTTCAAACATCCGTTATAAAGCAGTACTGCTTTAGCGGTGAGCCAAGTTTTTCTTCTAAAACACATGTTCCCTAAAGCCTTAGTACTTCATTTCCTTTGTTCTGATTTATTGCTTTTGCCTTACCACATCTGCTAGGCAGAGCAGAGAAAAAACTACCAAACACACAAAAAAACCTACAAAGCAGTCCTCTCTATCCTCTTCTCAGACCACATATATCAGGATTAACACAATGAATATATTCTATCAACAATGAACTAACTTATCTGTAATTTCTTAGCTGCCTCCAAGTAAATATGCTGATGAAGAGTGAGTGTAGGCTAATAATGTGAAGATTATGGTAAACCCAGTGAAAGCTACTGTGGGGAACTGAAAAAAATGGGATAGATACTAAATCCAGAGAATGACAGTGAGATTAAAAAAATAAAAATTGTTGGCTGCATTTTCTAAGTAGGCATTTTGTGGATATAAATTTTTATGTGCCGTTTATCCATACCTAAACCGGCTTAATTTGTCAAAAACTCCCTTCCACAAAATAAAGGCCACTTTTTGGTATCCCAGGGTAAGCATCAAGCAACCAAGGCATGCAACTGCTAGTTAAAAAAAAAAAAAAAAGGGGGAAAAATGAAATAAAAAATTGGTTGTTACTGTGAGTTTTATAGTGCTTTTTGAGGTAGAAAAGTTCTATTGAAATTTGCTTTCTTGGAGGTTGTTCAGCCTTGACAATAACAGAAGGCTAAATTACTTTCACTGGGATTTATATTAAAGTAAGCTCCATGTTTTTCTCTTGGAATCCAAAGCAATAGTGCAGAGATTGAGCCTTGGCCATGAGTCAGATGAACCTCAGCAGAGAAAAAGCTGATTTGGCACCATGGGGTGTCTGTGCTGTGCCTTAGGCAAACCTAGGAAAGTGCCCAAGTCCAGACCCACAACTGGGATTGCTGTAAGTCTCCAAAAACTTACCTATTTATAATGGAGTTTGTAACTCCCTCAGCACATATTGTATGTCTGGTGTCTCAGCCATGTCCAGGCAGGAGGAGGCCTAGACATGGTGGGATTGGTCACTGAAATGATTCTGTGTTGCTGTGAGGGTTTCCAAGGTGTAGTTTGTGTCCAGTCCCCACTGGCCACTCTCTTGCTGTGCGGGACTGGGGAGCTGCTGGCTGGTTCCCGTGTGCCATGTCCAGGTGGCTGCTACCAGCGCTGAGCAGAATTTGGTATTTTGTGAGCTGGTGGTTACCACTAAGCTCAGAGGGTTGGGATACAGCCTCTCCTTGCAGACAGACCGTTCACCTTCCCAGTGGCAGCGATAGCAGGGGGCTGGGGTATGCTTCCCTCCGAGATCACCATGGGCTTTAGGGAAGATGAAGTGGTGAAACATGATGTGTCCCAATGCTCTAGAAACAGAAAGGTCAACTAATACCAAGCAGTCACGAGGGAAGGGATCTCAGAGGGGAACAGTCTCAATACTTGCCTTCTGAATACTTTCTTCCTTTCCACAAACCAGATGGGCAGCAGCTCGTGCTGTGGGGATACACTCACATTATTATCTGAGCTGATGTACCGCGAGCTGCTGTTCTCTACTTGTGTTTTCCCTTTGAGTCAGTCTATTGATGGGAAGTTCGTTGTCATACTCAGGCCTGTTAACTGTATTGGTTAACAAAGAAGAATGTTCAAAAGCCTGCTCAGATGCATATTTGTCTTTCCTTTTCTTTTTATAATTTTTTTTCCTCCTTTTTAAATGGAAACAAGCTTTCCTAGCAGAATGTTTAATGGAATCTGCTTCCTTGAAACCAAACTGAGGCAACAGCTGTAATTGGAGCAACCTGCAACATCTCGTTGCTGGATGGAGGCACATCCTGTTACAAGTGGTGCTGCTGCAAGACCTCAGCAAAAGAACCTACTGAGACCTGCCTGGTCTGTGAACTGCCTGAGGTGAGCTGAAGACCCAATTTTACTTGGTTTCTTTGAAGAAAGAGCTGTAAATACTCCAGCCAACTTCAGTGAACAGAAGCTTCGGTAAACCTAGACCTGAATTTGAGAGAATCTGGGTGGGTTTCTGTGAAAACTAAGTCAAATTTTGTCCCCAAAACAGCAAAACTTTCTGGTTTTGAGCATCTCTGGAGGATTCAGTTAAGCCAGGAAGTCGGGGATGGTGACGACACAGAAACTCAGGGCTGGTGCATGTCTCACCTAAATCCTAAAGTCAAGATCAAATGCTAGTATAAAATGATCAGACTGCTGCTTTGACAAAACTCTGAGCACAACTACTGTAAAATATGTGTCATTGAGCATCTTTGTAATAATAATAATAATAATCCAATGACTTTAGACTGCTTTCAGGTCCAAGCAAGCAGTGCTTAAAGCAGGGTACTTGGTACCAAGGTCCTGTAAATTCTTTGTATTAGTATGACTTGTGTGGTTCTTGGAAGCTTTCTGAAAGGGCAAACTCTGTTTTGTGTTGGAGGAAAAAAGTCAAACCATGCTTGCCTGATTGAAAACTACTTGTGAGAAGGTCTTTCTCAGAAAGACTAAAGAGCCTTGGGCCCTTTTTTGTTTTCTTAGAAAACAGGAAATGAGTTTTAGCTCTGCAGTTGATTTCTTAAGTGACTTGCTTTCTACAATCACTTTTGGGTTCTGGAATGCTACTGAAGTTATCTGAGGGCATTTTCAACACTTCAAAATTAAAATCAAATTGTTTGAAATCGTGCCAGCATTTTAATGAAAATTATTTTCTTTAAACAAACACTTGAGGAATTTCATTTTTTTTTTAATCACAAGAGCATTCTTAACCCAAACACTTTTTCCTCATGGTTTTTCCAGGATCCATTCTGCACTACTAAAACCAAACGTGTCTCAGAATGTAATCAAATTTAAGATCTTTTCAGCCAAAATCTAGAGGAGTGGAGAGTATTCATTTCTCACACAGCACAAAGACATTAGTAGGTGTAACTGCAAATACCATCTTTGTTTCTGTGCCCACAGAAATATCTGGGCAGCAATACCAGCAAAGCCTTCTGCTGTGTGGAGAGGGGTCAGGCGTGAAGCTGAGACCTGTGCAACTCCCAGCAGTGAGAATGGAATCATGGGGACAAAAGCTGGCTGTAAATTAACTGCTGCACAGATACTCTGACACCCAGCTTTCCATGCAGTGGAGGTGAGAGAGCCACAGAAGCACAGAAGATTAATGGAAGAGGATTGTCCCAGCCCTTGCACCTTTGGAGGGGTTTGGGGAGTTTATACAGAGCTCAGGGGATGTTGCATGTAGCCAGAGAGTGAGGCTGGGTGCCAGGAGCAGCCCCGAGCCTGGAGATCTGAAGCACTGGAGCTTCTACCTGGAGCTCTTCCAACACTCAGGACATGGCTGGCTCTTGCTCTTTTCCCATGAAATGGGATTTAGCTGGCCCCAAGGCATTTCATGGATTCTGCAGCCTCTCAGGCACAGGTGGGTTTGAGCTGTAAGTCAGAGCAGCCAGAAGCTGCCCTGTATCCTGCTGCAGAAACGTGGAAATCCAGGGGCTGGTGCTTCTGGCAAAGTCCATCTAGGCCAGCATCTCATTCCTGACAGAGGTCAGCAGCAGCTGCCCAGGAGATGAGTTTGAGAACAGGATGTGTGTGTCATTCCCCGATGCTCTCTGCTAGCTCTGGGACTTTTAGAAGCAAAGGATTTCCGTGGGGCCCGGTGGCCCTGTTCCTTTTCTAAGAAGACCCCAGGACGTGCCCCACATCTGGGCTCTGGTTGCCAGCCCTGCTGCCTGCCCGTGGGGCCAGGTTTGTGGTGGTGGTGTGTGAAAGCCCTCAGTGCAGGGGCTTCTCTTGGAGAATAGTGGCTGTCCCTTGGGCAGCTTTCAGCCCTTCTCAGATGAGGCCTCGCTCTTGCCCTAGCCAGGGGTTTGGTAACAGTTGCTGGGTGATTGCTGAACTGAGGGAATGGGAAATTAAAGCAATCTCTAGAAAAACAATGGTTGAGGGTTTCTGACATCATTTCATAGGTAGAGTTGTGAGAAGAAGCAGAACACTTTAAGGTAGAGGAAGCCAGCTGGGGATGTGGTTTTATTTATTACTGCCTCTTTGATGGATGTTTCTCCTTTGGAGATCAGAAGCAGGACTGACTGAGGAGTAGGTACCCTACTCTGACAGACTCTGCCCTGTCTGTGTGTCGTAAATGAAGAAGCCTGAAAGAAGTTCCCCTCAGCAACACATATGACTTGCTATTGTCAAGTAACTGCAGATCTTGTATGTTGGCAAAAAAAAAAAAAATTAAATAGCCCTCCTAATGAGCCCAGCAACACAAGCTCCTCAGTCAGCTGCAGGTCAGAGAGCCAATGCTGCCTGTGTGCTTTCGGAAAGGGTGTAGGGCAGGAAACATGCTGTAGGATTTGGGATGTTTTTTTATCTTTTGGGTGCTATCGGTTACACTCGGTCCATCAACAAATGCTTTTAACAAATGCTGTCATTCCTTTGCTGAGAAGAGCACGTGTAAGTACAAGTGACCATGTGATCTCAAGACTTTGATGTGTTTCCCAATGTATTAGATTTTCTGGTATTCACTTGGAGATTAACCACATTAGATCAGGCTGCCTACAAGATAATTTTCCTATTAAAAATGTTGCGATATTCCCAACTTCCCTAGCCTTTTCCTGCAGCAGTAAGTAAACTCTTTAAAGAGCTGGTAGCAAGGGAAACAGTCCAAGTCTTCAGAAATCTCTTCCTATGTGTAACCTTAAAAGTTACAACACTGGGATCTAGAGAAGCTACAAACAAAAAAAGAGCTGCATAAAACCTTTTCAGCCCTCTGGACATGGAAGTCCTTCAGACCACGACTCCAGGATGCTATTTTTTGACACACATTGCCGTACATTGTGAAGGTAATGCTGTCACCCTCAGCTTGCTTCTGCTGAACTGTCTGGGCTAGAACTGCAGATGTGAGTGCAGATAGGATCTCCCAGAGGCTTATGTTGGCCAGGAAAATGCTAGCTTGGAAAAGGATGTGGAGCGTGTCCAAATAAGAAGGGTCTGGAAGGAGTTTTTGATGGTCTGTTATTTCACTATTAGCTGGGAGAAGTGAAATTTCCGTTTCCGGATGAGCACATTTTGTGTTCTGCAAAAGAGAGCAATTGCTTCTTGTAAGACTTAGTATTTCTGCTAATTTAATGAGCTGTCCATACAAATGGACTGCATTAGTCATTGGAAAGGCCTTTCTCAAGTTCCACAAGTGTGTTTTAGGCCTCTTGATAAAGCGAGTAGCATGCTGGACTCTCACAAGCAGAAAGACCTCCAAAAGTATGCAAGTTATTTCTGGCATGTTGTATTCTCAACATGTCAAGGAAACATGGGATTATTTTTACACAAACAGGCAAATCAAGATGGTTCCTTAGCAAGCTCCCATGGACATTATTGGGCCCTGAGAAGGAAAAGAAAAAAAAAAGTAAGAAAAATCATTGCTTCTCAATTACGTTTCTCAGGTGGATCATGTCAGACATTCAGAAGTTCATTTGTACCAATTCATGGTGTACCAATTCTGGTGAATGATTAAGGATAAAACAGGAGGGAGAAACAAGGACCAGGAATTAATCTGGATATTTTATCCTTGAGTGGATTTTTTTTTCCTTACTGTGAATTTATCTTTAAATGTAGACTGTGACAAACTGCAGACAGTTCTGGAAGTTGTTTTTTAACAGCCATTAAATGAAAGGTGGTGTGTAGGTGTTGAGAGGAAAAAGATCTCTGGAGCTGACCAGGCCAGCTGTGGAAAGAACATGCCAACATCCTGCTGAAAACCACAAAGCCGCACACCAAGTTTACTGGAGTGTCCTAAACCCTCCCGGCATTGCAGCACACAAAGCCAGTTGTACTTTTCACAAACGTTGGAGGCTGTTTTGAAACTCCCTATTAAGGATTACAAATGCCGAGTGCACTTTCTGGGCAAAGACCAATTAGATATCACACCTCTGGCCTCAGCTTGGTGTTCTGTGTCTGAGCTCGCATTACTGTGGAGGGTTCTTATGCATTAGATTACCTCAGCCAGAACCAAAATCTGACACCCACCAAAGCAGCATCCTGTAATTATGGTAAAAAAAATAAAAACCTGTGTTAAGGTTTGTTTTGGCCCAACTAGTGTTGTTAATGCTTACACAGGTGAACATCAGTAATTATACCTTTGCTCAGTGGGAGAATAGTTGTATTGCAAGTACTTTCATCCCAGGAAAAATAAAAAAAAGGGAAGAGGGCACTTTTTTGCAGTCAAAACCTCCAGCAACTGGGTGCTCTAACACATTGTCAGTGGGTGCTGCACCACAGGGACAGTGCTGTTGTGTGATGTGCATTGCACCTGCATGAAATCAAAGTTCACACTGCCTTCTCTATTTTTCTTTTCTTTTTTTTTAACCTTGCACTTAAAATTTGCCCTCTCCCCTCTGACAGGCCTCAAGAAGAAGCCTTGAATGTGGTGCCAGCACAACAGCAGACAAAGAGAGAAATCGAGACAAGCACCTCCAAGATAAGTAATAAATGATAATTGTTATTTCCTGTTATTCATCTGAACCTCTACTCCTGAGAATTTGAGTTAAATCCTAAATTTTCTTTTTATTTTTAAGCAGATCATCCAGCAAGTTAAAAAACATCAACACAAGGAGGTCCTAAGATAGATTTTGCTCCAGTTTTCCTGCTGAGCATCTGTTTAGGAATTGCTGCTAAAAAAAAGTCAGAGGGGATGGTGGTTGCTGTGCTGTCACATGGGCTGATACAGCACAGAATCTGCTTAGCATTCTTGAAGGGAAATTATCCAGTGCTGTAACTCACAATTTATAATTGGTTGCGTATTAATATCTAAAAAAGGCAATAAAATCCACTGAGTGTTTAAAAAAAATAGTAAGTAGGAGTATTACAAGCTGAGCAGTGAAAATCTGGAAGACTTCTTGGCTAGAGCAGGGCTGTGTGCAGTGCTGTTTCTCCCTTAATTACAAGCAATTTTAAATCATCTCCTTCCTTCAAAGAAGGATTTTGTTCGGGGGTTTGTGTTAATTTTAATCTTGCTAACGTGATACTCTCTTGGAACCTCTCCCTTGTGTCATAACAGTGAGATGTGCTGCCTCTTTTGTCCCTGCCCTTTGGGAAATGCAGTTACTGCTGCTCATTGCCTCAGCTCTGCCGTCCTGACTATCAGTGTACCTCCCTTGAAAGGAGAAGAAAACAAAACCCAACAGCAGCATTGCTTCCCCCACCCCCCCAACCCCAGAGGTTCACTTTTATTTGTACTATTTAAGCTAGACTGTGCAAGTACTCCATGAAAATCAGGGATTTAAAATGTATGGTACTGTATTATAGTGGAAAGCTCGTTATTCAGCACACTAATTATTTCTGAGTCACTGTATTTATGAAATGGCGTGTAATAACTACTTCACCGCCACGCAAAGCAAATAGTACAAAAGCAGGCATTTTATGATTTTGACATTTCAGTGTATAAACATATTTCTGAGTCTCCTGGTGGGGCTGCTGGAAATCAGATAATGTTTTTATGACTTCTAAAAAAAATGACATTGAACTTCATAGTCTGTAACGCTCCATATATATGGTTAATGTTGCTCATTTATTACAGCCTCAGTGCCTTATGTTACAAGTGTCAGCTGCAAAGACAAAACCTACGAAGGCAGGTTTGTGGAACTGTGGCGGGGAAACAACATCGTAAAACCTTGCAACGCACACATCAAAGCCCTTGGACAAGCTGTAATGGCAGGTCCTGGGCCATGCTGGGACACCAGAATTAACCCTCTGGGTTTTTTTGTGTTTCAGGATGGATTACAAAGCTCTCACTGAAGGAAGGTTTCTGCCCAGACTTGTCACTAGAGGATAAGTAAGTTTGGGGTTTTGTCAAGCCCTGTGTGAATGACCCATTAACTCCAGAGGAACTGAGATGCCTTGAGTCAGTACAGAGGGAAGGAGGGTGGGTTGCTGCCCCACCTGGGCTTCTGAGTAGTCTTGCATGGTCTCTGAGAACAATGGGTGGATGCTTACCAAACTCTGTGATTTCAGAAAATACTGTGCCTAAACCCAGGCCTTTTGTGCTCCTTTGCAAAGCACGCTTGGTGTTACAGAAAAGTACCAACAGCTGGGACTGAGAGAGGAAGGAGGCTTTCAGTCATCTTTAAGATTCCATATATATAAACATCATGCTGATGTTTCATGATTTCTAGCCCTTGTCCATGTGGGAGACTTTAACTTGATGGATGTCTGCTGGAAACTCAATGCAGCAGAGAGGAGGCAGTCTAGGAGTGTGTGGAAGAGAATTTCTGTCACAGCTGTCACAAACAGAGAAGGTCCGGTGGGAGATGTGGTGGTTGAAGGCCGTCTTGGGTGCAGTGACCATGAAATCATAGTTTTCAACTCTTGTTTTCAGTTCTTAGTTTTCAATTCTTGAAGTAAGGAAGGGGGTCAACGAAACCTCTACCTTGGAATTCCAGAGGGCAGATTTTTGCTTGTTTAGGACACTGGTTCAGAGAGTCCCCTGGGACTTTTTCCCCCCTGGGAAACAGTCCTTAGTAACAAAGGGGTCCAGGAACGCTGGACATACTTAAAGAAGATCTTAAAGGTTTAGGAACAGACTGTCCCTATGTGCTTTAAGATGGATCAGCAGGGAAGAAGATCAACCTGGCTGAACAGGGAGCTTTTCGAGGAACTCAGTAAGAAAAAGAGATTTTATGACCTTTGGAAGAAGGGGCAGGCAACTCAGGAAAAGTACAAGGATGTTGCTAAGTCAGGTAGAAAGAAAGTTAGAAAGGCAACAGCTCAGCTAGAACTTCATCTGGCTACCACTGTGAGAGATAATAAAGAGTGTTTTTATAAAGAGATTAACAACAAAAGGAGGGCCAGTGACAATCTTCATCTTTTATTGGATGCAGGGGGGGATATTGTTACCAAGGATGATGGAAAGGCTGAGGTACTTAATGCCTTCTTTGCCTCAGTCTTTAACAGAAAGGTTGGTTATCCTTAGGGCAACTGGTCCCCCGAGCTGGTAGGCAGGGATGGGGAGCAGAATAGACTCCCTGTGATCCAGGAGGAGGTAGTTAGTGACCTGCTGAGCCACTTAGGCACAAGTCCATTGGGCAGGATGTGATTTACGAGGAGGGTACTGAGGGAGCTGGTGGAAGAGCTGGCCAAGCCCTGCTCTGTCATTTACTACCAGTCCCAGCTAACCAGGGACGTCCCAGTTGACTGAATGTGATGCCCATCCACAAGAAGGGTTGGAAGGAGGATCCAAGGAACTACATGCCTATCAGGCTGACCTCAGTGTCCGGCAAGGTTATGGAACAGATTATGTTGAGTGTGATCACGCAGCACATACAGGACAAGCAGAGGAACAGGACCAGCCAGCACAGGTTGAGGAAAGGCAGGTCTTGCTTGACCAACCTGATCTCCTTTTATGACCAGGACCCTCCCAGTGAATGAGAGAAGAGCTGTGGATGTTCTCTACTTGGACTTCAGCAAAGCCTTTGATAGTGTCTCTCACAGCATTCTGCTGGAGAAGCTGCAGCCCATGGCTTGTACAGGTTAAGAACTGGATGGATGGTTGAGCCCAGCGCATGGTGGTGAATGGTGTTGCATCCAATTGGTGTTTGGTCACTAGTGGTGTCCCCAGGGATCAGTGTTGGGCCCGGTCCTTTTAGTATCTTTATTGGTTGTTTAATATCTTTACTGATGATGCGGATGAGAGCATCGAGTGCACCCTCAGTCAGTTCACAGACAACACCAAATTGGGTGGGAGTGCTGATCTGCTGGAGGGCAGGAAGGCTCTGCAGAGGGATCTGGACAATGGCTGGACCAAAGTGCCTTACTGAACACAATAACCAATGACTGGATGAGGCGCTCAGTGTCATGGTCCAGTTGACAAGGTGGTCATCGGTCAAAGGTTGGACTCGGTGATCTTGGAGGTCTTTTCCAACCTAAATGATTTTATGATTTTATATTGTGTTTCTTTTCTGACGTTTCTACTAAAAACCACAGTTATTAAGAATGCCTCTGACCATTATATCCAAGGATAAGTGTTTGAGGTACCTGAGAGATACTCAGGGAATTGATAAGTCTTCAGTAGAAAAAAGAGCCCTGAGATCAATTTCCTGATTCAGTAGTGAAGTCCTCATATCATATAAAATGTAATGTGATTGTCCATGGCCCTAATGAAATCTTGACTTTTCTGCCAAGCTTTCATCTATAAAAATCAAATTTATCCAGCGTTTGTCTGCATTTTGAAAGGGATAAGGATTTTTTGAATTGATATGATAGTAATCCTTTATGGTGCATTAATACAGGAGAACAATAATTTGTTGCATTTTCTTCACACCGAAACAATCAGCTGGGAAATGTGCATAATAATTGTCTTTGTCCTTCATTGTCACAGGCCATTAGCTAATGAATTTAAGCTGTATTTGGCTCTTGCTGCAAAAAGAAAACTACATTAGAAATCTTGTAGCCGCGGTATTATATAAAACCTTTCAGTGGGTTTTATTTTAGTCTCACTGAGGTGATGCTGCCATGGACTGAGGAAGGCATCACAATTTTGTGGTGAGAAATAAGGTCAGCATTGTCTGATGGAGTGGGTCAAACAAGCTGAAGGGCATCTACAGTTATTCTTGTTGTCAGATGCCAGACCCTCTTTGTTTGGTTTCTTATATTTTAACCAAACTTTTCATGTCTACTTTTGTGACAATTTCGGGTTCTTCTTTTGGGTGGGAAGATTGCTAAACACAGTTCAGCTGTACCAAGATTCATACCAGGGAAGATAAGTAGTTTGGGCAATGCTTTAAATAAACATTAGGAGCATGTAACTGTGAGCTGAGCAGTTTTACTACCTATGCAGTTTTCCTTCTCAACTAAGAGGCTGACAAAGGAAAACCCTGTGATGGAAGGTCTTCACTGTCTGAGCAATTAGGACCTCTTGCTGCTGCAGTGGGCACCAGGATCTGCAGGCCAGCAGGCCATGCAGAGTGGGACTCCTGAACCGCAGCAGAGGGGTGCAGTGGGATTATTCTATGGGATTTCAAATGCTGCAGTCTCCAAAGAGGCACTCCTGCCATGCTAGGCTACACCAGTCACCCAGCTACTCTGTCCTCATCCCGATCTGTGTCACAGCTGGGAAATGACACACCATTCCTACCTCTTCCTGTGTTCTGCCTGCTCCCAGGGAAGATACAACCTATGAGTTCAGTTGGGTTGTTGCCACCTTTGGGCTGCCAGAACAGTGAGCAGAATAGCAGGAGCCTGAGACAAAATTCATAACAATCGTTATTTGCATTGAGCATCTTATCAGTATCAGAAAAAGAACCTGCAACTTTCCAGGCATTACTTAGTATCCAAGCTTTTAGCTCGTGGATATCTTAGACTTGGGAGGAGAATGGATGGTGAGTGTGACACACATCTGCAAACCGCAGAGACTCTCTGGAGAGCAGTGGTGGTGTAACTCTGCGTCTGTTCAGGGATTATTGCTTCTGCACAAGCTGCATCACCACACCACCTGAAGGATGGATGGCTGTGGCAAAACCATTGGTCAAATTTTGTTCTGTCCTGTCGAGAGAGATGGCAGTGCAGGGTAATTCACCTGCAAAGTTGTGTGAGCACTGAGTTGGGATGGCCACTCCTGCGAACAGGCACCATTTGCTCCCTTACCTCTTTTATCTTCAGAACTGGAGCCTGGGCTTTCCATGGCCTGCTGACCCCCTGTACTGTCTGCCTGCTTGGGCAAACGTTTTAATAGATAGTGCAGTGTTCTGAATGCTGTACCCAAACCCATGATGCTTTGGTGTAAAACAAGCACTGCTTGCAACAGAATAAGTGGCTGGAAAGCTTTGGGCTCTGGGCTGTGCAGGGGGCAGGTGCCAGGTTGCAGCGATCACCCATTTTTCTAAACCGGCAGCACTTACAGCCCTACTGACAGAGGTTGACTTGCACCAGAAGTAAATTCAGTATGCATGAAAGGACTCTTGTTCTTCTTCAGTGGAGAGCATAAAGACATACTGTCAGACAAACTAATCTCTCTCTGATAATTTTCTTTTCAACATCATTGAACTGTCATTTCTCCTGGGCTTTGCCAGAATGTTTGACATATCCGTTGTTTCCCAAAACAGACAGATTTTGCTAGCTTGGCTGATACAGGAATTTTTGCCAGGAAGAGAGATGCTGAGATGCCTTTACCAGCCTTGTGCTGTTGTGCAGGTCCTTTTGCTGAGCTCTGCAGCTCTGGTTAGGGATGAAAGGAAGGTATCTTGGTGATTGATTAGGTTGCATCTTTAAGTGCAGCAATGGAATTGTTCCCAGCACTTGCCCTGGGCTGGGAGTGCATTTACCAGTGTTTTGGAACTCTACTTTTTTTACTGGAGAGAAACCCATTTATACCCCTAGATCTTTAATTTCAAAACCAGTGATTCAAAGTGGCCCCAGGCACTAGTGTGTCACTGAGCTGTAGTTAGCAAGTGGCCCAAACTAGAGCTTTCCTTTCCCCACCTCGCCACCCCGAATTGTCCCTCTACAGGGCTGGCAAAGCAGTCACTCCTTCTAGGCATGTGTGAAAAGTCAGTGAGATTCCAAGACTGTGGATGAAAAACATCCACATTGAGCAACCTCCTCCTTCAGCCTGGGACTCACTGAAGAATTTGCCATAGGGATACACGGTCCATAAGGCTACATTCCTTGTGCGGAGGAATTTAGCAGAAATGAGGTTGTAAAATGGGGGAAACTGGAGGTGCCCAAACACCACCATGATCCGGCAAATGAGTCCTAAACCCCATTTGTGGTCAGCTCTTTTATTTTTGGAAGCTAACGTGTTTTCTGACAGTGTGACTTTATACAGTCTAAAAAGCATATAGGGAGATTAGTCATAACTCAGTTAAAAATAACTTGAAACACCATTTAAATCCCTATGGGTTAATCTGGGCATATTGAAGAGCAGTTTCTGAGTCTGGAATTATCTAACTTGGCTGTGATTATGCAGTTTAATTTCCAGATTAACTAGAGGTATTTGTCTAAACTGTGTAGCCGCTGAGATATTACAAGTCAGAGCAGGAAACTTTTGCAGTCAGTTTTACAACAGAATTAATTGCTTGTCCTTTCAAAACTGAGTTTTTCCACACCATCTCACACCTGCCCAACACCATTACTGCAAACACTTGTCCACTTGCATGTCTTGCATACATGAGTAGGTGCTTTCATTAGCTGTGACTCTGCTAACTGTAGATCTTCTGCGGGATGAAGGCCATATCACACATATATATTTCCACTCTGTGATTTGAGGTACTTTCCATCAAGTATTCACTAATGTCCCCATTGTGTGATGTTTGGGATTCTGGTTGTACAAGCTGTTAGCTCCAAATTTCCTCTTAGCCTGGTAGGAACACGGTTTTGCGTAATAGATTGTCTTATCACATCTGCAAGGTAATTGCTTCTCGACTGGCTTCCAAGAAGGCCTCAGATTTGATCTATGATGGCCTGTGCACTGCTAATGCCTGTATTCCAAGGAAGCATACCCCTGTTACTGATGAACTGCATGAATAACGACTGATGGTGTGGATCCAAAGTTAACTAGGCGTTCTCTTTAAAGGTGACATATATTATATTTGGGCAAAGAGGAGTTTCCTGCAAAATCTTTAGAGACAGCTGTGTTCCATTTTATGATTTCTCTGGCAGTTACTGAAATACAGGTAAAAGGCTTTACATTTTTTCCAGCTCATTATTCTGACTGCATGTCTAGCTACTGATTTTCTGATAAACGGGATCACAGTAGGAAAAAAAAAAGTATGGGCTGTACAACTTTCACTCCTTGACCTTTCTACCACTGAATCTGCGGTTTCCATAGATGCCTCCATGAAACTTCTATAGATGGTTAAGCAGAGACTTGACATAGCCAGGGTCATGTAGAATGGGTATGGGAGCTAGAAAGAAGTCTTCCTCTGAACTTGCTCCATCTCTTTTCTTCTGTAACTCTTAGAAGAGGGTCTTTCTGTTCTTAACCTCTGTCTGTGGAAAAAATGTCTTGTGTTTTCACTTGTGCTGCCATACCTCTCTGAGATGCCTGTTCCAAATCCTAGCCATAGGTTGCTCCCTGTCTTGTATAATGTTTGGCTCTTTCACTTTCAGCTGTGCCTAGAGAGCATTGGTGGTGGTCTGTCCGTGTAGCAGCAATTAGCTTAAGAAAAAAATTGCATATTAAAAAAGTCATGTTTAAAGTCGAAAAGAACTGCAGAAACTGAAAGAAAAAAAAATCTCAGTGAGAAAAAGTGAACAGTTCCAGAGAATCAAAGTAATTTTTTGTGAAGGGCATCTTAAATTAACAAGCACGGATTATTTGGTAATAAATAATAGAATCAAAGAATCATTTAGGTTGGAAAAGACATTTAAGATCATCAAGTCCAATGGTCAACTCAGCACTGCCGAGCACACCACTAAATCATGTCCCCAAGGGCCACACCTACACAGCCCCTCCAGGCTCCCTCCCCCCTGAGCCTCCTTTTCTCCAGGCTGACCCCTCCACCAGCTGCCTCAGCTGCTCCTGATCAGACTTGTGCTCCAGACCTTCACCAGCTCTTTTGCCTTTCTCTGGACACGCTCCAGTACCTCAATGTCTTTCTTGTCCTGAGGGGCCAAAACTGAACACAGGACTCAAGGTATGGCCTCACGAAGCGCCCAGTACAGGGGGGTGATCACTGCCCTGTCCTGCTGGCCACATTATGTGCTGTTTATTTTAAAAAGAGAGGGTGAAAGGCATTCTTTGCCCTCATTAGTGCTGCAGGATGTCCTATACAAGCATAATTATACTCTGCAAAAAGGCTAGGGAGACCACACAGGAAGGGCACTGAAGAACTGGAAAGGGTACAGGAGGCACTAAGCGTGATAAAAGATTGAAAGTTGTTATTTATGGACAAAGGACTGCCTGCTTCTTCTTCTTCTTTTTTTGAGAAGAGGGTAACTAGGGCCACTAAGAGGTGTTCACAATTTCATGGGTATCAAAGGGCTATGACTAAACTCTTTCAGACCATTGCAAGCTGCTTAACAGGGGAGTTGATAATAAACTTGGAGAAAGCAGCACTAATCCAGTGTTCTGATTCAGAGCAGGGAAATGCTGTCTGTAGTGTTGGGTCTCCACCACTAATGTCCCATCTTTGGTCTTGACTCCACAGGCTGGACTGCGCTGAGACTTCTGCATTTCAGGAATGCAACTCCTGTCCTTGACCTCGTCTGCAGATAAAGACAACATGCCCCTTACTGCTGAGTGGTTTGGGAAGAATGTCAGCCAGACAAGAGAGGGGAGATAACGGAAAGACAGGTGAGGATGTTTTTCATCTGCTCTGCTTGAACCACCCTGCTTGACTTTGCCTACAAGACTTTGGGCAGTGGGGTTAAGAGGGGCAGGGCTGGGATTACCTTGGTCTCTCTGGGGTGGCAGAACAAAGTTGACCACAGGAGGGCAAAGGCGCTGTGACATGAGGCTGCCACTCAGGGGACAGGCCTTCTGGGTACTCCTTCTGGCACAGAGCCTGGAGGGGAGGCACTCACTTCCTGGCTGAAGCACAAACAGGGGCTCACCACAGACAAGTGTGAGCTCCAGCCACAGCAAGAGAATGGGAGAACAAACAGTCCATAAAAAAGAGGTGCTGGTGAGATACCCCAACCCCTGTCTCTGCAGATTCCCTTTGGCAGCAGAGCTCTTTCTGGATTAGGAGGTTTAACAGGGTGGGTTCCTATACACAGCTCCACACCTTGGGCTGGGATGTGGTCTGGGCTGGGAATGCTGCACAGGGGAGCTCTTCCATAGGCAAGAACCAGGCTGGGCTGCCTCCCTCAGCCCCTGCCAGTGTTAACAAAGCACAAGCCCACCAGAGCACATCCTAAAATCTGCTTCTTTTGCTTGCAAGGCAAGAACAAATGGTGATGTTTTTTGTGCCTTAAGCACAGCTGGGGGTATTGCTGAAATGATATGCTTTGGTTCCAGGCTATGATAGGAACTGGGCTGTCTGACTCTGCAGTGTGGGAATCGCCTTTTCTCAGCTGCCAGTGCCAAAGTCAAGCTTGCACTGCACAAATAAAATGGGGTATTCCACACACACACACCTGCACCCTTTCAATTCTCACTGATATTTAGCAGAGGGAATATCCAAACCATTATTCCCTCCAATACAGAATGGTTGTTGGGTGTTACCAGATCATGTAAAAAGACATTTGAGTGGAGTTTTTCCAGCAACAAACAAGAAACAAAGTCAGGATTAAAAAAAATGTTTTGCTATATATACTGTTATGATTTTTTATGTGTGTATATATATATAAAAATTAATGTTGGGATGTGAAGGAACAAAGAAAAAGAGCAGGCAAGTGTGCTACCATAAAATGTAGCATTACTTGTTACAGAACTGAATGTCAAGCATCAGGTAGGGACACGTGTTGGGGACCAGGATGGTACTTCACACATATTACTTGAGCTCAGTGCAAATTCTCCACTACCTTAATTAACGTGGCATCAAAGGTTTGATGGGATCTAGAAATCCAGACACAGTTAAAATGTGTCAGGTGTGGGTAACCTCATGTGCATAGCCCACTGCCTCAGAAAGAGGAATGTTCTTGCAAATTTGACATAATCCAATTAAGTTGATTCCCTCAGTGACATTTTTGCAGGCTCATGTACAGAGGGACAAGGAAAGGGAGATTTATGACAGCTATTCCTAGCAAAGGTCATTTCTTTATTAGTGAACAACCTGTCCTTAGTCATGCTGATGACAAGGCATTGAAGGATAAGGGAGAGGCTGTATAGCTTTAAAACTCAGCAGGGAATAACACCAATAGAGCACAGATCATCTCTCTACGTGGACCAGGAGGACTGAAATCTCCCACCGTCAGGCCAAAGCCAGAGAGCAGGAGGCAAAATCCAGAAAAAAAAAGACATGGGGATTTCTGTGGAGATTGTGAAGGAGTTTGGATGGTTCAATGTCAGCACAGCAGGGGGGGAAAGAGGAGCCACAGAACATGAGTATGTGTTTTTAGATAGTATGAGTGTCCTCGGTGGAACCAGCTGCTTATAAAGAACCTGGTCTGGTTGCTCTGGGGAATCCCTGGTCAGCACTGCCAACTTCCCAGCTTGAGCACCTCTCAGCATCCTGTTCCATGCCATTTCCAGAACAACACAGATGAGAGCATGCTCAAATATATACAAATACGCTTCCTAAGCTGTCCTTCCATAGGCAAGGAAAGCAGCAGATTTGACATGAATATGGTTTCAATAGGTTGTGACATACATATTATGTATTTTTAAATAATAAACCAGCCTATGCATCACATGACTATTTTTACTGCTTACAGAAGAGAAGGTATTTGACACTGCATAAAATGATACATCATTTTTTTCATAATCAGAAGACCCTTCTGGGAGTCACACTAGAGTTGTTTGCCCAGGTATTGACCTTAAAGGTGACCATTGGGTACTTTGGTGTAATTTAGCTGTGCTTGTTTTCACCATCAAGCTGAGACTATTGGATTAAGTAAATATGTGACAGTTTCCCTAGACCTTGGCTCAGATCCTGAGCCACCCTCCTAGAGGTGAGCTATGGTTTGAGCTGGGTCACTGGCACAAACCAGGCTCGTGGCTGGCAGGACCAGTCAGGAGATCTTTGCAATATGCAAATGAAGTCAACAGGGAGGTTCCTTGCTGACCCATCTGAGCGCTCTGACCCAAGGAAGAGGCATGGGGTTCTTCATCTATGCCCTTGCTAATCCTTTTTTGCCATTTATTGGGTCCTCTGGGCTGTGAGCTGTCAACAGAAATCACACGAGCTTTTGAGTTGCTCTGGTATGAGGCTCAGTCCAGTAACCTCATAATGCTGTGGTGGCCTCTGGCTTTCAACCTCCAACTGAACATCTTGCCCTTCCTTCCACAGTAATTCTTCAATTCTTTAGGAGATTCTTTGAAATCTCCTAAAGCTTTCCCCAAAATTGCAAGAACTGAGGATTGCCAGTCTTAAAAATTGTAAAATAAATGGATAATTTATAGGATAATTGCCTATATTTCTCCCCATGCCACAAAGGAAAAAGCAGCCTTATGCCATGTACCTCTCAGGCCTGGTGTAACTCGAATCTAAAAGCTATGAAGGAAATGGAAAATGTTAATAAATAATGATGTTTGAAACAGAAGTCACTGAACAAACCACCAGACCAGTTATTCCACAGGACAGAAATTGTCTCAGTTTGAGGAAAGTAAGATCTTGGTCAAAGATATGTCTTAGGAATTAGCCTGAGTGCTGCACGATATTTAGGAGATAAATCAGAGAAACTTATGGATTAACTTTTGGTAATATATTCAGAGTAAAGACAAGTTTTGAAATAAAGTCAGCATAACTGATTACTTGACATTTCCCTGGTAGGAGGAACTAGGGATCTCCTCAGGTCCACTGGAATTTCATATACCTTGTTTGATCCACTTTATAGCTGCCAGTTTTCCATCTGGTATTTTCCAAGCCAAAATCAAGCATGTGTGCTCCACACTGCGCGTTCTCAGTCTGATGTGCTCTGGAAATCCTGCCCTCATTTCCCAAATCCTAAGCAGGTGATCTACATTTAATCAGTGGATGTCTCCCTCAAGTGTGTTGGAATTACTCTGTGTGCAGACCAGCTGCAAAACTGGGACAGAAATGTTAAGGCAAATGTGCAAAATCTTCAAACTCTAACTTCAAGAATATTCTGGAAAAAGAGCATTTCGAGAAACCACCCTGTATGACTGGTAAACTGCCTGTAACGTTTCCAGCTGAACACTTTAGAAAAAGGAGATTCACTGCCTTTCCCAGGCAGCTCGGGTAAGGACTGAAGACTGACACACTATAAGCAAAGGGCCGACGTTTTCAATAGCCCAAATATCCACCCTCTCCGAAGTAACTTAGTTCAGCTTAGGCTTGTGGCCATCCACACAGACATTCTTCCTCTCCTTTCACTCCAGCCACTGAATGCTGGCAGCCTCTGCGATATGCCAGCACCATGAGAGGCAGCTTAAGAGAAAGGAGGGAAATACTGGGATAATGAGCTTCCCAGTCCGTGGATCAGGCTTGGACTCCATTTGGTTTGTCATGGAAAAGAACACGGAAAAGAACACAGAGGAGGACTGCAAAGCCCCGAGGCTTCAATTTCACAGCTCCTCTCAGAGCTTCACTGCATTATCTTTTGTATTTCCCTGTGCTTCCACTCGATAGCTGGCTTAGTTTCTGATTTGGGCGGCTGATAGGTTTGGGATTAGCTCCCACAGATCACACAGCCACCTCGACCCTGACTCTGAGATTCAGTGAATTTCAGAATCATTGCAAATGGCGCTTTGGGATCCAGAACTTAAACACACGCGTACGCCTGTCCAGGAGGCACGTGGGCAGCGAGCAGCGTGGCACTTTCTCTGGGAACCAGAATAAGTCGCCGTTTAATGTCAAGATCAGTGCTGCAACCCAGCACCCAGCGTTTACATCTGGCTCCCGACACCTCAGTGGCACTGCGCGGTGGGAGAAACATTCAGCCAGCCTGGCTACGGGGAATTCACAGCGACATCCCACGAGGATCGCCGCCCGCCGCTGCCCCGCTCTCCCTCGCAGCCACTTTTACAGGGAACTGCGCAGCACGCCCAGCCCCCGGGCGCCGCTCTGTGCACGCCGCTTACACCGGCAAAGAAAACACATCACCCTGCCCACAGAATCTCATTCCCACCAACTTCCCGTCTCCACGGGAACCCCGGAGCCCCTCCCGCACCGGGGCCTGCGCTGCGGGACTCGGGTCGGGCCTGGCGCTCGGCCCGACCTCTCCTCAGGGCGGGCCCGGCGCGGGTACTGTCCCTCGCCGTGCTTCCTCCGCCCCTCCCGCCGCCTCCATCCGCCTCCCGCGGCCGCTCGCTCGTCCGCTCCCTCCAGCCGGCCCGCGCCCACCTCACGGGCGCCGTCTGGGCTTCCCGGCCCGGCCTCGGGGCGGCGGGTCCGGGGGGCCGCACCAGACCCCAACCCTGCCCTGACAGCCACGCTGCCGCTTTAGGGAAGCGCCGCCGCCAATCGCCGGGCACTCTCGCGCTGACGGGCGGCCGCACCCGCCTATCGCGTGGCTCCTCCTCAGGAGAGGCCCCGCCTCCCCGGGGCGCGCGGCCAATCAGAAAAAAGACGGGGCTGTGGGCGGGAGGCGAGGCCCCGCCGAGCCCCGTCTGCGCTCGCCACCCCCCCCGCTCCACCACCCCTCCGGAGCGCAGATGATTGACAGAGCCGACACTCAATGGGGCGCTGCGGTCCCGCGGCGCGGCCAATGGCGCGGTGGGG
>JAWWES010000115.1:14908313-14938153 GCA_035583135.1 Lophotriccus pileatus
CCCGCGGCGCGGCCAATGGCGCGGTGGGGGCGGGCGGCGGGGGCGGGGCGAGCGGCGGGCCGGGGCGCGGCGCGGCGCAGCGCCTGCAGGAGGGCGATGGTGGCGGCGTGAGGCGCGGGGTTGAGCCGTGTTCTGCGTGCCCGGGGCTCGCCATGGGGCTGCGGCAGGTCTTGGGCAGCCGCGGGGCGCTGCTGCTGCCGCCGCCGCTGGCGGCGGCGGGGCTGCCGCAGTGATGGGCAGCGGCAAGCGCCGGGGCTCGGCTGCCGTGTGGTGCCAGCGCGCCCGCCCGGCGGGGCCGCCCGCGAGGAGCCGGCGGCAGGTGAGTGCCGCGCACGGGGACCCGCCCGCGCCGCGCCCGGGACCGCCCGTTCCCCTCCGTGCCCCTCCGTGCCTTTGCTCGTCGCCCGTTGGCGTTTTCTTTTTTTCATTTTCTTTAAACCCCCTGCGGCTCCCGGCCAAGGGCGGGGGGCGCTGCCCCGGCGGGCTAAGGCGCGGAGGTGACACGGGCTGGGCTCTCCTGGCCCCGCGGCTCCGTGGGGACCACCTTCCCCCCGCCGCGGGGGGACGTTCTGCTCCAGGTATCCTCCTCGCCAGCTTTGATGCCATCCTGCCTGCCCTGCCTTCTCGTCATGTGCGGCCAGCTTTTGCTTCTCGGTATTCCTAATGAAGAGGCTTTTCCCCCCTGCACCTGGCAGAGATGCTGCTTTCCTTTCCAGGGACGAGACCCACATGGGTTTCTCCTCTCGCTTTTTATCTCTCTGGATCTGGTGTATCATTTCTCCGTGCAGTATGAGGAGACGTTTCAATTTCAATATGATGCAGCGAGGAAGATGGGGAATCCTGGGTAGTAGCCAATACTCGGGGGATGCCCCTTCCTCTTTCATCTTCCTCCTCACCCTGGCACGGGCATTTGAGTAGTAACACTCCCTTGCCGGCTTCTTGGCTGGTCCTGCTCTTTGGACAGAGAAACCGGAGCGGGAGGTGTATGTGTGTAAAAGAGGAAACAACTGTTACACCTTTTGTCATCAAGACAAAGAACTTCATCTCCCGGTGTCCCTCCCTCTGGGTGCATATTGGCAGCACCTCAGCCACTTTGCATTGCTTCCCGGAGATGCTTCGTAGGGAGATGCTTCATAAGGATCCGGTGTGGCCCTGACCTGCCCTTTTTTTGTTGTTGTTGCCAATTGTGATGATGCAGATAAAAGGACATGTTGATATGTTTCCAAACAGTCTCGTGGTTTGCATTCCTGAAATTGCTGCAGCATTCTTATTTATTTATTTAATTGGAGGGGTGGGGGGATTGACAATAGGGAGGGGATATGTTTTGTAGTTCCCTGTAGTTGTTTGAAAGGTGCGAGGTCACGTGCAACTGCAGCACTGTAGTGTGGAGTATATTAACCAGTGCTTTCTCCCCGTCTTGTGTTCCAGTCCTGCAGTCTTCACTTCATCTACCGTGTGAGGAGCGGTGATTCTGTGAGAGAACTTCCTTTTGATTACCTGTCTCCTGCTGTTGCTTGCTGCTCCTGGCCAGTGATAAGCCACTGAGCTGGACTGGGATTTACCGTGAAGAAGGGAGAGGCAGAATATGAATTTTAGACATCCCATCGCGTTGCTCACGTACTGTTTTTACTGTGTCTGCATATAAACCTGCTAGTACCAAGCACACACACTCTCTTAAACCTACATTGGTATTCACAGACTTGCTGTTGTGTCAGAGGATTGGTATTTTTCACCACCATGGCTTCAGTTTGGAAAAGGCTGCAGCGTGTTGGGAAACATGCATCCAAGTTCCAGTTTGTGGCCTCTTACCAGGAATTGATGGTCGAGTGCACCAAAAAATGGTAAGAAGCGGCTCATGTTGCTGCACAAATGATGGAGCAAGATGTGCTGGTGAAATACGAAGGATGTTGCTCATTTTATATTGTTTGGTGCGTGTGCACTGCTCTTGCTTCCCCTTGCCTTCTCTTGCCTGCCCACTGCAGAGGCAGCTGAGTGGGGTACTTGTCTTTCTCAGTGAGTGCTTGCTTTGCTGTGTAGTTATCCTGGACCTGCTGGGTTTGTTCTGTATTCTGAGTTTTTAGACTGGCATTGTTTTTACCTTGCAGAGGAGGGTGCATTTATTAGCTCGGTGTCTGTGACATATGTGACTTAGTGGTGTGATTTTGATTGTTGGTTTTGTTGTTTGGTTTTGGTTTTTGTTTTTTTTTTTTTAAAGTATTTCCCATGAGCTGTTTTCCAACTGCCAACTCAACTCATTGTGATGAGTGTTACCTACTGACACTGTTGTTACCTGACTGAGGCATTTGAGATCAGTCCTGGAGATGCTGGTGGTGATGGGATATCTGAGGTGGATGCCAATTTTGATTTTTGACTTTCTTACCTGAAGAGGTCATGTTTCTCCTTCTCTTGCTTGTTCCTTTCCATCTTTTAACGGGAAGAGGCAAGAGGCAGGTCCTTTGGAATTGCCTTAAGGTAACTGTTTAGTAAGACAAGAATTTTGTGCAGTGGTGGTCCACTTGGGCGGCTTTGTAGCCAACTAGACAGCAGTTAATGGTTAATGTTGTGGGTCTGGCAGATCTTTCCTTTGCAAAATGAGCTTAAATAAATCTAGGGAAGACTAGAAGCAGCTTTTAAATAGTCAGGGAAAGATCTCCATGATACAAATACTTAACTGCTGTTTTATATGTTTGGAATATTGATGTTACCGACATAATTCCTCACATTAGTGTGAGCCTGTAGTGTCAGGGGATGAAGAAAATACTTTCCAGACCTCATGGACTGAGATGTTCAAATTGCCTTGTAATAAACTGCAGCTTCCTTTCTAATACTTGGCCTTTATTCTTGTTGGCAAGTTTGGCACTTGCATTGGCTGCTTTCACTGGTTATGAGTAATTGCCTCTACAAATTTAAATTCTATCTCCTGGAGTAGGAAATCTCTGTCAAATATGCTGGAAGGCTGCTCACTGCTCTGTCTTAAAGGAACACTGTCATTTTAAACATTTCGGGTTTTTTTATAGCAGGTTATCTTTGTGCCTAAAATGCTCTGAAATATTATTAAGAAACAGAAGTCTTTTGGAAGTTGGCCTTGCTTTCAGAAAGGAAACTACAAATAAAAACATTGTAGAAGTTGAAGGAGGCTGTTGTGATTATCTTGTGGGATCTACTGTCCTAAAGAGGCCGAAGAGTTTTCCACAGTAATTTTGGTTTATCAGGTTTATTTCAGCAGTTGGGTTTATTACTTTTTATCTTCACTTTACATTAACAAGCCTGTTTTAGTTTCATTTTCACTTTGATTTACTCATTGCTGGAGAATTGGCAGAATGCTTCAGCACTAAAGAATGAATCCTGCAGGGAAATGTTCCCATCGGAATTGCAGCTAACTGTAACTTGATTTAAGAAAAGGTCATACACAAAAGTTCTCTTATGAAGGGTCTTATTATTCTGGAAACAGCTTATGGGTTAATCATAAGTGAGAGTACCCACCTAGCAAAATGCCTGTGTGTGAAGCAGTGAAACAGCCTTTCAAAGACTCAGATATGCAACTAATTTTTAAAAACTAGGTCATCTTTCTGAACTTTCGTTTTAGGTTCTTGACTATAATTATAGGCAAGATCAGTGCTTATGTTGGTTCTGACAAAGCAACAGTATGGTGGTGAAATGTGGATGAATTCTAGGAAAAATAACAATGGGGAAAAACATCACTCACACAGTCCTTTGATTGTGGGCTTTTTGCTTCTGCTTCCTCTTATTTGGAGAACCTTAACAAAAATGTTCCTTAAGCACACAAACTAAAATATGGTATTTCTGCCGTAAGTCAAACTTCTGTATGAAACAAAGGGGTAAATATTTATTTTGAGAGCCTTCAACTAAACCTTTCCTTACCTTAGGAGAAGGTACAGTTTATATACATTTTTTGTACATGCTGACAGGATCACTGCTTCATCTGTTTCTAAGTCTCATCTTTGAGTTTGGCCCATGTGAGAACAAAACAGAAGAAATGAACTCCATATGCTGTTCTTGCTGAAAGTATTCAATATATATTAAGTGTCACTGCTGTAGTCTGTAGTTTGCTTGATTGAAATGTAGTAAGCAGTAAGTTATTTTAATGTACTGGCATTTTAACAATGCAGTGTTTCTGGAGGAAAAGAATGCTCCATTCATATTTTAAAATAAATGACAACGCAGCCATAAACACACTGGAACTGAGAAGCATCTGTGAGGAAGGATTGTGCATGACCAAAACAGGCTGTGTGCCTCTTTGTGAACTGCTATCTTCTGTTAGGTCTACATTTGTCTGACTCTTCAGAGAAGGACTTGTGTGTTAGGATGTTTTTGTACTGATCGTGTATGGTTTGCGATGTTGGGTGTGTTTCTGGTTGGCTTTAATACTCTTTGTCTCCTCTGGACTTGTGTTGATTTGAGTTTATTGTTTGGTTTTTAGTGGTTGGTTTTTGATTTTTTTTTTTTTTAACTTAGTGTTTAAAACAGCTCCTGCCCTTTTTTCTGGAGTTACCCTGGCTATGTGGAAAGTTGCTACCACTCTGGTGTTGCTGCTTTGACTCTTTTAAGGGGTTATCTCTAGGTACAGCAGCGTTTGTCCAGATTAGGCTGAAACCTCCTTTCCTTGCTTTTTCTGCTTTCTGCAATTTGTGGTTCTTGTCCCTACTAATGATTAGAGACAGCTATTCTCAAATGATGGCTTTTCATTGGTGGCGTGTTTGGGGGGAGACACGTTGTGATGGAGTGTCCAGTGTTGTCACTGTTCCTTATTTTTCCGATAATTAACAGGACTGAGTCACTTCTGTGGCATTTTGGCAGCTCCTACTGACCCAGACTTAATTACTGTGGCTGCTCAGTACCTCTGAAAAATTGAACAGTTGGTTTATTTAGAGCCTTTCATTAAAATAAATAAACAAACAAGTGTACTCTTGGTCTTTAATATGGATTAGTGACTTCTGCTACGGTGAAATCAAAATGCTTTGCATTAATCATATAAGCACTTGATTTTTTTTTTTTAAAGACGCTTACTTGGAAGTGCTGGAGTGCATCATCCTCCATTAACCCTTGGAATAAGCCGGGGCAGCTCAGGATTTTCTACCCAGCCTTGCCAGTGAGCTGCAGTCCTGGCTTGAAAGGACTATGCATTGATAGGAGAGAGTTAATTTAGTGCTTATCCTCAGTGCAGAGTCATTGAATAAAACCAGAAATCAGTCTCATTCATTTTGCTTAGACTCCTACAAAAAAAAAAGCTGTATTTACTGCTCTGTGCTGGTTTTGTGTGGAATAGAATCTGGGCATCACTGACAGGTGTAATGCTGTGACTTGTGCAGGGGATCCAGTTCAGTTCCTGAACACTGGTGTCAGGAGCTGTTTTGAGATGACTTTGGGTTTGCTGCCAGTTTGGAGCAGCCCAGGTCTCCTGTTGACCCTGTGTCAGGCCTACCAGCCTGGCAAGCACCTCTTGTGTACCTTGGGGCTGCCCAGCTGCTGGAGGCCTCTGTTCAGGCAACTGAGTCAAGGCTTGTCTGAGATATGGGCTCAGCAGAGGAGGCTCCCAGGAGGAAAATTGTCCTTTGGACCAGAGATCAGTTCTAGTACTTGGACCTGAAGCTCTGATAGCAGTTTTATAGAGCTGCTGAAACATCTAATGCTGAACACATGAGCTCTCTAGGGTGGCTTTTGTGTTTCCTTATTGTTGTGTGATATCTCACAAGTCAAGGACTCAATGGAGGCTACAGATGTAATATTGACTGGTTTCCACAGAGAATGGCTTAACTTACAGAGCTGAGCTTGCCAACTTCCTAATATGTCGTTGTCCTTTAGATGCTTTTATGAGCAAGCAAGCTGCTCACCTGAATGTGGGTGCTAACTGCTTATAAAGGCTGGAAAAGAGTAAACATAAAGAGGCTTTTCTACAAGATTTGCATTCAGGGGTTGCTTTAGAGATAAAGAAGTATGTTCTTTTTGTACAATCTTTGTAACGTTTGTCATCTACAGAAACTGCTTTGCTTTTAAATCCTGCTTAAAACAGTGAGCCATGATGTTCTAAAAGGGTTAAACTGTTCTGATGATTAAAAGCCTTAACTGAAGACAGTTTTCACATCCGTGAGGCAAGTTGCCTATTTTTATATCGATTAGGTGCGGTCTGAAGTAGGTTCTGTATTTTCAAATATACATCTTTCTCCCTTGGAAATGAAGTAAGGCTTAATCTTTTTTTTTTTTTTTTTTCCCAACGGGCTTTAGCCATCTGTTTTTCTTTTCTATTGTAGTTTCATAACTGGATGCTGCAGGAATCGTAAGATTTGGCATGCACTGTGCACGGAAGAGAAATGAGCTTTCTGTGATTCCACGGTTCACACTGATCTGTTTGCCTTCTGCTTTCCAGCAAACTCATCAGTGCTGAAGGCCACCAAAAGAACTGGAGTTAACTGGTTGCTGTAGAAATCCTTGATTTCCCATAGAGTCAGGCTGTCACATTGCTCGATTAATTTCCTTGCTTTGTATAGTTTTTAGAGGGGATGTTGTGAGTACCTAAGAGCTTTTAATTATAAAGTGTAATCATATTGAATCTCTTTGAGTCAATTTTGCCATGAACCATGCTTTTTTTCATCATGGGCTTGCTCTGCTGAGTTTTTGATTGTATTGGAGTGTTAGTTATATAGGTGTACTGTAACACAGCTTGTGCAGGGAAGGCACCATGCAATTTTTTCTGCATTTTAGCTTCTGTTCTCCTCTCAACGAAATGATACTCTGTCCTTATACTTCTGAAATCTGATGCCACACCAGATAAACCTCATTTCCAAATATGCTTTAGTGTTTTCTTTTCCATTCCGGTTTTGACTGAGGACTTTCTGAGGACTTAAATTGTATGTCCAACTTACTGTTTCCAAATAATCACCACGAGCTGCCTTACAGCTCTCTTGTCCCTTTCTTTCTGCAGTCAATTAAAACAGTCTTACTGTCCACACACAAAAGCAGTTTTCCTCTGTCACCTTGCATCTCTCTTCTTTGTATCAAAAAAAGCATCCTTGATTGCAGAAACATAGATTTGTTCCTTTGGACTCTCTGCCTGACTTCTGTCAGGAGGTTTTCTACCAATCCTGACTCTTTAACACCAGCTGCTTTCCTTCCCTACCTTACCAGGCTCGCCTCCTAGCCCTTTTTACAGCTTTGGGTCTGTTCCATGGACCACAAGTTAGGAATTTCTTGTCAAAATTGTTGGCTGCATATTGGCAGCAAAGAGATTTCAATAGGAAATCTGGGGGTATATGTGAATCTTTGTTGCTGCTGACTTTTTAGGTTGTCAGTGCTGCATACTTACACCCACTTTGTATTTCCAAGAACTTCTTGAGAGTTTTTTTGGAACTCTGTGTCCAATTCCTGAAAGATAGAAGGAGGCACAAAGTTTAGTATCTGTAAGGTAGAAAGATTTGTGTTTGGTTTAAATACTGGTTCTGAATTTTATTTTTCTCTGAGAGACAGAATTCTTTTCAGCAATTCCTTGGCATCGTTTACTGCCCTAGCAGTAACACAGAAATAATTATCGAAAGCAGAAAATGTTAGATTCCATCCAGGTGTATTTTAGTGTATTTTGTTCATTCCAGGAGACATCCTCACCCGTTTAACTGACCACTAAGTTATGTTCTAACATAGCTTTATTTTTTTTGAGAGAAACTGTGTAACTTCCTCACAGAGCTTTTCAAACAAATAAAACCTTGCTCAGTTCCTGCAGGCACTGTGGTGCACACATGCACTAAAGTTCATTTGAACCCAGTGGACTGGACTTGGAATAAAGAATTAATTTTTTTTTTTTTCAGGATTGGATCCTTGTGAATGCTCTTTTCAGCGCTTTGTGTTATGAGGTTAAATAAAATGAAATATTACGACATTGTGTAGGCGTCATCTGATCTGAGTCTTCAGTCTCAGACTGCTCAGGCTGTATAGTGCCAGTCTGCTACTTCAGTTAGTTTTTAATTGGTTGGAGAGAGCTGAAGTCCCTTTCACAGTTTAGTGTGAATAAGTAGAGGAGGAGAAGGCTGGTAAGGTTGACTAAATCTGCGGAAACTCTTCTTATAAAACAAACCCTTCAGTTATGGTAGTAAAAGCATTCTGCTTGGGTGGCTTTCTGAGAATGTGGGGGCGTGTGTGTGTGTGTGTGTGTGTTTATTTACTTCTAAAAGCTTTCCCAGTTTACTCTGAGGAGAGTGTGTGAAGTGTGTGTTTATTTCCCTTGCCCCTCTCTCTCTCCTTTCACTCCTTGGGATAGAAGCTGGCCCTGGCAGGCTCTTTGATACCTTGTAGGACACTCCTGAGCTACCCTCTGCACAGAGTCTGTCCTGTGTGTCCTCAAGTGGACTCCGAAACACAGGAACTACGCAACTGAACTTTTGTTCCTTATTTTAAGATACGCACATAGCAGTGGGGTAAATAAAGCCGGCCTTGCTTTCCTCCTCTTCCTCATTTGAAAAATACATTATTTCTGCAGCATTCAATTTCTATAAGTGCACCACAGCCTCTCATCTGGGAAGCTGTGTGTTTTGGCAGTGGAGGTATAGGGTAGCTGTGGCTTTTGGCACCTGGGAAGGCATTGCAGGGACTTGGGAACTGTGTGTTAAGCACGAGCTAAAATTAGCAGAACCATAACTAACATTGCTGTTGTCTAAGGCTCTGACTCATGAGGTTTTCTGAATTCAGGAGTGGAGCGGGATGTCACTGTCCCTAAGTAGTAGTTGCCTTGTGCCCTGAAGCAGAGGTAGGGCAGCAGTAGGTCTGTGTGGTGTGTGAGTATTAACAGCCATCACCTTCAGCTCCGATCTGTGAGGTGAATGTGAGCTGCAGCAGTTGAGGAGCCTGCACACCTCCCTTATGCTGCCTGATGCAGTGGGGAGGAAAATCTGCCTGAGCAGTGAGATGAGCCACAGCTGCAGGCAAGAGCATCTTAAAATGCTTCAGCTAAATAACCCAGATCCTGAGTCAGTGCCCTGTGCTGTCATTGTAGGGCTGTAAAACGCACAAGCTTTTGAGATGAATCAGAAGTGCATGCCCTTCTGAACTGTAGTTTCTAGCTGCCTGCAAACCTGTGAAAATGAGCAGTGCAGAAGTAATTCTTGTTTGCCTGTTGAGGTTCTCTTTGTAGTGGAGAGTCATTATCGGGGGTTATTTTTGTTTTATTATTATTTAAGGAGGCTTTCTTGAGTATTATGCCAAAGCTGTGGCCAGGCTCTCCAGCTGCTTAACTGTCTGCAGCTGCTGAACTGCAATCTCTGTGGCTCTGTGTATTTATTTTAGAATAAACTGGTTTTGGGTTTTATTTCATGTGCGCACTCGGTCTCCTGCAGTCATTTTGTGGGCTTTGTTTTGGGTGAGCTGCTGTATCAGCTTAACAGCACACCAGCAGATCTGACCTTACTTTTCTGATGGATCTGTTTTGAAAAATGATGTTGGTGCTGACCAAACATCATAAGGGCAAAACAATTTCTTGTTCCAAGAACAACTGAATTAAAGCGATCCGGGGTATTCTAAGGCTCTCTCATATCACCTGAGTTTTGGCTCCCATACTACCATGGTCCATATTAATACTTCTCATTTCCTTTATGCCACCTCTGCAAGCACCAGTCACCCTTTGTGTTCACTGCTTTCTTGTTCTTTACCCAAGAAGGAATGTTTGCTTCCTTGCAGCTGTTTGATGGGCCAGAGCTGTCTGGGGCTGCCGGCTGGGTGGCATTGGCTGTTGTGGTGGGAGATGTGTGTTCTGATGGGCGTGCAGCTTTCCTGGGAGCACATATTCGTCTCCACCTGCTGGGACAAGCCCCACCAGCTTTTGCGTAGGCCAGGCAGACAAAAGGCATTCCCTAAATCAGCTCTGGGCTTTCCATCAGATATGTTGCTGCCTGATGCCCTGAGATGATAATTGTCCTGACCTTTCTTTAGGGCTAAGACTAATGCAGTGATGCCTCGTGTTTTTACATCCAGTGTCATAAACTGGCTTTCCCCTCCCAGCTGTGCTCAGGAGGAGTATTTGCATGGCCAGTACTGTCAATATCAAAAGCTAAATTAAAGGAAGTAATTGGGGAATCTGGATCCTTAAATGCAGGTTGGCAGCACATTGTATGCTGCCACTCGGCGTGTGCTGTGAACCTCCTTGGGGCTTTCAGTTGCTGCTCATTAAGTAAACTCTGAATCCCTTTGTTTATCTCAATACATAGGAAGAGATTTAAAAGAACAGAAAAGAGTTGTCAAAACTTTTTTTCCAGCAAAGATCTAACTCAGATCTGTAAATTTCCAAACCAATCTGTTGCTGATTTATTTATGGTTGATTAGCAGAGGACTTAACCTTGACTGCTCCTGGTGACACCTGACATAATTATAGCTGTAGAGTCACAGCTCTGGCTGTGCTGGCAGGTGGGCGAGTTTCTGTTTGCCTATTTTTTTTCCAGTTGGACCTGTCTTTTATCGAGTTGTGGTTTGTCTCTTCCTGTAGGTAATTTGAGCAATAGTTGTATAAAGCTGTGAAAATTTTCAAGAGAACAAGGTTTTTGAACTCCTCTTTTCTCTTCAAGAGCAGATCTTAACTGGATAGAGTACTTGGAATAAGTGTCTCTTGAGTGAGTGAATTCCCCTTGCATTCCTTTATCTTTGACATGTAAGAAAATTTTAAGAATGAGAAAGTCCTGACCAGTTTTTCACCACTTCCTCTCATACCACAAAAATCAAAAGAATTTATACCAGTGTTAGTTGGTTTTGAGGCATATTTGGGATGGCTTCTGTTTACTGTTAACACTTTTTGAAAGACACTTTTTTAAAATACCTAGAACAACGGAGTTTTCATTCCCCTTTTTGGACTTTATGCATGTAGAAAAGGGAATTATAAGTTGTAAGCTGTGCTTTTTTTTTTTATTTTATTTTTCTTTATTTTCTGGCTAAAATTGTTTACTTTCCTCTGTTTAGATAGCTGCTCTGAGTTCCAATGTCTACATATCCTTTCAGGATACCAAAACATAGACAATCTTAAAACAGTAAAGGAATTATTTTATTTCCCATAGATTCCTTTTTTTCTTGCAGTAAATGAGATTTGATTTTTTAAATTTTGAACCGAAAGATCACGAAGAGTAATCTTTAGATCCTGAATTCTCATAGCCACTGATGCAATCGAGGGATTTTTTTGATAGAGAATTTAGAAGGTATGTAATCACCCACACTGCTATAATGGTAAACACCTAGTGCTTGAGACATGATGCCTCCTTTGATCCATAACTGTAAGACTGTCCAGTTGACGTGGGGGGGGGGGGGTGGGAAAGGGAACTCTTCTTTCCTGCTCCCACACTTCCCTTCTTTCTTTTCTGTGGGGAAATGCTGTGCCAGCTGAAAGTGAGCAGCAGCACATTGAAGAGCTCTGGAATACAGAGAGCCTGGCAAAGCATGGGATGAAGGTACTGCCCCTGACACATCATCTTCTACCTGTGGAGCTGTGGCAGCCCACTCTGCCGTGCTGCCTTGATTCCACACCCACAGTGCTGTCACTTCCCTGGAGAGTCAGGACATCCCTTTTCTCTGGGTATACAGCAGTGCTGTGGTTGATGGGTCTGTGTTTTCAGTGGTTATGACAAGTTAGCCTGCTGTGGTGTTGTTGTTGAACCTTTTGAACCTCTCCCTTACTTTTAGCTTTGCTTTACAGGTGAAAAGCTCTTTTGTGATGTTTAAAACGTGCCTGAATTTTCTGTCTTGCCAGCAAATTCAGCGTTGCATTGGAAAGTTTCAGCAGACAATTTCAACCAAAGTTTGTGGGGGTGGAAACCCCTAGTTGTTGTCTCCATGGGTTTTGTGACAAAGGGTCTCTGGATGGAAGAGTGGACTCTTGGTCAGACCCCATGGCTGACAGGTAAAAAGCCAGTGGCTTCACCCTTTGTTAGACATTGGAGAACCTGCAAGGGTGAAAGCTGCTGGCAGCCCAGCCTCTCTCCCTCTGCCTGGAACTCTGGGTTTGTGTCAGTTTGTGTTTCCACGTGGCCATTTGTGCCAGTGTATTTTTGGAGCAGGGAGCTGCTAGATACATTTCTGTGTTTCTCTGCTCCCCATCTGTTCCTGCAGCCACCTCCTGCCTAGCTGCCTTGGGAGAAGCTCTATTGCAAGGGAAAATGGCCACAAAAGCAGGTATTACCTGTGTTTTCAGTTTGAGCAACCCCATCCTGGTGCTCGTTGTTGATCTTACCCATCACCTGTAACTTCAATACTGTTGGTAGTGTGGCTAATCCTGTAGTACCAAACCATATGACAGTGCAGTCCCTTGTCTCCTTTCCTATTGCTGCACTGAGAAACAGGAATACGGACATTTTTGCCTATAGATTCAGTCTTGCTTTATTTGTAAATAAAGCATTTACAGTGTGCAAAGCCTGCTTCCTCCTGGGGAAAAAAATGCTAACTTCAGTAAATTAATTTATCTCAAACAAACTTGTTCTTAGGGAACTAGATCATGTGCTGAAAGGAGAAAAAATGATACTACTTCTTTTAGCAACAGCTGGTAAAAGGAGGATGCTTACTTGATTTGCAATTAATGATAAAGTCAAAAAACTGTAATTTAAAAAAATAGAAAATAATCTTGAGCTACTCTTGACTATAGTAAGACTGCGATTTATCCTGATTTGTTTGTGTTCACCTCATTGTGAGAACTGTTGGTATCTCTTATGGCTGACAAAACCCCACTAAGACCTAGAGGAGCAGAAACCTGTTGCCTTGTTACCCTCACAGAATGAGTGTCCTGCCCTCCTCTCCCTCCCGTGCTGTGGCATAGGTGGGCTTAGAGAAGACTTGGTAGGTCTTCTCCTGGGGGGTTAGTTTCTTCTTTGCTGCCACAGGAAGCCTTCTGAAATGGTCAGGCCTGTAGGCTTTTCATGGAATATTTGCTTATCTAGTTTCAGCAGTGCTCAGAGATTAGCAGGATGGGCTGTGAGGTGAGCTGAGCTGAGCTGATCGAGAATTAGGGTGAGTGGGGGGGGGTGGAACAAGGCTCTTCTACCTGTTTGCCTGTCTTCAGGTCTGTCTGTACAGGGTGTACAAGGCAGATCCTGCTGTATTTGGAGACACAAAACCAGTGACCTGAACAACCAGTGTGTGGAACAAAAATAATTATTTCAGGGAACAGCCACAGAGCTTTCTTGTGTTTCTGCCGACATCACCTCTTTGATTAGCATGAAGTTTGTTGCTGGGATCTCAACTTCTTGTACTGGCCATCTGTTACAGCAAAGAAGTTAAGGTGGGGAGTAATTTCTGGAAGTTGGCAACACGTGACAGAGAAGTGTCATTTGTTCATAATATGAACAGATATGTAATTCAAGATGCAGCATGTGTATATAAAATCGATGTGTGTTGTTGAACCATCTCAAGATGGAGGAAAGCCTGGATGCTGATGGTGAATAGCAGAAAGGGTGGCTGCCACCAGTAAGGGGCAAATCTTGTCCATTCTTGGTTGCTCTGGGAGATTCCCAGGTGTGCTGTGGCGCGCATGGGCTGAGCAGGGCCAGATGTCTCACTTTCCTTACAACCTCAAGCCCTTGCAATGGTGAGTTAAGTAACTTTGAATAGTGAAGTATTTTGTGCTACTGAAATGCTTAACATTCTAGTAATGGCCTTTATTCTTCTGTTGAATACAATCTCCCTAATCAGCTGTATTCAGATTTTGTGTTTTATTCAGACAGATGTTTGCTGACCCAGGCCATGTAAAATTCTTATGACAAAGTGTGCCCACTTTAAAATGGGAACTTAACTGTGTCACGAGCTTTCAGACTTGATTTTGCTGAACAAGCAATATGCACATATGTGTATTTGAACCTTGTCTATATGTAGCAGCTCCACTGTTTTCCTGTGCCTTTGCAATCACACAGCACCTTTTCTTCCTTTATAGGCAGAAGGCAACCATACAGAAGTATGTTAACTAGAGACATTTTTATGGAAATTAGCTGCACAGCCAGCAGCTATTAAGCGCTTCTGTAGCAAAATCAAGTGATTTATATTTCTGATTGTACCAGTGCAACTGTTGCAGTTCGGAGTACCTTCTCTAACTGAAGCAGATTTGTTGTCATAAAAACTGTTCTGAGCAAGCCTTGATTATCAGAAATATTGTTATGCCTTTGCTTTTTTTAAGGGAGGAGTAATCCATCATTACTCACACCTCCAGGTCTGAACCCTCAACCCAGCAGTGCAGGTCATAGGGCAGGACAGGTGCTCAGCCAGCACTGATGAGAATAAAACAAAAATAAGGCCAAACACAGATATTAATGTTTCACCTTCATGATTAGTAATAATCAGTTCTTTCAGAAACTGTTTTGAAAGGGAGGTTCCATCTTCTCTTGGTGAATGCTGATTAGGATTTCATCTTTTTTTGAGTGTGATAGTAGCAATCATACAGTCAAAGAAGAAATCTAAAGTGTTCCTGGGATTCTTTTTGTGCTGAATGAAAACAAATCTCATTATTTAAATATTTCTACCTTTTAGAGACAAGTAGAAAAAGTTTGGCTATTGATATTGTATGATATTAAAAAATTCTGAATATTATAATGTTTTGTAAGACAGCTTTGTAAATAAAACTGCAGTATGTGTTTAGCCTTCCTCAGTGCAGTTTTACTCAGTTAAAATTGATGTGATGATGGTCTCTCTCTTTATTTGAACCTAGGAAGTTGGTTTTTTATATGTGTACAGTGGGAGCTTAATTTTTTCTATCCCAATGCAAGTTCCCAGTCACAGCAAGGAAGCTGCACATAGTGCTCTCTTTCTTGCTATGCAGATGTAGCCAGAAGCTGCAGAGTGGGGTTTTTTTTGAGAATACTGGAACTAGAAGAGCTTCCAAAGTTATACAGGCTTTCAGTTACTAAAAGTTCTTTAGTAGTAGAAGTTATTTTTGTTATTTACATAAATAGTTGTATGTCAGTCTGTTTAGCACCTTCTTTTGTTCAGAGCAGACTTGATAAATTCTGTGCTTTTTTTTTTTTCCTGTGTTGGTATTTTTGACCTGGAGTGTGAAATAATCAATCTATTAGAGAGTGTGGTCTAATGGTAGAAACAACAAAAGTCAAAAAATCCTGGTCCTGCAGTAGGCTTCCTTTCAGCTTCCCTTGTAACTGTGCAGAAGAGTCGTCTTTCCAATCACTCCCTAATTTGTGTGCACAAATCATCTTTCATCAACTCTTCTGCATTTTGTGTTCACAATTCCTTATAAGCAGGATTTATATCTCCTATTAAGGCCCAGGTGGTATCAGCTCTTTGTTCTTTGGTCATGGTGTAAAACTACAAAATGACACTTTGCTGTGTGGAAATAAAGTGCTAACAACTTCTCTGTGCAAAAACTCTGCGGCCACACAGCACCATTATAAATGCAATCTTACAGGACTGCTTTGTGATAGAGAAATGACCCCCATTTTATGTCTCTGAAATACAGAGAAATTGTGCAGAAGGTGCAAGAAACCCTCTCTGTACTGATAGAAGTTATGTGAGTGCACATTTGTGAAAGCAAGATGCTGCATAACTGAGGAAGAAGCTGCGAGTTATACTTCACAAACTCGGAAAGTGGCCCCTCCCTTTTTCTTTTTCCAATGTGAGTCATGGTAATAGCGAGGTCGTTTACAAGTGTGTTTGGTCACAGGAGGTCAGGGTGGAAACTGTTGAGGAGCAGAGTGCTGAGGTACAGCAGGACTAGTGGAGCAGAGTACATGGGAAAATGGGATAGGAGTTCTGGAGGGGAGATCGATGATTGGCAGTTGCTGATGCAGGAGCTTAAGGAAGGTTTTTTTTATTGTGGGGAGGGTTTTTTTGTTTGTTTTCTATTTGCTTCCCTCCGGGTGATGTGTAATTAAGAGTATGTGTAATGGGTAAATGTCAGTGGGGAAGGAAGTAATTTGTACTAGGCTCTGAGCACATCCTTTCAGGAGTGATATTTCTACAATATGTTATCCAGTGACGGTGATATTAGAAAGGGACCATAAGAACCAAACTCCTCTTCAGCAGAGGTGATGAATGCCTGCAGCATGTGATTGCACTCGAAAGCCTACATGTCAATTACTGGAGCACAAAAGGTTCAGGGGACCTACACTGTTTGTGTCAGATTCGCTTGCAGATATGGCTGTTACACTCTGTAAACCCAAGTACTTTAAAAGAAGTGTTTATGTAGCAACTGTAGTACTAAACTAAGGAAGAGAACATGTTAAACTCTTGAAGACTTTTTGGGAATAAAGCTGATAGAATGGATTTCCAACAAAGCTGTGGCTGCATAGCAGCATGTAGCCTTATCATTACTGCAATATAATCAGAACTGTTGGAATATTCTACTTAAGCTTGTTGACTTCAATATATACATCCACTGTCTGGATTAGAATTGCTGATCCCCCCCCCCCCCGCCTTATATTGCTGTAGAATTTATTCTGTAATTTATTTTCTGCTTGGAATTTGCACGATAGTTTTTTCTTTCATATCACATCCACAAAATCAGTCCCAAAATCTAATGCTTCTGGAAGAGAGAATGTGAATATGCGGGGAGATGGGGGAAACTGACATTTTATTTCCTACCCGTAAAAAAAAAGGCCAAGAAATCTATGGAGTGTGTTTGCTGCTATTATTTTACTTGTTTTTGCTCCAGCATATCTGTCCTGTGACTTAGTGTAGGAACAGATAGGGTAGCACATGAGACATTTGAAATATTTATGAGGCTGAACTGCCAGAACTGCTCTGAGTTTGGTCAGAGACAGACTATATTCTTGCCTCTTGAGTCTCTTGAGAGAAGTAAAACTCCATCACCAGTTTCAGAATTGCCAGTCAGTCGTGGCTGATTCTTGAAGATCAGGATTGTACAGAAATCCAGTGTTTCAAAGGGAGAAGAAAAATATAGGTACTTCTTCTAGTGCTGTTAAAAATGTGATGAAACTGGCCACATGCCATCTTTACTTTGCTGATTTTTTTCCCTCTTGATCATTTGAATTTTTTTTTCTCCCTTTGGTTGTTCCAGCTATAAGGGCCCAGGGTACTTGTGATCCCTATCCATGTCCTAGAAGAGGTCAGAGGGCTAAAGGAGAGTATGGCTGAGGAGGAGAGGGGAGCCTGCATTCTTCTTCAGATCCTGGGGTTACTTGGGTGTTGGAGAGGTTCATTTATGTGAGGTAAAGTGGGAAGTGGTGTGGCCTCACCTTGAATATTGTGGCAGTTTTGGTCACCACAATATAAGAAAGATATAAAGCTCTTAGAGAGTGTCCAAAGGAGGGCAGTGGAGATGGTGAAGGGCCTTGAGGGGAAGCTGTGTAAGGAGCAGCTGAGGTCACTTGGTCTGTTCAACCTGGAGAAGAGGAGACTGAAGGGGAGTTCCTCCTAAGGGGAAGAGGAGGGGCAGGCTCTGCCACCTTCTGCCCTCTTGTTGCTGAGGGACAGACCTCTTACAGCAAGCAGAGAGATCTGGTGGGCTGCATGTTTTTGTGCTTGCCTTGGGGACAGCTGGTGACAAGTGCCTGCAGGTGCTGCTGGGCATGGGCCACACGTGTCAGACATGGCTCGGACACTTTGGATTTACTGTGTCTTGACAGAAAGGTCTCTCAGCTCAGAGCCTGGATGTGGCAGAGGCAGAGCGCTTGTAAGAGCTGTTGTGCTGCTGCACCTGAGTGGAAACACATCAGGTTCTGGCATCCTCAGCTGGCACAAGGAATCCCGGCCTGCCTGTTCTTAAAGGTTTCATTGCATCTTTTCAGTGATGTGAGCTGATGTTACAAAAGCCAAATGTCTGACTCTGGTTTAAGCTTGGACTTCATAATTTTCTCCAAAACACTTATTTTCGTTGGCTTTGAAGTTTGATGGTTTCGATGGCCCAAAACATCTTTGCACATGAACTGCATTGAAATGAATGGGTAAATTCACACCTCATTTGATAGTTGTGTTGCTTTTCTGTCTGCCGAACAAACAAACACAAACCCTGTATAGGTTAAAACTGACGGCTAGCTGAGAAGCCAGAGCAGTGGGAAATAAGAGTCCAGACTTGCCTGCCATGAGAGGGGCTAAAGGCTTTAGCCTGCCAGGCTTCCTGTCTACCTTTGTCAGTGTCAGGTCCAACGGGGAGCTGCAGGGACAAGGACAGCAGTTGTAATTCCTTGTCCAATGGCTTTGGGGAAGAAAAGCGGCTGGGGAGGTGTTGGTACTGCACGGGGTAATGTGTGAAACAGTAAGAGCTCGCCGTGCCACCGCTCATCTGTCAAAGCTGAAGAGACAAGGTTGAATTAACAGATCAAGCTGAGATAAGTGTTCTGTGTAAGGTCTTGTCTATGCTCAGAAAGTGGAAAAGTTAAGGAGAGCTGACTTAAAGCATGTAGTGCATAAATAAAGCCTTGCTGAATGCACTCAATTCAAGAGATCTGCTCATCACTGTGGTAGCCTGGTGATCTTAATTTTCCTGAGCATTCTTCCGTGGGCCTTCCTGTCTTTTTGAGGCACTGGTACTGCTGGAGTGGGACCGTGCACACACGTGTGCAGTGCTGGCCCTGCAAGGCTGATGTTCCATCTGAGTGCTCCAGAAGGAAATATGTCAAAATTTTGCAGGGTTCAACTTTTGAGCCTTGTTTGTTTTAAAGATGAAAAGTGCATTTTGTATAAAATATGCTGAAATATGTGGAAAATCTTATTTTGCAGAATCCAAGGAGTTTGTACACCCACACATCTCTATTGTCCATGTTGATGATTCTGCACATAATTATTTTTCCCCCTCAGTGCCCTGTGTGAACTCTGCACAGCTAAAATTGATTCCCATTCCCTTGATGGTTAGTTTACAGAGTGGATTTTATTCATTTGGCCTCTTTGACCTTAACTAGGCAAATGTATTAAAATTCTGATTTGAAATGGAATAATTTACAACAACTTATCATAATTTCATTTACTGTAATGCCCTTTTAAAGGGTCGAAATTAAAATTTTTGCTCCTGTTTATCCTCATTTAATACCAGATCCTGCAGCACTTAATTTGGTGAGAAGTTTGTACGTTTCACTGTAAGGACACTGTTCTTCACTTGGCACAACAAGGTATTGCAATGAGTTTGAGAGGCTTTGTCTTTTACTTTGAGTGGTTGGCTCTCACTTTGCAAGATTAAAAGTATATTTTGCTCCAGGAACCAACCTAACCTCCCTTTTTATTCACCTTTTGGCTTCCAAGGAGAGCTGCTTTACACACCAGACACATTTGTGTTTACAGATAAAAAATTTTTGAATTAGAGAAAGACTGAAGTCTAGGGTGAGACAAAAATACTTAATCTTTTAAGCTGTGTGTGCTATGGGATAGAGGGGCTCTGTCTCTTTGTCCCTTGGCCTTATTTAATGGTACAAGACTGGAATTCAGCCTATAAGACATCAAATCTACACAACAAAAAAATCTGGAAAGCACCCAGGTATGTCTCCCGGGGCTGAAGATGTTCCTTTACAAGATGCTCCCTGGTAAGATCCTTCAGCTATGTAAGGCAGCTAAAACATTACCAGGCATTTCACTATAGCATGGAAAAGGTATGGGGGTTCTGCCTGTTTTAAGCTGATATAAAATACCAATTGTGACAGCACAGAAAGGTGGGAGAGGGCAACCCTGTAGCCAAGGTAATGACCAGGTTTAGTGTCCTGTTAGAAACTTGTTTAATGAGTATCAAAAGGCCTCCACTTAAGACTTTGAAGGCGTTGATACTTTTATCTATGTGTCTTCATTGGGAATGTAAGCAAGGAAAGGATGGTATTCCTTTTTAACAGTTTATGCCTCAGCAATCCTGGGTATATAAAGGACCTTGAGGAATGTCTTCCTGTGGGTTGTTAGTAACGAGCTGTAAGCTTTTTGAAGGAGAGTAGGTACAGGTTGGTGTGCTGACAAAAATGTGAAGGAGCACTGCTGTCAGTGTCTTCTGTAGGGATGCTGAGACAAAATGCTGCCCTAACTCTGAGGGCTCTATTTGTGGAAGTGTCTAACTTGAGTAAAAGATAGATGAGTTGTAACAGAAAAATATGGTATAGGGAAGATTATTTAGAAAAATAAAAACCATAAACAGAAAAGCCTGACTGGCTGAAAGATGATTTCTTTGCATGTTTTCAGCATCAGCACAAATGTAACTCTACTGTAGGTGCTGTATGTTTGCTTTTTTTTAACTGAAAACCAGTCATATTAAATATGCTGTTAATTTCCAGCTTAGCTCATCTTGAAATAATTAGTTACAATCTAGTTCAGATTGCTGCCAGGCATCCTACAAACAGCAGTTATTGGCAAAATCTGTCTAGGGCCTTAGTTGGTGGTGTTCTTAGGGGGTTTTTTGACCTTGAAATAGAAATGTTTCATCAGTTGTATCTGCAAATTATGTATTTTCAAAATACTTTCCGGTTTTTGGAAGCTGCAAGATTAATTTTTTTTACATTTCAAAATATAAATAGAGGTCTCTCAGGAATATTTTTTTTTGCCTTTTTTTGGTTTTGTTTACCATAACAAGCCCCTAATATTGGCAGGAGGTTTTGCGTAGTCTCTTGAGTATCCATGATTTAACATACGTTTTTTTTCATAGCCAATACTTGCTGCTGGGTATGAGCCATGGGTGTTACTTTGAGGGCATTATTTAAAAGGCTCAGTTTTAACTTCCTGTGAATAATAACAGTTTTTAGACTTTGGGTGTGCAATTCTAGGGGAAGAACTGTTGACCTATAAATAGAAATAATTGATGTTGTTTTTGAGATTAACTTCTGTAATCAGAAGTGGTATTTTCTGTTTCAGTAGGTAGCTTAGAAACGGTCTAACAACTTAAACAGCTTGAGCAGCAAGAGGAGGAGCCATTCTCATTTTGCAGTCTGGAACAGTTAGTTAACTTTAAATACAGATCAAATAATTGCACGTCTTATGGCCATACCTCCATCTTAAACCAGCTCTTGAAAGACCACTAACATGAATTGGGGCATCTCGTGGAAAATGATCATGGCAGTTTCCAGTTCCCTGGAAACCATATAAAAAAATGTTGTATGTCTGGTAATGTTTTCATTAACATGTACAAAAATAATATCTTTAATGTTGACAAACATCCACATATAGCTTACTGCTGCTAAATTTATCACATTGGCTTATTCTCAATATTTACATTTTGATGATCTCATTAAGCTTGGAGAGGATGAGGTCTGTGGAGGCTTAGGGGTTTTTTGTTTTGCTTAGTGTGCAAGTGTGTCACTTTGGTCGGGTGGGAGTTTCAGTGCAAGGTTCTTGCATTTCTCTGTGATGTTTTGGGGCTGTGGCTGCTGCAGAGATTTCAGAGTAGCTGGTGCATTATTGCAGTTGGTAAAATTTTCTGGTTTGGGGCCTCTGAAGGGTGGCAGAAAGGTGTGTTGCTTCCACTGGTGTCCCAGCTACTGAGGAGTGTTCCTCCCAGTAACAGAATCACCTAAAGCAGGTGATTCATGATCCTGTGGCTGGTCACACAGACAAGGTGGTGCCAGAGTCAGAGCAGAGAAAGCAGTTCAAGATCTCATATTTGAACACCTTCCTTCCCCAAAAGTGAGTTCATACTTCTTGATACCATGTCTGTTATGGCTGTGGTTGAGAACACCTGACAATATTTGCAAAGTCTGGTCTCCTGGGCAATAGATAGGGGAAAAGAACTGGCATAGCATTCCATGATTTCATTAGCCACTCCCCTCTCCTTTTTTTTTTTTTTTTGCTGTGTGATATTAATTTGAAAAAGAAAAGGAGGCTGCTGACAGATTTAATTTTGACCTCACTGTGCATGAACCAGGAGTGCTTATGTCTCAGAATAAATATGGATTAACTTAGGTCTCAGTAAAGTCATCATTTGGGAAACTAAATAAGAGTTTGTATCATAGCAGCCCTTCCACACTGCTCCTGTGGTGTGGACGCAGCACACCACAGATCTGCTTCTTAGCTTATGATGTACTACACAGTGTTAGGCTACAATCTTCTTTGGAGTGCAACTTCAGTCTGCACTGTCTTTGTAGCTTCAAGCATATATTCAAGCTTTTCAAATTTGTAGAGAGGCAGACTGCTGTGTGTCCTACCTACAAAACCCAAACAAATGCTATCAGCCTTTTTTTTCTGGATTTTGTAACCGTATCAGTTCCATAACCTGAGCACCTGAGGTGGTGATGTGAACTTTCTCTTCTAGACAAACCCTGCAAGCTGGTACCATTCCACCCGTGCTGCCCACTCAGAAGCTTTTAGTATGTTCACAGTTCCCGGGCATCTTCAAATGGTAGAAACTGCTTTGTGTAATCTAAAATACAGTCTTAAGTAATAAAAGCAAAGAAAACCCTGATGCTGTTGGTTTGGAAGGGAACTTTAGAAGACACATGGTGCCAGATTCTTCTACTCCTGCCTGTGCTGAACTGTAATCTTCTCTGGGATGTGTCCATGTATTGCAAGGAGAGGAGGACAGTGGAGGCACTAGTGCTCTGTAGCTTCTGAAAGTTGCTGTGTATAAGTCCTACTGTAGACATTGGATTTCCTGTGGAAAAGAAGTAAAAGCCCTTGTTTGTATATCTCTGTCTGACTGTCAAACTTGCCCAGGCAGTAAGAGCGGCAAAGATCATCCTCCTCTTTAGTTGCTCATGGTAGGCTATGCAGAATTTCTTAAATATGTTTTAGACAAATCAGAGGAGGAAGTTTCTGTTGTGAATAGTTCAGTTTCCTAAAACTGTGGTTTTGGTGGAAGATACACACTTTTCTGCTCTGCAGGAACTGCAGAAAAAGAAATTTTTTTTCTCTACTGTTTCCAGACTGAAAACCAGAAAAGCTGCCTGTTTAAATGCTATTTGAAAAGAAATAAAGTATGCAAAAGGGAATAGGATTTTATTAAAACCAACAACGGTGTGCCAGAAAGTCTCCTCCAAACTTTTTAGTACAAAAATATATTATTTAATGTGGGCATTTGTTTTTGATGGCTTGAAACTGTGTTTCAGGCCGCATTTGTCAGCCAAAGAGTTTTAGTTTTGCTATGTTTTTTGCACTTTTTATCATGAGAATCCATCTAACATTTATACTTGTAGTGCTTCAGAATATGAAGAAATAATACAATAGGGCATCCTCAGTAACTCTCATACATTGTTGTACAGAGATGTTATTTTTGGCCTATAGGTAGAAGTGTGAGTAGGTCATGGGACATGACTAAAATCAAACGGGAGGGTTGATGCTGCTCAGCGTCCACCTTAAAATTTTCTGCAGGCTGTATAGTCAGTGAGGACAGGAGACGGAATTTGAATTCCCAATCCCTGGCTCAAATTTGCTAAAGCTGTTTTTCGATGATTCTTGTTACTGGTCTGTTTTACTGCCTTACACCACAGTGAACGTGGAGAGGGGTAGGTGACGCTTATCCCTTGTTTCCTCCAAGGAAATGCAGGTTGGGTGCACAGAGGCCTGCCTTGGGCACTTGGGCTTCATAGCACATAGAAGGTCTGGCACTTCACCTTCTCAAACCAGCTGTCAAATGCACTGTTATGTATGAGGTGAAAAAGTGTTTGGTTTTCTTTTTTCCTAACTGTTTTGTGTTTATTCATGTGGCAGTTGTCAGGTCCCAGCTCTGCAGGATCAGAGCAGTGAGTTCAGCGGGTTCACCCTGGGTCAGTCCCCGACTGACTGTGCAGGCGTGGTTTTTTTTGTTGTTTTTGTTTTTGTTTTTTTCCCAAAAAAAGAACATTGATTTGTTGTTGTAAAAATATAGAAGACTAAATATCCCAACAAAAGGACGTAAAAAAGAAAATCAGGCATCTGAGAAAGATCTGGCTCATGGGAGCTTCCTGTGAACCTTCCACTGTAAAATGGTTTTAAAAAAAAAAATACGCTCCACTCTTTCCATTCAGGATTTGTCTGAATGGCCCAGTTAGCCTGTGCTTCTTCCTGCCAGTCAGCCTGAGTCCCCTGAACTTACTTGACTGGAGAGGTTGGTATTACAAGCAAGCTTTCCTTAAGCAACTCTTGGGGGGTTTTTGGCATCGTTTCTTATAAAGTATTGGGTGGTGTTTCTAACCTGTGGTGTGGTAAGGTTGTGCAGTGTAAAACTGTGGACTAAGCATTGCTGGAGTAAATGTCTGCCTAAGGGGAGTGTCTATGATTGTAGGAGAGTGAGATAAGAAATCCACTTGACTCTTCTTGTGCAGTACTTTTAACCCATCCTTAGGAGAAGCAGGGCTAAATTGGACCAGGAAAAAGAGAGCTTCCACATGGAGGGCAGCTGGATCTGACATCAAATTCAGGGACTTGTCAAGGCATCCTTGTGTTACCGCCAGAAGGACATTAAAGAACACAATTTATGAAGACTGGTGTCAGTTTGTGTATTCTGCAGTATAAACATTCTGTTGCAAAAAGCTTTAAGAAAAGGTTTTGCTACGTAGGTTCTGTAGAGGTTGTTTTGCTCAAGATGCTTTGCTGCAGTAACTCCTCGAAAAATGAAGTCAAATCTGTCCTTGTCGCTTTTTCGGAATAATGGATGAACTTGGGCTTTGTTTAATTCAGCTCATTCTGCAAACTTCGTTTGTGTTTGATTTAAGTAAATCAAGTAATCAGCAGTACATACTACACATTCCACTCCGTCTTGCAAATAGATGCTGTGCAGATCCAGTAGGTCTGATTGCACTTGTAAAAATAGGTCATAGTGTCTTGCTTTTTCCCTGTTTTTTTTAAACCAAGCAAAGCCAAACTAGAGCTTCTCTTGAAAAGCAAAGCATAATCTTGAGATATAAGTCATGTAGAGGCCAGTTTATTTAGCTGCAGATGTATTAAAAAAACCCTAAAATCCCTTTCACAGGGAAAATTTTTGTCTTTCTACAGCTTGTGTCGTCTTGAAAAAACCTGTGGAGACCTCTGGTGGGAAGAAATGAAGGAGGAATTTTCTGTGTTAGAAAGGGAAGATGTAGAAGTGGACAGATGGTGTCCTCTTGCTTTCCCTGTTTAATGATTCCTCTTTTGAAATTTCCCAGCCTTGCTAAGCCTACTGGGAGGTTAAAGGATGGAAGAACAAACTTTGCCTTATTTTAGGGGTTTGATGAGCATTCCACAGTAAGTTGGATTTGAAGACCGCTGTTTTGGTTCTGATAGTCTGACATGGTTCAGAAGCCTGAGATGGTTCAGAAGTCCGTGCACAGGCCTTACCCAGGAGTCCTTAGCTTCTGCCATGGAAGTTAAGGTGAGGTGGGGAAGAAAACCCCAAACCCTTCCGAAAGTGCAAAACTTCATCTTGTAGCTTCATCTTATAGTTGTCTCAGAGAGGTTTTATCTGCACTGCGTTTTTTTCTCGTTAACGTCTCTGGCTCTTCCAGTCAGTGCTGTACCTTCACTCTGCAAGAGGGCTCATTTGGCAAGTGCATCCATCCATGACATCGTTCCAACAGTGTCTCCAGGCCTGGTTAAAGCATCTGCAGCACTTGACTGCACTCTCTGCAGTTGTTGGCAGCTGTGAAATTTCATTGATTGTGACCAACAGGAAATTCTGAATTAAAAATAAGCTTAGTGCAAGACTCAGGAAAGACCTTGGCTAATGGTAGTACACGACAGAGTGTATTGCAGTGCAGAAGACCACACTGCAAAGAGTGCTTTTCAAAGTAATTATCTGTAAAATGAGGAAAAGTAAATTAATGGTGATGCAGAACCAACCACATTTATTTTTAAGAGACCATTAAGAGAGCCTTGATAGCATTTCAGCGGTCATGTGGGAAGCTGGGTGCTGGTGGGGTGGGAGGCTTGGTTCCTAATGAAAATCTTGCCTGGTGTGCACAATGCAGAGGGGACAAAAGGTTATTAAAAAAAATTTCTTATCAGAAGTTCTTTGACATTAGTCCTCCAGTAATTATTTTTATCCTTCAATAGGTGCATCTGCATGCTATTGTGCTAACACTGCTGCTTCTTTTATTAATTATACTCTTTTAGGCTGGCTTCATAGGAGTAATCTAACAGCCTGTACTAATTAACGCAGTTCAAATCAAACATAGTAAGTATAAAACAAGCTCAGCTGAAGAAAAAAAAAAAAGAAAAGGATAAAAAAGGAGGGGGGGAAGGCAAATCCCAGCATTTAGGCAATTTGATGCTAAAACAAACATTCGGGCTGTAGCTGTGAGGTACACACAGAAAAGGTATCTTTCACGTTACAGGCATTTAAAGGTTATTGAATGTTTTTAAATGTAATGATACCTTGTTAGAAAAAAATACTGTTACCTGTTTTCTCACCTTTCAACTAAAGCTGGTTAGTCATTGGTCCTGCCATTGGCTCCTAATGGCAGTGGTCCTAATTAAAGTTAAGTGCATTTGCAAGTCTTTCCAACAACAGATTCTAAATCGAAGCCTTTTACAGTTTTATGTAATTGAACCCCAAGTTTGGTGAAGAAATATGTCTTGGTTCATGTTATCAGCTTCTGCTGAAAGGTTTACAGAATGAGTTAACAGAGACTGATACCTTTCATGTCCTTCTTTAACAAATGATGTTTGGAGAGTTCTGTAATCAAAATACTGTGCCAGGTATTTCCTGGAATAATCAAATGAAGCCTCAGAAGACCTTGAATCTTGCACAACCTCCTTTTCAATTGGTAACATTTGCAGCATATAAGAGGGTTTTTTTCACTGTGTGGAATGTTTTTGTTACTTTATTTAATAATTGTGGATATGGCTAAGTCTGATTCCGGTAATATATATATTTTTTTTAAATCAGTTGTTTTAGTGGGAGAATCAAAGATACCCGGAATCATGGCTTCCATCTGATAGAAAAGCCGACATGGTTTTGAATTATAGGTGTTTAATAAATCTGTATTTTAAATCCCATTTTAATTGCCTGGTATGCAGGGCAGCGATGAAGCTCTTTTTCTGAGCCACAAACTTTGAAATCAGAATCTTCCCTGCTTCTTTGCTAAGTTTCACTTGTCCATAATAAAATAAGTTTACCACTGTAAATTGCCGTTCTTCAGGAATAGTTTCTTGTGAACCAGGCAAAAATGAGTGAATACCAAACACAGGTTTATGGTAGGCCATCTTTTGGATCCAGAGTGGACCTTCCACTGGATCCCTGCTTTTCCCAGTGTCAGTGTCTGATGTCCCAGTGCTGGTGTCTTCCTTCAGCCCCACTCCTGGGGTAGTGCTGCTGCCTTGACAATGCTGACATGGTGGGAAATGCACAGCCATCCCCAAGGCAGTTGTGGTAGATTCCAGTAGAGTATTAAATATTCCTACTGAAAGCTCAGTGGTGTGGGATTGTATGGATTGAAGCAATTACTTAGTGTGGAGATGTAGCTGTTCAACTAAAACCCAGTTCTTTTCCTCTGCTCCAACTCTGTTGTCTTAAGGCTAGCAGTGTGTTACTCCTTACCTTGTGGATACTGGCTTTGCTGGATAAGTGACTATATAAAAGCTGGTGGGTTTAAAGAAATGAGTAATGTTTTTTGTGCAGCACAGGAAATTAATTTTTATTTTTTTTTAATAGCTGACCATTCGTGTTTGTTCAGCTACTGTGGATTTTGTATTTGGAATGATTTCCAAGTTTACTTTGTAAACTTATGCTAAAACTGGTCTTCAGTCTAATTCTTCAGAGGTGATTTTATTTGCTTTAATTATTGGCTAATGAGCAGGTGAGGTTTATGATGTTAAAGGAGGGGGGAAGCCTGAAGTAGGAAATACTACTTATTGAATTCAATGAGCAACATTACGTGATTTTTGCTACTTCCTAGCACTGAGACATCACTGATAACCTTGAATGCGAATTTGCTGATTAAAAGTATGAGCTGGGCTTTTTCTTCTAAAAGTTTTTTGGCACAGGAGAACAATGAACAGATTGTGGAAGAAAAGGTTGCTCTTGGTTTCGTTTGTACAACAATTCTATGAAGATATTTTAAAGTTGTTGGATTTGTGACTTTCTTGAAGAAAATCCCTTAGAAAAACTGCTGTGCTTACTGTTTGGTTTCAGTGAACATGTGGTAGTGGAGACACTTATCCTTTGGGATATTTTCTTTCCTTCTATCCCCACTCCATTTTGCTGAATTTTCTGTCTCCGTACTGTGATGACCTTCCTTGGTTTTTGTTTTAATGAAGTACCTCTGGATGTGGATTTCTCTCATACTGGAAGCTGAATGAGCAAATTATGCTCAGTACTTAACAAAATAAATATATGATTATTAAACTAGTTGAGGTTTCATCTGAAAAGTTAGAATAGAAGTTTGGGATTTTTTGGGTGCATCGTTTAGTAATGATTTCAATGATTTGTTTTGCTTCAAGGATTGCACCAGTGTCTCAAAACTCTGAGTAACAATGTTTTTTCAGGCAGAGTTGCAGGTTGAGTACTTTTAAGTGGAGATGTGAACTCCATTGAAAATCATTTGTGGGTAGGTTTGCAGCTGGGCTTGATAACGGAATTCAGGTCATCAGCCAGAAAACAAAGCTGGAATGGAGTCAGGAGTCTCTAGAAGAGGGATTATGGGTCTGGAAGTGGGACCAGAATTGTGGTCATCATACAATAGGAAGTGTATCATGGGAGGGGAAAAAAAGTCTGGAAGTTAAGTCAGTATCAAAAAATCACTCAGACCCAACTGTAAAACTAATAAAGTACATGTAATAGGGCTGTAACTATTAACCAAGAAATAACTCCTAATAAAGTTAAAGAGAAAATAATTTGTACTGGAAGTGTCCTTTATTGAGGTTTCCTTCTACATTCATTAAAAATACCAAATAAACAATTGCTTGGAAAGCCACACTGATTTTCAACATGTTTGTCCTTTAGAGTAAAAGTTGAGGAAGTGCTAATTTATCTGTCTGGTCATCCAAGGAGATTTTGAGGAGGAATACAGGACTCAATTTTCCTATTCTTTGTGTTATTCAAGTGAAAAAAAGTAATCCTTTGTGTAGGAAAACCTGAAGTTACCTTTTTTATTTGTTTGTTTGTTTTGATGTCTTTTTTTGTTGTTGTTGTTTTTTAGGGGGTGGGGGGTTTGTTTGGTTTTATTTTGGTTTGGTTTTTGGGGGGTTGTTTTTTTGTTTTGTGTTTTGTTTGTTTGTTTCTGCTTAGCAATACGTTTACAATATGTCTGCATAGAAATTCAAACTAGCATTTGCATCGATGTTTATTTTGGGTACCAGATTGTTTCCAAGGTGCCTTTATGAAGTCTGGATCCTGCGGATCCTGTTCTCTGCCCCATGGAAGAGTTTCTGCTCAGGTGTGCTGCTGGCTCTGGGGAGATGTCCACAGGCAAGAAGAGCAGGAGGATAGTGATGACATTACTGTGTGGATTGGAGGGCAGCCTTTTTCTATAAATACATGTTATTTTCCCTGTTAAATGACTGATGCTGACAGTGGTTTTCAGATGGGCTATTTTTAAGACATCGTGTTATCCACTAAGGATGTCATTATGTGTTGCAAGAGTTTTAATATAAACTGTTTACATATTGATCTTGTTGTAAATTAAGCTGTTTCTTCCTTATCTTCAACAGGCAGCCAGATAAACTAGTGGTGGTTTGGACAAGAAGAAGCAGAAGAAAATCCTCTAAGGTTAGTTGATTGCTTAATAAGTCCCAACTTCAGCGAGAAGCAGGGTCAGCTCTTTGAGGGACTATGTTCTTTTTTTTTAATGTGGGGAGCAGCCAAATAAATGAGAAATATTGTAATTGTTACCTTTTCTTTTTAAGTCAATTTATCCATAAAGCTCAGAATAAGCTGCTGGTGATGTCAGTGCTAATTTATGGGAACTCAGCTCCAATTTCAGCTTTGGTTGGTCGTTTAGCAGAACTGTATCATCATCAGTTCAATTTCAGTTATTAATTGCTAAATATATAATAATGGCCCGTCTTCGCGAACGAAGAGCCGGGGAAGGTCCTTACCCGCATATGCAGATAAGGCCTTCGAG
>JAWWES010000115.1:14938253-14971404 GCA_035583135.1 Lophotriccus pileatus
CCTGACCGGGAATCGAACCCGCGGTCTCAAGGGTACCAGCCCTGCGTCTTAACCACTAGACCACCGGGGGCTCCCTTATTAATAAAGGAGTACCTGTTTCACTACTGCAAGTGTATTGAAAATTACTTAAAATAAGTAATAAAGGATCTGACATCCCTGCAATAGGCAGATAAGTCTAAATAAGATGCTATTTCATAACTTGAAATGCTACAAATAAAAAGTAATAACAGCAGGCTCTTTCAGCCCAGCTGTGCATCTTTGCATTGACTTGTTACATTTTACATCTACTAACACTGTGAGAAAGCCTGTGAATTTGTGGTTTATGACTAATAATTTGTTAGCCTGAGGAATGGGAAGCTCTGAGTGAAGTCTGTCCAGTATCTGGACATTCATAAAGTTTGTCTTTCATAAGGGCAAGAGTGCATGCTGGTTTCCTCCCTTCCCAGGAGTATCTTCACCTTCAGACGACTCAGTCTTGCTCATTCCCTTTCCCCACTCTGTTGCCTGTTACCTTGATTGAGCTTATGGCAAGTGGTCTTCTCAGAGAGGAAATTTTGGAACTCCTAATAATTCTTAATCACTTAATTTAAAAAGGAGATGGTCTAAGTTTCTTTTTTTGGGGGTTAAGCACGTGACACAAAATGATACTTCCAAGAACTCTGTGATGGTGGAGAGAGGGCACCCATGACAGAGAAGATACCTTGAAATAATTATTTGTTGAAGAACTGAAATATTTAGAACATGTGGTATAGAGTTTTCTACCCTGCTCAGGAGAGACTTTGAGGTTGGTTTTTTTTTACTGGTACTCCTCTTTTTCTGACTTCTCTTTCTGATTGTCATATGTATTTGTTGTATTTTGTCTTTTAACTTGAGGTATAAGTTTTTCTAAGCTGTTTTAGATAAAGACTGGTTACTGACTGAAAGTGATTGCACAGCTCCAGTGTGTGCATCCAAAATTCTGCTTTAGGTTATGAAAACCCAAAGGTGTTACCTGGTGAGTAAACAAGGCTGTGAACTTAATCTGGCACCTTTTCCTATTAACTAGGAAACTGTTCCTGTTCCATGTTCTGTCCTCTTCAACAAAGCCAGTCAGACTGTTCCTCTTCCACTGAGGGATATACTAGTTCAAGTTCCCCTGAATTTCTGGTGTGGTGTGTATCTAGGCAGTAACTGCTGATGTGTGGTGTCTGATGTGGTTCACCCCATGATAACTTTTCTCTTTTAGTTTCATTTAATTTCTATAGAACAGAGAGAGAAAAGATATATTAAATAGTATGGGCATTGCTTACACAAGCATTGTAGCACTGAAAAGCTCAGTGAAAAACAAGGTATTTGTCCATGAATGGCTGCTTTGTTGGGATCCAGAATATGTTCAGAAGCAGAAGCCATAACAAGAGTCTATCAGGGCTTAGTGAAATGATGGGTTTCTGCCTGGCGTTTATAGGGCTCAGTGGCAGCATTTCCCTGAGGTGAGAGGATTTTCTGACATTAGCTCAGCTTTTTAAGGGCTTGAAGTTTTTTCAGCTGGGCCATGAAATTTCAGGACATGTCTTCTCTTTTGGTCACCAGGCAGTAGAAGCAACTCTTGGATAAACTGGCAGATTTATGTGAGACTCAGAAAAGTCTTTGGCTTACTAAACAATTCACATTTAGTAAGATCCCACAAAGGTACCTTGAAAAAGGCTGAGCAGCCCTGAAACCTGGGCAGAGATAGTTAATTCTAAGCTTAGGTAGTTGATGTGATTTGAGCTGTTTGAGTCAAAAACTGTAAATCAATAAATGTTCTTGTTCTCTTAGTCATCTTGCCAGTAAAATGCTTTATTCAACATAGTTGTTTCATCTAATTGGTTTATTGGAAGCAAGTCAAATGAATATTTCCTCTTATTTTATTTTTGATGGACACTGGGTTCAGTGAGTACAAAGCATTAATAATTGTCTATGTTTTTCAGCTTCTTTGAGAAGGAGGAAGAAAGAGATGAGGTCTTAACTTACTGAAAATATGTTGTAAAGTCTTCCTTGGAGGTTATGACTTTTTGGATTGTTAGGGATTATAAGGGATATCCCTAACAGATAGTTCACAAACTCACAGAATGGTTGAGGTTGGAAGAGACTGCTGCTGGAGGATATCTGGTCCAACACCTCTGCTTAGCAGTATCAGCCAGAGTGAGTTGCTCAGGACTGTGTCTGGACAGCTTTTGAGTATCTTCAAGATGGGAGACTCCACAGTCTCTCAGGGCAACCTGTGCTGGTGCTTGGTCACCATCACGGTGGAGAAAATGTTCCTTGATGTTCAGAGGGAAAAACATCCTGTTTCACTTTCTGCCCGTTGCCTCTTGTCAGTGGTGCTACTGGGCACCACTGAGAAAATCCTAGATCAGTTATCTGTGCACCCTCCCTTCAAGTATTTATACCTATTTATAAGATCCCCCTTCTCCCAAACTTTCTCTTATCCAGGCCAGTCCCATCTCTCTTTTTTCTCCTGAGGGGGTCATCAGTCCTTTAAACATTTTCATGACCCATTGGGTGCTTTCCAGTAGCTGTGTCTCTTTTGTACTGGGAAAGCACAAGGGATACATTAACTGAAAATGCTTTGGAAGATGGTGCTATGGACACGTAGTGGGACTGGCCTGCTCTAACTGATATAATAAGATGCCACTGAGCTGAAAGCTGAGTTCCTGATGTCCTTTGAAGCCCTTATTTTTGTGGGTTTCTGTGATTTTTGATATGCCTCCTGGCCCACATACTTTCTTTCCAAGTAAGCTACAGTGGTCCCTTTCTTAGAATAAATAATGGGAGACACCATGTGCAGGAGTTTGAATGTTTTACTTGTTACTGTGGGAAACAGAATAGGAGCTGTACGTGTGTTAAATTACAGTAAGTTTCAAAGTGTTGTGAACGAAAAGCAAATAATCATTTAGAAAGAGCATTGAAATAGCAGACTGATGGATGGGTGGATCCAGGACCATAAATATATCCAGCACTTACTGACCTTAATGCAGATTTAAGTTACTTACAGTTCTATTTTGGGAGCTGCTCTCTACAGGCAAGTCTGATTTCGAATTTCATGAGGCAGGTCAAGACAAGATGGCTCTGTGTGGTTGGGCATCTTCATTGTGTGTGCTAGGACTTTACAAAAAATGGTGATTTGCAGTTTTGCTATTCTTGGCAGAATTTCTATGCAATCCTAGAACCAAAATGAAATTTCAGCTTGGGGAGGGGGGGGAGGTTAACCTGTCTGCTGGTGCAAATGTTGTCTGTTTTCAAAATCAGGTAGACTCTTCAAACTTTGTTTGGCCACCAGGTTTTCAGGCCCTGGGCTTCTGGACTTGCTTTTGTTTGCTTTGTTTTGGTGGGGGTTTTTTTGTTTGTGTTTTTTTTCCCTTTTTTTTTTCCTTTGTGGTTTTTCTTTCGGTTTGGGTTTTTTTTAGTGATAGAAGAATGTCTTTGTTCTATTGTAGAGCAAGGGAAAAACATGATGTAAATATGTTTACCTTCACTTCACTGAGACGCTCTCAAATTTCCAGGCTTTGAACTAAGAAATTTCAATTTGAAAATAGGTGTTACCATGATGTCAAGGAGGCACTTTGTACTATTCCTGTGAACACACACAGGCTTATGGTTGAATTATGCACCTCTGAAGAATCAAATTTGCACTTGCTTCTGAGAGCCTGACAGAATTATTCTTCAAAGATCCTTTTTGTATCAAAGTGGAAAAAAGGTGCTTTGCCTGTTATTTCAGCAATTTTGCTGCAGGTTTATCAAAAACTGTTTAAGCATAAAGGAGAAGGAACAACGCTGGGAAGAGGGAAAGAACTTGAACAGTAAGAAGTAAGAGCCTAGAGAAGCAGAGGGGCAGAGTGTAGAAAGGATCCCTTGTTGGACACAACAGTAGCCTGCCCAGCCTCTTTTCAAGGCTATGCCATCAATAAAGCAGCACTTGGGTCACCTGTTTTGCTGTCCCTGGCAATCTCTCTGGCTGCTTCATTGCCTGGTGCCAGCCCTGCCTGTCACTGCCAGGTTCTTCACTGGCTGGAATTCCAAAGGCATGTTGTGACTCTGACATGCTGGTGGCTGTCTGGGACCAGTGCAGTTCCATAATGCCACTCCTGGGGCTTCTCAGTTCTTTAGTAAAGTAGTAAAATCATGGTTTTTTGCACAAGTAAGTGGTCAGAATCGGGGTGAGTCATTAATGGTTGGTGGGTGCATTTTAGGCATATGATACTGGCTTTAATAGGGGTACTGCAAATGGTTTTCCTACGACGTTGCTGCCTTGCTGAGCAGACAGTGGTTGGGGAGAACATAAGGACTGAGTGATGAGCAAAACTGTTCTGTCCATAAAGAAGTTGGAGGGTGTTACAGAAGGCGTAGGACATGAACAGAAAAGACTGCCTCACTGTTCTGTGGTTAAATGCTGCCACAGGGAGTTCAGTTTTGTCCCATCCTCATGTACAAAGCTCCTGGCTGAGGCTAGATAGAGTATTAAAACTAGATTTGGTGTATCTTTCCATTTTTTTGTGTGCCAGGCAGAGGGACTGACTGGCAGTAATGTAGAGCAGCCATTTTTGCAGTTGAAGTGAAAAAAGTCTGCTTTGGAAGACAAAACAAAAGGTTTTGTTTTGTGCTTAATCCCTCTAAAGTGAGAGTGCTGCTGATTTAAGCAGACCTTGCTAAATTAAGGGAAACTGGTTATTCTTTCCCTGCTTGTAAATTTGGGGCCATAATACTATTCTTTTTTCCAGGGATCCTATAAAGTTGGCTTGTGGTGACATTCTGAGGTGCAGTGATGGCAGTTCCCAGAAAACGATGGGAGAAATAACTCTGCATTCACAGTTATTTGTTTGTTTGTTTGTTTGGCTTTTGACGGGTTTTTGGTTTGTTTGGTTGGGTTTTTTTGATAAGAAGCCCTCTAGTTAATGTCAGAGAGTTCTTGATGAGAAGAAGGGGAAGAAGCTCATTATCTGAGCATCATCTATTGCGGACGGTGAATGAGGCAAGATTTGGTGAAAGTAACAGCATGAATATTTAAGGAAAGTGTCATGAATGTGTATGTGTGAAATTAAGCTTAAACAGCTAGCCCAGTGCTAGAGAATCAGTGGTGAGGATGAGTTTTTTTGCTCGTTTTCCAAGCTTACAGTCTCCCTGTAGCTTTTTAGCAGTACTGCATATGCACACAGATGCATAATTACAGTTGTAACACATGTGCATGCTGATGAATTGAAGACATTCATGGGAAGACCTGTGGGAATCTGCTGGGTTCCTTGTCTGCTCTAAAGGGGCACTGACAGCAGTGCGTTGATCAAAGGCTGCCTGGAGCTTTCAAGGCTTTGAACTTTGCTCTTTGGCACGTGCTGGGTTTTTTGCACTGCATCCCAGGCAAGAATGTTGTTCTGGTGCCCAGCCTCTTTAACTGGTGGGCCAAGCACGGTGGTTTCAAGATGATCATGGGGATGCAAGCTGGAATCTGGAGTATGGTCTTTAATTTGTCTCTCTTTGTTATACTGAACTATGGTATAGAAGAAAAAGAAGGAGCCATTCACAAACTGCCCCTTGAGGTTTCCTCTGATATGGGGGAATTAGCAGCTTTTCCCAGTCCATTCTTTTTCCAGTTAGGTCCACTAGCAGCCAGGTCATACGGAGCTCTAGCTGCCCCTGGATGGATGGCTTTGGTGGGACTCATTACACAGAGCAAATTGGAGCAATCCTTAGCCTTCAAAAGCCACACTGGAGGCACCAGATGAAGGATCTGGCTGCTTAACGTCTTCCTCTTCAGGTTTTTTTTTTTATTTTCTTTTCCTGTCTAAGTGTTCTGCCTGGATAACACTGAAGAAGAGGGATTATCCTTACAAGCTGAGCTGCCCTAAGCACTGTTGGAGCCAGTCGAGCTCCTGCTTGCTTCTTGTGCCCTGAGCAACCTGTCACACAGACAAATAGCAGAGCTGGTCTGATCACAGCCAGCTGGCAAAAAATTTATCAGGAAAAGAAAATCAGCAGTTTGCTGGCTCAGAATAAAGCCACTCTTGGGGCTGCAAGTGAGGAATAATGGTAGGTCTTTATCTGGTGGCTTTTGCTTTTAAAAACCAGTATTGACAGCTTGGCTGTAACAAACATGTTTTTGATTCATAGATATAAACTGTTTCATAATTATCAGCAGGCTCAAAATATTATTGTCAGAAAAGTAACATGCAGTTGTACTGCATAGTTGTGATGTTCACATCCCAGATGGTGGATCGCAAAGCTGGCTGGCTGGATTTTAACTGTTGTTGTTTTAAAGAGAGAAAAAGAATCTCCAAACTGGATAGTCTGAAATGCCCCTGTGAGTCTCTAGGCTCACCTCCACGGCCTTTCTGCAAGAGATTTCCCCCTCTGCCAGTCATCACTTTTGTGCCAGAGCAGCACAGTAGGTTGGACTATGTCATTCACAGCCCTACTCTATTTATAGGGTGCTTCAGCAGCCCCTCCCGTAGCTCCTGTTTCCTGATTTAAAAGAGATTTCATGCTATATTGTCTCCTCTCATTTTCTACTGGCAGTCAAAAGGGAAGAGTTGCCTTCTGCCTTGGAATGCAACAGAGCACTTCTGCTTCTGTTTCCAGACCATGGCTCAGATCTAGGAGACAAGTCAGGCAAGGGGAGGGCTATGGGTGAGGCACCTGCTGCTGGCAGTCACTTCTGCTTAGCTGCTCTTGCCTTGACTTCCAAGACAGTGAGAGATGGCTGGGGAAGACTAATACCAAATGAGGAAAAAGTGGCACAACCGAAGGGGAATGGAGTTAGAGGTGAGGATTAGAGTGGAAACTCTGCAGGTGCAGCACCTGAGACCTGACAGCAATTCGCTGTCACCTGCAGACGTGGCCTGATCCAGCTCATGTATCAAAGTCAAGGCTTATAATTTGGGAGTTGAAAAGGTTTTTTGATATAGGCCAGATGTAACTTCAAGAAACTGCAGCACAGAGGTGCCTGACATGAGAAATGTTGCGTTAGAATAGCAGTCTGCGTCTTAATTTCAAATTACCCTCCTCTGTCTTTCTCCCCCTTTGTTTTCCCCTTTCCCTTTCTCCTTCCCAACAACCCAGATGTTTTTTTGATGTTATCTTTTTCTGTCATGCTGTTTTGTGATACAGTGTTTATTTTTCAAAGCCAGAGGAGGACTTAATAACATGCATGATCACAGAACAGCTTTGCTTTAAAAGCTCATTAGCTGGGACTTGTCTCCTGGTTGTAGCTTTCCGTGACAGAAAAACACATATATCTGTTTGTTTATTGTGTCTTACTGACTTTCCTGGTGGGAGGAAATGCTGATAAAGGGCTTGTAGTGAAGTGTTGACTGCACCAATGAATGCTCATTTTCTAGGTTTGCTTTTTTTTTAATAGATGGAAAAAGTGGTTCTCAGCTGAGCAGGCTGGCGGTGCCTGGACCTTGGACAGCAAAAGTTTGACATAATTGTTGGTATTGGCCAAAACCAGCAGGAAAGCACAGGTTTTAGACAGACCATGAGCTCCTGTTAGCTTTGTGAAAATTGGTATCTGGAAAGAGGATGGACTGCTGCTATGGAGGAGTTGATATTCATGGAGTTAGAAATTGTTTTTCTTCAAGTTACTGCTTTTAAAAATTGCCTTTTTTTTTTTTTTTTTAGATGCCCCAAGTTGTTACTCTGCAAGTACAAAGCACTTACTGAAATTTCTGATCTAATTAGGCATCTTTGGGAGCTGGGGTTTCGAGCAAAACAGGAAAGCTGGAAAAATTTGTGATAAAACTACAGGAGAGCTGGCAATGTTTGGCAAGAAAATAAAAATACTGGGATGGAAATGAGTGCTCTGTGCTTATGAAGCTGTGGAGGCAGGTAGGGCTTTCTGGTGTCTGTGCAGGCTGTATTTCCCCAGCACTTTCCCCATTCCTCAGCTTCACATCTCTTCCCAACTCCTCTGCCTCTCCCTTTGTCCTTCCTCTCCATGTCCCATAGCAGTTAATGGTCACCTGAAGTTAATCTGCAGACCTCTGCTTTGTGAGGATGGAAGGATTAGAGTCAGAGAGAGATTTGGTACCTGTGATGCTGCAGGCTCTGATGGAAACTCAGCTGGATCCAAAAGGATTCAGGAAACAGCAGGCACATGTGATGGGGCTGTCAGAGATGAATGTGGCATCTGGAATGGGTACTTCTTACCCTCCAGGGCAGCACAGTGTTACTGCCCACATATGGATGGACGGGGCTGCTTCACCAGCTGTGTCTTTCCCACTTTGCGATAGCAGTTGCCCAAATTGCCTTAAGGTACCTGAGAACCCAAGTCATAGGTCCCATTGACCTTATTATAGCAAAAATCTGTTCTAATGGACGGTCTGAACCTGAAGTTCCAAGCTTTGTATAAAACTGTGGTGGGCGGTGTTCTAGAACTTGAAAAAAAACAAGTTAATTGGCTTCAGATAACAGTAAATAAATTGGACATTATTTTTTGATAAACCTTTCACAAATCTCTTATAATAGACCTGCTCTGTAACTGCTCCTTGTGCAGTAACATCCTTCCCTTATTTGTCTTACAGTGTCACAAAATAGATTTAAGTTGAGCTTGGAAAAAGGCACACATACTCCAAAACAGAAATGCCTACACATGCCATACTGATACTTAAAGATAGACAAGTTCTCAGACTGTTTAACTGTTGTTTTTTTCTAATCTTTTCTAGGTATAGGTACTGCAATTCTTAAAAACTTAAATGTTTTAGTAGCATTATAAGTCATTGTTTTCATTTTTCTGAAATAAAATTTCTGTTTAAGTGTAAATGTGATAAAGTCTGCAGTATGTGCTGTACACAGAATAAAGCTCAGCTTGCTACAGAAGTCCTGACCTTACAGCTTTAAATTTTGCAAGACTCCGAGTATGCTGACCTGTTTTGTGTAATAAAAATGCAGAGTTTAGGACCTTGTGAAGAACAGATTTAGTACAGTGGAGATAAAAAGAAAGCCTGCTGGTCGTCTGAATTTCCTTACTGTCATTCTTAATCATGTCCTTTGTAGTGTTCAGTAGAGTCATACATAGAAGAATATGACCTTTTTGGAGTCAGCAATCTATTACTTCTACCTACATGCCTGGGGTCCTGTGGGAGTTGAGTCGGCACTTTTATAATGGCTTTAAGACAAGTATTTCTTTTCTTCCTTTAGGCTCACAGCTGGCAGCCTGGAATCAAGAACCCATACCGTGGGGTGGTGGTATGGCCTGTACCTGAAAATGTTGAAATTACTGTGACTCTCTTCAAGGTATGTTTGGGGTTTCTATTAAATATTTTTGAAAAAAATTTTTTTTACTGTTTCATATATAAACAACTATAAACAACATTTGAAAAATTCTGTCTGGAAATGTCAGATTATAATCACAAGGTCTAATCTTGCAGGGTTTAAGTCGTTAACTGCAAAACCTTATGTCCTCAGTTCAAATCCAGGAGAGAGGGATGGTCTGTTCCCTGTCAGAGCTTACTTGTGTAGTTTAGTTAACACACTGAAAATACCCATTGAGCTGACTGTGGCGAGTCACTGGCACAGACTTCAGTACATGTGTAACTGTGCACGTAGTACATGTGTAAGGACTTGGCATGGGTTATAGTCTGGTAGGCTTGCTTTAGACACTGCAAGCCAGAAGCTGTCACAGCACAGTCACTTCTGGACTTCCATGTTCAGTTGCAATGCACACTATTGGCTAAGAGTCAGAATCCAGCTCTTAATTTCCCATTGTTTAGTATGCCACACAAACATCACAGCACTTATGTGATTGCAATTTTAAGAGTGGATGTGGAGTATTTGAGTAGTACAGAGAATTCTAAGATTTTATAGAGAATTTTTTTTTTTTTGGAACTGCATTTGTTCTATTAAAAGCAAGGCTGTTTCTGTGGCTGTGAAGCAGGAGGGGGAAGTGATGCTAGAATTTATTTCCCAGATATCATCGGGCAAGGCCTGTCTACATAAAGATAAACAATGCAGCTTTGCATGTGTGACAGGGTAGGAAGCTACCAGGAAGCTGAAGATTTATGGGATTTTTATTCCATTAGTTCTTGTTCTTCACTCTGGTGCCTCCATCTACACTCTGACTGTTCTTATTTATAGCTGCTCCCTTTACAGCTTAGGGCAACAGTAAGTTGTTTCTTTCTAATTAGTAATATTTGTATTTCTTTGTCTCAGGGGCTTCTCTGAGTAACTGTTTGGATGTGGCTTCTGATTAGCCTTAGAATGGGAATTTATTACTTATGATAATAAAGTAATATCCTGTCTTTGGGATTAGCCATGAACACAAACTTCTCAGGTTGGCAGTGATGCCAACTATCATAAGTTTGTTTCTCTTCTTAGCAAACACACAGTCTTCAACTGAGATTCAAAAGCTCACTACAAAAAATTGTTTGCTGCAAGGACCTCTAATTGGATTAAGAAATTTAACAGCATTATGTGACAAGGCTATATGTCTGTATAATCTGAACATGATTATGCAACACAGTAAATGCTGCTGGATATTTTCAACATTTGAAGTGAAGCAGAAATGTACACAATTCTTGATTGTGTGTGCAGTAAAATGTCAGGAATGAGAAAGTTTCTGTTGGGTGCAGCTCTGTGATGCTGTGACTTTGGAGTAAAAGTGTCTTCCAGTCTTCTCATGCCGTCCCACCTTTTTATTTATGCTTGCCCTACTTCAGGGTTGTGTTGTGTAGAACAGCACAACAACCTTGTTAGTTGTGTAACTGAGAGCGAGGGCCAGGACCATCTAGTGAGGGGACAGAAGGGCCTCTGGAGCCACTGTCAGGTATTACTACAAGCTTAATGTTACCCAGCACTGATTCTGCAGGCACATCTGTTCACTGGACTTCCTCCTCTCCCCCCAAAATGAGCCTGCCTGTCACAGCAATTGTTCTGGGAGGAGAGGTAGGAGCGTGAATAACTCCTGCAGCTGTGCCATCTGAAAACAGTACCCGCTGATCTCTGGGGGAATGAACCCTGGCTTTTATAATCAGAATATTGAGATCATAGAACCATCATTCTGTCAGGCAGCTCTTAATGGAAAATCTGCTCTAATTGATCCTCTGGCTCTTCCAACAAAAGTACCTATAAGTGACCAAGCACACTTTTTTCCTCTGTGAGGGTATGCAAGTGTGGCACAGAGCAGCCTTTTGAACAGGCTGTGATGTTGCACCAGGAGCGCTGTGTACCTGTGTGAGACCAGCAGCCTGTGGAGTGAATGAGCTGTGAGGGCTAGAGGATTGCAAGCAGAAGATGGCATTAGCCCAGTATAGGCTGTGCCCAGTCACATGCTGCCCTTGTTGGCTCAGTGCTAGAGTGCCACTTCAGCTGTAGTCGTAACACCCACATAGATGGCATGTCTATAGCCGGTACATTCTGGGCAAAGACAGTCAAAAAGAACTAGCTGTTTTTCACACAGCTTACGCATTGTCTGTTCAGCACTGGAGCAGCGGGAAGGGAAGTATGTAATAGCACACTGCAGCAGCCTTTTTGGGGAGCTGGCTTGAAAGTCGGGTATTTATATTGCTCCTTTATCTAGAAAGGAGGGAGACAAAAAGACTGAAAACATTAAAGCTCAGAAAAAGAGACTGCTCGTCTTGCAGTTCAAGTCCTTTCTGGAGCCACTGCCCTGCAAAGGCGAGTGACTGTGGAATCCTTGGCACTTTGCAATATGTACGCTTCAGCCTGGCTGTGTTGTTTAATAAGCAGTAGTTGTTCTCTTTCACTGCCACCTGAAAAGCAAAGGGAAGCTGCTGATTCCTTGTTCACCCTGGCAGAGCTCACCAATGGTAGCTGGCTGCCCTGACAGAGCTGTGTAGCAATCACAGATAACAAGCAAGTGCAGTGGTGCTGTTGGAAATGGAAGTGCAGGAACGGGAAAGAGTGGGCTCCAGATAGACAGCTATGTGTTGTGGGAAATGATTCACACAGTAGTGGCGGTGCATTCGTAAGTGGCTGTTGAAATGTGTTGCTGGTAGGATTAGGAGATAAGTCAAGGTTTCAAGTGCTGATGAGAATGTTAAGAGTATACTCTCCAGTGGACACTTGAGAGCTGGCTAACAAAGTGTCTGTGATCAGTCAACAGATGAGATGTTACTGCATTATCTGCACATCCCCCTTTTTGGGTGTTAACTTGTTTCCAAGCAAAGTACTAAAGAGACTACAAACCTTCCTTTAGAAACCTTTCATTTCAAATAAATACAAGCTTTTCAGTTTTGTTTTAATTAATTCTGCGCTGCTGGTAAAATTTCATAATGCTCTGGAGTCATGTGGGGAAAAGCATCATATGGATATATTGATTCAATTTCCCTTGATCAGCTTTAGCTCCTGCCCTTGCAGCTGCTGAAGTGCTAATTACATAAAAAGTTCCATCTGTTCTGAAAGTTTAACTTCTTCCTTTACCATGCCCCACACTGGTGTTTGGTTATGCCTTGGGTTTTTCAACCAAACTGGGGAGAAAGAAAACATCATGAAACAATAAGCCTATTGTGCATTTAAAATCTACAATTTGTAGTGCTTTCATGGAAAGATTCACAAATGCCAGAAAAGCCATAGCTGAATTCCCATTTTTTTGTCGTTTCCATGGTTGCACTCTAGAATTTTTCTTTTAAAGTCTCTACTTCAGTAAGGTTTTACTACCACACATGAAAACTTGTATACTTTTCCATGGTTTTTATGTACAAATACAGATCTTTATCAATCGAGAGAGACTTTAAATGAGAAATTTTCACTGCCAAGCAAGCCCAGTGCTTTTAGCAAACCTAAATGAACATCAGCTGTACTGTGAGGATTTAAATTGCAACACCATTATTTTCTAGCTTGAGAGCAGTGAACTTCCCAAGCAAAAATGTTTGTTCTTCTGGAGTAAGCATGGACTTTGCTTTATTGGATTACAAAAACCACTTGTTTTGTTGGTAACGTACCTGGTTTATCACACCGATGTACAATTGGAATGACAGGGACAATTATCAGCTCTTAATTCCGGAGTTTGATAAAGACATTTTAAAAGGCATAGCTTTCTAAGTACACAAAAAAAAGTATTTAGGAGTGAAATAAAAATGAAATAGGTGATCAAAGCATACTTGTATTGTTGAAAATATTCCTAAAAATATCCCTAAATAATACTCAGAATAAATTCCTGTCATTCTTTTTGAAAGCCCAAGTCAATCATGCTTTGATTATGAAGTAGTAACTGGCCGTGCACTGGCAGGAACACTACAGCAAAGCCAATACATTGTCTCAGGGAAGGGGGGAAAAAACCCCTAAACCAAGCCAAAACTGATTCATGAAGCCATTTCTTGTAGGCAAAGAACAAATTCAGGTTCAGATCATACTTGTTTCAGTTTAGGAGAGACCAGTGGCTTGATGGACACTATGAAGGATACTCCATGTGAGGGAGAAACAGTTCCATAGATAAGATATTGTGTGCCGGATGTAAAAATCATAAGCTCAAGGAAGTGAGCACATTTGCACATTAAAAAATTAAATGTTTAAAGATGTAAAGGATTATGCTCCCACCGATTTTACTAATTGTAAAAAAAAAAAAATTAAAAAAAAAAAGGACATTCAGTCTTTGCTGCCTTTCTAGCCCAGAGGCTTTTCAGGAAAGTGTGAGCTTGATGTGGTGATGTACAGGGAGGTTTCTGCCAGTCTGCTCAGAGCTCCCTGCTTTCTGGCAGCTCCACTTAAACCTGATCACAGCTGCATGTGATTTTCTAGACTAATCAGACCTCTGTAATCAGCATTGAATGCAACAAGAATTGGGTCAAATTTTGAGTCTTCTGCAGCTTCAAACAGCCAAGTACAAAAGCTGGGGACAGATGCTGGAGTTACTTGGAGCATCTGCTGCAGGCCACTAGTAGCGGAAGATCACAAACCCTGTCATGGTTTGATCTGATTCAGTATGACAGTCCTTAAGTAGCTATTCCCCAAGAAGAAAGCCTGAAGATTAAGGCTGGTACGAAGTGATCTAATTGAAGGACAAGCTTCAAAATCCAGGAACGCTTAGGGATGAGGCAGGGGGAAAGAAGGGAGGAAGAGACTTAACAGTCTGAAGATCTTCCCTACCCGCTCTAGCTGCTGATTAGGAAAAGACTGGTCCCTTCTTTCCTGATATGTCCATTCCTATTGCAAGAGATACAAAAATAACTCTGAATATTACCTAAATTAGTGGAGAAAGTTTACCTTTCTTCAGTCTTCTGAAACCACCTTATATGTTGCAGAAAGGATTGAGTCCTTGACAAGGCTCTTTGTGGAAGGGGTTGATGATCGACAAAGAACAGAAAAATGTTACTGACATGTTCTCTGTTGCTCTCCCCATGCCCAAGTCCAGAAGAGTTGACTATTTTTGGGTAATGGGCATAGTGATGTTTTTAGGTGTTTCCAGCTTGTATCTGCTTGCAGGTGAGGTGAGATTTATAAGCGTGCCACGTTACCGAAGAATGCTTTCATACAGTGAGCATTTGAAAGGCTGCTATAACCATTGCTCCTGGAGTTATTCTTCTTTGGAATGGCATTTTTGTCCCAAAGCTGCACAGTCCTCAAATAATAGTTTGCTACATTCTTCACATGAGTTTTCAGTGGGAAATGAATGGAGAAGATGGGTTAGCTAGTGAGGGAAGTATGTCATGTTGTGGCTTTTTTACTGGTATTTACTCTCTTCAAATCCAAAATAAGATGAAAGATTAGCCAGATCTGTAGAAACATCACTTGTTAGGGGGCCCAAAGTGTGAAATGTTGTTTGCAATGTAAACTGTGTTATGTCTATAATCATACAAGCATCTGTTAACATGACCATGTAGTAAGCTAGCTAGAAATAGGACTCTATATGGTGCTCCCTGGGCTTCCATTTTAGTGGAAGAGTGAAGCCACTTACGTGTTACAAGGAAATGCTGAAGCTTATGTGTATAAACTTATTCAGGGTTTTCTGTTTGTGGAGGCATTTTAAAACTAACAAGAAATGTGGCTTTAACAAAAAAATTATCTAGATTTGTCTTTAAATCTGAAATATCTTACACATATGCAAAGTGTCCATATCTCAGCCTATTTCATGCTCTCTGGACATTTGGTAAGGCTTGAGAAGTCCTTGAAGCTTTTAGGAGGAGTTTGGGGGTAATACACTTGCATTTATTTTCCGAAAGTGTTCACAACTTGCTTTCAATTGTGTGCTAAATGTTGAACATGAAGAAGTCTTTGCATTTTACAGTATTACTTTCCTCTGTCAGATGATCAGAAACAGCGGAGCTCCTGGTTCTGTAGCCTTCAGAGGTGTGAGTCAGTTTTATTGCCATTGACAGAAGAGTTTTGTTTTCCTTTATACATTTTTCCTTGCATGAAGGTTTTCTTTGTTATATGGGTTAAAATATTGCACCCTGACCTTAGAAGCATGTTTTAGGTCACCCTGCAAGCTTGTCCTAATAGCTTTTGGAGGAGTTGGGAAAAAAAGATTGAGCGGGATGAAATATTTAAGAGTTTAGTCACTTCTTACAGAGTAGCTTATTAAAACATGAAGTGGGTAATGATCCCATTAAATCTCATTATGTCATTTCATGCTGTATCAAAGGAAGCAATTAAACAAAAAGGTAATTGCCCCAGGTTAACTCTTGAAAATTTTTAAGTATTTAATGGCTGGATTACAGAAAGTTACATCTTTAGAATTTATACAGTGTACAGCAGACCCGCAGATATCGTGTACTTTATTTACATAATGCAGAATTCCACAAACTTGATTAACGTGACGGATGTATAAATTACATAATCTGATATTTACAAGACGTAATTTGGAACACGGAGATATCTCAGTATAATTAAAAAAAAACTTCTTAAAATATTTATTTATATAGAAAAATAAATCATCAGTTTTGACAAAAGTTTCTAGCAACATCCTGTATCCTTTCATTTAAACTATGTTCCATTGTGGGAGTGTTGCATTTTAAAATGTGCGTTGTGTGTGACAGCTGTGGTTATAGCTGTTAAATACACAGCTAATGATGTTGCCAGTGGTATGATGAGGTGTTGGATTCCCTCAGGGAGCATGTTAGTGCCCAGCAGGATTACTCCTGTCAGGGGAACCAGTGTTTTACAGAGCAGGGAACCCGCTTGGCTGGGTTTTGTAGGAAGGATGTCCTGCAGGAGATAGGATGATATCCTCCTAGAAATGTTATTGTAGTTTATTCAAAAGAGGAGGTTTATTTAAGGGCACACTTCCCAAGTTTTTTTGTGTGCTGGAAAAAGAAAAAAAAAATTCTTTTCACTTGTTGTTTACACTATAAGCTCATTACTTACAAATTATTTTACATATTTGATGAGAACTAGTTAAAAGATCTATTTGTAGTGCTGTGGTACCTCTACCCACTGAGTCTCTGAATTCAAAGCAAAATTAAAGTGAAATGAGGATTAAAGGTCTAGAAGGTTGAACGTGAGGCTTGTAGCATTTTGGAAAGAAAGGAAGCGTGGTACTAATGGATATAAAGTAGAAGCACAATATATTGATGCATTTTATTAATTTACAGCAGCAAGATGGAATTGGTGCAGTGCTTGGTGTAGTGTCATGACCACTTGCCAAATAATAGCAATAAAACTCTGCAGGTGCTGAGGGGTCTTGTATATGATGATGGCAAATGTGATGATGTGGAAGTGACATTTATCCGCAAGTGTATAATAGTGTGCAGGCTGCAGAGGCAAAGGAATCATTGAGTGTTTTCTTGTAACTAGAAGTCATAGAATAGAACTGAGGTATGACAAAATTAGGTTTCATGTCAAAAGAAAGTCTCAAGGCATATTCTCTTTGTGTGAGAAGCTGTTTTGCAAGTGGGGTAGAAGCTGTTTTGTTACAGTTATTCAGAACTAGGACTGCATGATAAATTAATTTTTTAATTTTTTTAAAAAAGCATTTTGTTTAAAGTAGGATCCTTGATAGAGGCAGGAAGGGGATGACTTAGTGTCTCCATCGTTATCTTACTTTCAGACAACAATACAGAACCACTCCAGCAGACTGAAAGCTCATTAAATTGAAAATAAATGCCAAATATATGAACTTCATTGTTATTTTTCTTCCTGTTGGTGAAAACGTTTTCTGATGCTCATGCGTGGTGTGATACTGAAGGTGTGTGTCTTCTTCCCCCACGTGGGACAAATGGCTTTCTCCGCTCTTATCAGCAAGATGTAGATTTGTTGTGTTTATTTGGGAGGTGAATCTTAAAAATTAAAGGGAGATTTATCTTTTTTTTCCCCTCTTCCACTGGAGGAAAGGAAATAGAATTACAGGCCTTTATCAGCATCAACCTCATGTTTGTATCTGAAAGAGCCTCTGTTAAAGCCTCACTGTCAGTTTTACTCTAACTTGCGAATCATATTATTGATATCCATTAAAGCCCACATCCTAGCTAAAATATTTCCCTCTGTTCTCTTGTGTGGGTACAAATATTTCTGAGTATATGAAAATCTTGGCTGTGTTGCAGTTTCTTGCATCCTGGATTATTTTTAGACTCAAGTTCTCTGGTTTGCTTTTCTAGGATCCCCATGCTGAAGAGTTTGAAGACAAAGAATGGATGTTTGTAATAGAGAATGTAAGTTGGAATGTTGTTATGTGTTTTTTATGCATATAAGACTTAATCTTTTAAAAATATGAAAAGATGTTCAAATGCTGAAAAAGATTTCAGTAAAATTTGAGCTGCTGGACCACAATAAAGCCTTGCTCTGTAGTAAGGAAGGCTTATTAAAATACTTATTGTTATGTTACAATTAAAACACGGCAGAGGGGGAATAGTTTACTACATGCCTGGATTCCTTTCCTATAAGCATGAGCCTGCCTTGCATTAGTTTGCCATGAGCAATGGAGTAAACAAATTAGAACTGGGCTGTGACTCACTGTTTTTGGATTATGACACATTATTTCTGTATGAGCAGGAGAGTGAAAAAGTCAGAGCTGGGTTATGATATCTCTGCATCCCCAGTGGGAGTGCACCCTTCCTGGGTTTGAGTGCCACTCTTGAGTGGAGAACACAGGTTCACTGCATGCATTTTATGGGTTGAGGCAGAGTGGAAAGGTGGGACTGGCCCTGGTCACGTAGTGACAAGCGTGTGAGTCATGATGTGCTCCATGAGATCCCAGTCCCTTCACGGGTCTTGTGCACCAAGTGAAGACCCAAAAACCGCCTCCTCTGAATCTCTGACTTCTCCAAGTCAGGAGCTCCCAGAACTTCAGGGAGAGCTGAGCTCCCGAGGGCTGTACAAACAGCACACTTTGCCAAACAGCAGTGCTTAACATTGCATGGAGCAAGGGCTTCATGAAGTACTTTTTTCCTTTCCCTTCTCTGTGTTGGGCAGCAGCTTCCGCTCTGGGGCTGCCTCGGCTGAGAAAAGGGGAAGCTGCTTTACGTGGAGTTTTCTTGAAATGGAAACTTCTTTTTTGGAAAACATCTTAAAGGATTGTGGTATCAAGACAGAGTGTTTATTGCTCATTAATATAGTTTATTATGGACTGTTTCTCAGGAACATTATTTACTTTTTATGTTGTCTTTAAACAAACAAAAAAATTGCTCTTCTACCAAGTTATAATAGTACCACATAACACTGAAGTGTGGGGAAGCAATGGATTTTGCATGTTATCTTTTTTTTACCTAAAAAAGCTTTTTTTCTTGTCAATATCAGAAGTGATTTGGATCCAAAGCTAAGGTTTATTCTGATCACCAGTAACTGAACATTTGAAAGGGTTGAAACCAAAGTGCTTTATTTATACTTTTGTTTTTGAATGTCAAGTTTCTATTTTCACTTACGAGACTTGTGAATGCAGAACACAGTTTAGTTACTGTTTCCTGGAGTTTCCTTTTCTTTCTCCCTTAGTTTATTTTAGTCAGGGAAGTCTCCATCCCCAGTTGTCACCATACAAGTAACTCTGGATAAGACAATGTCAGTGTATTTCTCAGCCAAACCCTCTGGGTATAGTTGGATTTCCTGTCATGTTGCAGCAGATTTTTTTTTTTCCCCCAAAGTTTTTATGGGTGGTGTAGACTGACTTCATGTCCTGCTTTCTAACATGTTGCTTTTTTCATGTCAGCCTATTCCATATAGAGGTGGCAGTTGTGCATCTGCTCTGTGCTCTCCCTGCTTTCTGGCTTACACCTTTGCTGAGCAGTGAGGGAGTAATCTTTTGGTATGTGCAAACTTCTTTACAACCTTAGTTACGCTATTAGTTCATCTCACAAGAACTGCCAAATAGTCATTGGTGGGTAGATATTTATTCCTTGATTTTGGAGGATTTAGAACTAGTATTCTCCAAATAATAAATGTAGTAAATAGTTTTACTGCAGAAATTATTGAGAGCTAAAGCAACTATAAAAGTGGTTGCTTTCCATCACCTTTTTTTTTTCTTTTTTCTTTTTAATACTGGAAGATACGGAGAAACTCTTTTTCCCAGAGTAACAGCTCCACTTAGTGGTGGATGAAAACATGTTCATCGATTCGAGCAAGTGACAAATGATCCAATGGCTGGCTGACATCCCAGAGCATGTAACACCAGCCTGTTAGAAATCGGGGAGCCCGGGAGGCAGGAGGTTTATGTCCTCACTCCCTAAATTGTAAGCTTTTACTCACTTCGGGCCTAAGCAAGGGGACATTTACAGTCCTTCGGGACTTTTTCCTTTCTGTCCGAGGGTTTTCTCTGCCATAGGAGGCTGCAGGGTTTCCCTCCCACCTTGGTCAGGAACACTCAGAACACAGAATGCTGAAGTCCGAAAAGCCTATGGGTGTGCTTTAATTGTGAAGCTGCCTGAATTCTGCTAAAAATGTTGAGGTTTTTTTCATTAGTAGCATTAAAAGTCATTCTCCAAAATAATTTTGTAATGCTTTAGTATGGCTGAGCAAAGATCAGCTAAATGAGATATTCAGCTGCAGTTTGATGCCTCTGCTGGTGGAAGCTGCCAAATTCAAACCAAGATTATTCTGCACTTTCAGAGGGATTTTTAAGTAGTGGTGAGGTGATTTGTGCAAGATAACTATGTTGTAAATTAAAATGAAGCAAGATACTTGGTTTTCTTTTTGGCTGTTTTCTTGATTGGGGTATATGTACATTACTTCATGACCTTGGTTACTGTAAGATTTTTTTTCTAAGCATATTTTTATTGTCTGAGTCACTCTGTGTTTGTATTCTGGTAAGTGAACTTCGTCATCTACTGTGTGTCTAATCCATAAATAGTTGGATCATAGAGCAGTTTCTTATTATATAAATATTGATATTAATTTTCCATCAGCCTTTTCCATGTCTTTATCTCCTCCACAACTGCATTCTTTGGATATTTACCGATAACTTTCTTGTCTCTAACTTCATCTTTCTTTAACCACACTCTGTGTAATTGATTAACTGCTTTTTCTTGTCAAGTTCTTGGAATTCTCTTGGGATTTTTTATGTTCTTTTGGATAATAACATTGGATGTTCAGATTGGCTGTTGCAAGCAGGATAGCAAGAAATTTGTAACTGGAAATATGAGTCAAAGCATGGAAAAGCACATAATAACATCCTCAGAGGACGATATTTGCTTGTTTACTGACAGCTTTGTAGACAGCTACCTCCTACATTCTTAAATGAAACTGAAAGATCCGTAGAATGTTTTCAGACTTGGTCTATGAAACAACTTTTCCGGCTTTTTGTAACAAAAAAATTTTTTTTGAGCCCAGGTTTGTATCTCTAATAGCTTATAAGTGGCATACCGATAGATTGCCACGTTCATAGTAGGGTTCCCCATCTTCCCTCCTGTGCCTGTGTTTCACCTTTGTCTGTGGGTTACTCACAGAGCTCAGGGTTGTGAGCGAGCCCTTTCCAGTAGCATTGATGGAATCGAGGCACTGGCAATCATTGCTGTGTCCCTGATACTGCCTGTATTCCTCTTCTTAAGTGGCAAGCTTATTAACACACAGTCTTTGCTTAGAACAGGAGAGGAAATCACAGACCTACCAATTTGGCAAATTAATGGAGAAAAATGCCCCACCTGTTTTTGAAGCTTTTCTCATAGATTCATGTAAGCTGGAGCTGGAGGCAGCCTCACCTGACTTGTACTGTTGCCTCAAGGCAGCGTAATTCCAGACAAATGCTTGCCTAAACTGTTTTAAAAATTTTTTTAAGATGGTCTCTCTGTAGAATTGCCAGCCAGCCTCTTCAAGTCCTCCACTCTCCTGCTTGTTGGGAATCGTTCTGGCCCAGATCTTTGTTGATGCAGTTTCAGGCGGCTGCTTCTTGTCTCAGCAATTACAGCCATGGAGAACAGATTCTGCTTTCCATGTGGCTGGAGGCTCCCTCCTTCTCGCCTCTGACTAATCAACCCCAATAATGTGATCGTGGTTACGTATGGGATTTCATTTCCCATGATTGCATTAGCAGATCATTAGCATTCCCTCTCCATGGACTCATTTATGTGAGGGAGTGCTTGGTGTCCTGCTCTGCTCCTGCTGCCCATTGTTTTCAGGGACCAGCAGCACCCAGCTCTGCCTGCACACCATCACCTACCTGGAGCAGCATTCCAGGTAGCATTTCCAGGCTATTCATGCTTGGAAACTGAACTCACTGCTGCATCTGTCCTTTCTAGAGAGTCTTCCAAAATGTTTCAATGCCATTTTAGACCACAGTTTTCTAATGATCCCCTTTTTAATATTAAGGTAATATGTGGTGAAAAAACCCCACGCCAACATTTCAAGCTTGACAATGATTTATAAGATGTCAGATGTACATCCTTCTGTGAGACACAGCTATGCTTCCAGTTATTTTGTTATATCTTAATCAATAAAGGTATTCTAAGTGTTTTTTTCAGGATAATATGTCCAATGGAACTGCTGAAATGAGAGAAAAAAGGAGTTTAGAGTTTCCTGTTCATGCTAGCCTACAGCAAAGAGTTACAAAGACTGACAAGTTTAAGCTGAAAAAATGAGTTCTGACTTTTCCTTCTGTCTGTCACTCTTGCATCCCTTCAGGAACCCCAACCCAAAAAGAGTTCTGAACTGACCTCCATTCAAATGTCAGCCAAGCCTCTAAATGAAAGAAACATTAGAAAATGTTACCGAACATTTGACATAATCCAGCCTCATTTTATTGATGCAAGTGTGGTGTTTTGTGGTTGTCAACCCCAGTCCACCCTTCCCCCCATCGCTCCCGAAATTCTGTATCATGGTTGCTCATGATGATTTCTCATTTTGAATGCCCTGAAGCATGTTTTATCATTCACAGGTTTGGAGAGATTATTTCTCTCTGTTAAAATGCCTATACATTATTTTTAGGCATGACCACACAAATAAAGGTGATAAGTAGTGTGAAAGAAATGGGAAAGAGAGGGCAGGTGGGTGGGATATAGAAAGAAATGAATTTGTTTCTAGTCTTAAAGGAGACCAGTCTTAAATGTGATACAGTAAAATGAGGTATTAGCAAGAAGTTAAGTTTTCATTAGATAACAGCTCTGAATCTGTTGTTTTCCAGATGAAGCTTTTCGAGAAATAGCTCACTGGAGTGGGAACAGTAATTAGCCCAGAATTTTTGTAAAATCATACTTTTTGTACTGAGCGGTTAAAATTGCTTTTACTACAGCACTGCTGCATCATGAACCCTGCAAGAACAAGTTTTGCTTTATTTCCCAATGAAAGCCCAAGTCTAATCTTCCCGCCTGTTTCTGGAAGTAAATGTTGGGAAGCAAATGCCGGCATAATGTAGGGAATTGAAATTCTGAGTACTGCTGATGCCGTTTGCTGAAAGAACCTCAGGAAAAAGAATAGGATGATTCCTTGTTTACTTATCAGTTGCTATACCAGAATGTATTACAAAATCGTGGCTATCTCTTCTAGTGCATCTTTGTAGCATGTGGGAGCTTAAGCTTAAACTGGCTATTTCCTTTGTTTTAAGAAAAAAAAAAAAACAACTAAAAAAACCTCTCTATCCATTCATTTAGTATTTTTTGACTTGAAATAAATTTTTGCTTAAAATAAGAATTTGACCAAGTTAACCTTTTTCTGAATTAAATGTCTGCATTTAATATATTTAGAAATAGCTCATAGTTCAGACATGCTTTCCTGGTCCTTTAATTCCCCTGTCATATTCTACTGTGTGTGATTATGTGAACTGTGACTGGCTGCCTGTGTAAATTAGGCCGAGTATTCCGGACTAGAAGGAGCTAGGAATTCAATGCTGCTTTGTCAGCTGTCTCGCTCTTGCTCTGCTTTAAATATAATAGAGAATCAGAAAACTTGTTTTACTTTTAGTTTTTGCTTACATTAAATATTGAGCACTTTGTTCTAGTTGAGAAATCTCCGAGATTAGTTTTTTGGAGCAAAACTTGCAGAAATTGTCGTCTTAATCGGCTGCTCTGGCTGTAAAGGAGCCAGGGTGGAAAATCTTCCTCAGAGGCCTGATCCTGTGCCTTTCAGTAGTGCATTATTGCTCCTTGTGTGCACCATGATGGCATTTCTGGGCATTTTTTGACTAAAAGTGGAATATGATCAGGGACAGGGTCCTGATTTGGGAAAGGAGCAGAAGAGAGTCTTGTGCACAAGAGCAGATCACTCGGTTTTAGGGTGTCTGGGAGTGGGTGAGTCTCTTGTCTGTCCAGACCGACCGTATGGGGGTCCCTTACTTAAACAACCCCCTTGGATTTGGCATCTTCTCTGAAAAATACAGAAGACAAAGGAAGTGGAAGTTACACTTGAGTTCTGCCAGGGAAATTTTACACCAAATGCTGAAGGACAAGTAAATTGCCACCTGTATTTAGGGCAAATGTTACACGGTCAAGGCACGACTGTGAGTGTTTTCCTCTATGTTCCAGCACACAGTGGAGGCACCAGCAGCCCTGATTTCAGGTAGGCATTGTGAGGGCAAGCACTGCATAAGCTTTTCTGAACAGCTCAGTCAATGAATTGATGTTTTGACCCATAGCCACCCCCATATTCCCAAGAAGAGCCTGGTTGTTGCTTCAGATGGTGCTTACTCAGGCCATGCTGCTTGATGTCTGCACTGTCATTTTCCTTCCAACTAAAAGAAGACTGTGGCCAGATCACCTGAAATTAGGGCCACCATTAATCCTTTTTGTCATTAATATGTAATAATGTATTAAGGCAGAGCTAAGAGATGACAAAAATTTTATTTAAATGAGAATTTTAGAGAAATTGTTAAAATAACTTCTAATATCTAATTAACTTTTTACACTTTTAATACCTTTTTTTATCTTGAATGTGTATGGAATGTGAGTCCATCTAACTTCTCTCCACTGTGTTTTTTTCAAAATTTTCTTTTTTTATTTGATCTTCATCTCCTAAATGAAATGCAGTGCCCAACCTGTCCTTTAAATAGTGTTGTTTCTGATGTTGTGTTAATAGCTGCACTAAGTGGATCTACATCAAATATAATTTGTCAGATGATATGACAGCTTTGAAAACTGTATAGCATTTCAGCTTAAAATTTTCTGGTAAAAGAGACATTTCATTTTCTCATATTTATGCTACAGTCACATGGGAGAGGCTTGCAAGTGGCAGCTGGAGGGAGAAGGGCACTGGGCACTGGCAGCCTGGGTGTGAGGCACTGTAACATTTACAGCAAATTTATACGGTTATTATTGATTCACAGTGGTAAAATACAACTGCTTTCTAAATTGCTTAGAACCATTTTGTTTAGGTTTTTGATGGGAGGTTATTTCCTGCTAGAAGAACATTTCACCTAATGCTGAGTGTACTGTGCAAGACAACTGATTGGAGTTGCTATCAGTGGTGTTCTTTGCCAGCTGGAGGGAGGAAGCTGATAAACAAGGCAGACAGCTTTGGAAGCAAACCTCTAATACTACATTAGGCACGTTTTAAAACCAGCAGTGTGTTTCAGCCACTCGTAGCATATGTTTATTCATAGAAAATCAGCAGTAAAATACACTTTCCAGTGCATGCAAGAGCCAGAGTCTGCATGAGGTCGTTTCTCTTTCAGACATCAAATACAGGAGAGTGTCTTGGTAATTGTTTTACAGTGGGGTTCTAATCATACTTCGGGCATAAGCTGAGCCAGGCAACTTGCCTTTTAATAGAAAAGTATTTGATTTTAAGCTTGTTCAGCTTGCCATGTTTTTTTCTGGTTTTATGTGTCTGAGCGTGTTTTTACATCTCCATACAGTCACAGTGATGTGTTTGTTCTCAATGTGGTTCAGAATATCATTTTGTAAAATACCACTGTCTGGGGCAGCATTATGATGGATAAATCTCATTTTTGACCTGCTAGCTGTATGGTGTTAAAACAGCCTATGCTGCAGCCAGGTAGTACGAAATATTCAGAGGAGAAAATGGAAAAAATGGCAATGTGTTTAATGAAAAATATTTTTGACATAAATCACCTTCAAAGGCAGATAATCTGGGAGTCAAATTGAATATTTTGGTTGATTTGAGATAATACCTTGCAATTGCATGTACTCAAGGTATGGAAATATGTGTCAAAAAAGAATGAAAATACACATTATTTTGTAAAATGTAGCTCTTCATTAAGCAACTGGATAGGATTGTACATGCACGCAGTTGTAATTTAACTGAGAGCATATGATTTAAAAATAGTGGCCACCAGCAGAACTGTAACCAGCTGACAGGAAAATAAAGACTTCTGGCCTCCTGAAAACCCTTGTTATTAGGAAACCCATCTGACAGCGTAATAGCACTGAGTGTTATTGCCTTCAGTCTCTTATCTTTGGTTGTTAGCTGTCTTATAACAGACTCTAATATAATAGAAATTAATTGACCTCCATAACTTAATTGATGCCATTTCATTCATTTCCCTCCCAGCATATTCTTCATTCTGAATTGATGCTGTGTGGTCAGAATGTGTTTTTTTGTGTGAAGTTTCTCTGTTCTCATTGTTTTGCATTATATATATCAGGGCCAAATTGCTTCTTGGATCTTGACAGGCAGCAGAAATGAGCTTTTTCTGGTTTAGCTTAAGTGTGGTGGCAACCTGAGTCTTGGCTGGAAAAATTGCCTGAATAAAATGGTATTGAAAAGTGCCATAAAGGACATTTTGTAATTGTTCAGTATTTTCTGTTTCCATGTACTAGCATAAATATAAAATGAAACGATTTCTGCTGGATTTGTGACCCATACAGAGTTGCATCCCTGAACTCAAAAGTTGCTGTTATGAGCACAGTGGGCTGTATGTCCTGGTTCTTGCCAGGACAGGGTTAATTTTTGCAGAAGTCAGAAGGGGGGGCATGGCCAGCACCCAGAGCTTATTCTTTACCACCTCAGGTCGTTTTCCAGGGACAGAGGAAAGGCTTTTTTCCGACTTGCATCTATTGTCAGGGGGTTTCACATGTGAATAGTTCATTTCTTGTGCCCTCTACCATTAGTGTTGTTGCTGTTCCTGTTCCTTTCCTTATCTCATTGCTGTTTCCAGTAAATTTTTCTTATCTCAACCTGTGATCTTTATCTTTTGTGCCTCCAACTCTCCCTCCTCTTCATCCTCTCCAGGAGGAAAGAGAGAGGGAGCAAACAAGCAACTCAGTGGTTTGGAAAGTCTCAGTGGGAGCACTAAATTGGGAAGTATCATTCCTAAACCACCACACTGTGGTTTCAGCATGGTTTCTTACATTTTCCAGTGGCCTGAAAATTTATATATATATAAATATATATATACACCAAGCATCAGTCATTTAAAGCCTGAAGATGATACAGTTGTGTGTTATGTTACATGTTAAATAGCAGTATTTCTGCTTCTGGTGTGTTTTCTGTAGACCAGAACTGAGGACAAACTGACCTGCCCTTCCTGGCAGCGTGGCAGAATGGCAGGCTGACAGGAAGGACGCCAGGTTCTCCAAGTTTGTTTTAATACCATGTGCAGCATAGCCTGAGATAGGAAACTGCTATGTCTGACCCTGAGGACTTTGCTTGCTAGAAATAAATACTCTTACTAGTTTTCAGAGATTTCCTTTAAAGACTTAGTTTTTTTATATAGTTTTTATGATTTAGACTGTAAGAGTATTTTGCTCAGCAAAGGATAAGATTAAAGAAACTCTCCTAAGCTTTGCTCCTTAAAGCACAACATCTCCATGAAACAGTTCCTTGTCACAGGAAGGCACAGCCAAAAAAAAAAAAAAATCAAAGAACACATGCAATATTTACCAAATCAGAAGTGATGTTGAAATTGTCTCTCTTAATTTTATCAGAAAAGTAGATCTTTGAAAGGTAAATTCATTACTTTTCTTTTTCCCCCCCATGAAGAGTGAGGAGTTATTTGGAATGAGAGGTTTGGTAGTGCTTTCCACGTTTGAGTGCTAAATAAATTCAAAAGAGAGTTTGAAAAGAACATAGAAATCAACAGCCATCAAAATCTGTCTCTGACAAAACCTTATACTTTTTCACCTCTCCTCCTTACCCCCAGGTTGCTGGGTTTGTTTTTTTCCCCCAATGCTACTGTTCTGGTATTTGCTTTCCTTTAATATATCTTTGAGAAGATATTCATATTCATGCTAGTTCAGATGAAAATGAGAAGTCCAAGATGCAAGGCCAGAGTGGTATAAGAGTGAGGGAAGTGCTCTCGCAGAATTAGCTCCAATAAGTGCCCAAAACCCCAGTGACAGAGGTATCGGATACTTGCTTCCAGGAGCAGCCACAGGAAGGAGTGTGATGTGTTTGGGAGGATTTTATCGGTGTATTCATCAAGGAAAGGACAAAGTGGAATATTTGAAAAATAACCCTAAAAATCTGTCAGCAAAGAATCAGTATAAAGTTTTTGTGCTTGTTGTTCCATGAATCATCTGCATAAATGCTCCCCATAATTAGTTTTAATTCATATTGTATAACTTTAATGACATAGTGTAACCAAAGAATCTCATTTATTAGGAAAGATTTGAGGTATTAAATAAATATACTGCCTAAATAACTAGTATGGACACTGTTAAGGAAGGGTATTATCTCAAAGAATATTCCCGTAGAACAACTGTAGAACAACTTGAATGTTTCCCCTGGGCTTCAGTGCAGCCTATTCCATCACTACCTGCATCCTTCTCGACCGTCTCGCCTTTGGATGAAGCAAACCTCTGCTGCTTCATGAAACCAAGCTCTTTCTGTCTTTTAATTTCTTAATTTCTCTTACTCCTATTGTGAAATACTTTGGGAAGTAGCTTAGCATCACTTTGATTCCTGCTAATTCCTTCATTTTATTTTTCCTCCCTTCTAGTTCAGCTGTTGGAAGTTTGTGTACAGGTTTCCTGTGAAGGGTTGTCGTTGTGTAGAAATGGTGCTGCCCAGTCTAGTGCTCCCACTGAGACTCTCCAAACCATGTGCTGCTCTCTTGCTCCCCTCTCTATCCCTGAGCAGAGGATGGAGAGAAGGCACAAAAGGTAAAGATCCCAGGTTAAGATAATAAGAGTGGTATAGAATGATCTCTTTGTCTCAGAAGAACTAGGGCCTCATTTACCTTGAGCATTTCTTGAGCATGGACATTTCTTTGTTGCTACCATAGGAGAAGTATGATCGAAGTTATGTGCTTTAAAAAGTCAGTGGATGTGCTGGTGTGGTCATGGCTGTTCAGCTGATTTGGCTTTGGAGCCAAACCCTTTCAGAAGTGAAGAGAATTGTGTCTTGTCTTCATCAATTACATTCAAATCAAGTTTTTTTGCAAGTACAGGATGCAAGGTGTTATTTTAAGTGATAGCTGAGTTTCTGGAAGTCACAGTGTGAATGGCCATGATCTGGTGAGACACAACTGAGTAATCTTCAGTCTCATCCATACTGTGCAAAACTTTTCTGTGTCCCATGGCATGTGCAAAATGATTTTCCTATAGTAGCAAAATCACCACGGTTTTTAGAAAGACACCATTCTTTTTCATTGGAGAACATCTGTCTCAGTGCACTGGAAAGTGAAAGGGAGGTAGGGAGAAGAAGGAAGTCGAGGGAGGTAATTCTGCCCTTCTATGAAGTTCTGGAGGGGCCTAACCTGTAATGCTGGGTCCAGGTCTGGGCTCTTCTGTACAAGAGAGACATGGAGCTCCTGGAGTGAATCCAGTGGAGGGCTATGGAGATGATGAGGGGACTGCAGCACCTCAGTTATGAGAAAAGGCTGAGGGAGCTGTCCTGTCTAGCCTGGAGAATACTGTGAGGGGTTCCTGTCGATGTATATCACTATCCGAAGGAGGGTGTCCAGAGGATGGAGCCGAGCAGTAGGATGAGAGGCAACAGGCAGAAACTGGAACAAAGGAAGCCCTACCTGAACAAGAGGACGAAAAGCTTTACCGTGATAGTGACTGAGCACTAGAAAGATTTCCTAGAGACCTGGAATCTCCCTCATTGGAGATACTCCAAAGCCATCTGGATTCAGTTCTGAGTAACATGCTTTAGGGGATCCTGCTTGAGCAGGGAGGTTGGACTAGATGACCACACTGTGGTTCCTTCCAGCATTACCCGTTCTGTGAATCCGTGTGATTCTTTGGAAGTGTGTTTTAGTTTGGTATTGGTTGGTTGGTTGGTTTTTACCTGCCAGGCAAAGCTGAGTTGAAGTAATGGGCTGTTTCGCAGTAAACTATCCATATGAAAAGGCCAGTTGTGTGGGTGAGATTGAACTCCTGTGCTGAAGAACAATCCATCAGGTCATCCTTGCTTCAAATTGCTGAGTAATGCTGGGGATACTCACCACTATCACTGCAGGGAGGAGCTCTCATGTTTTCTTCAAGTTTTAGTATGAATATGGATTAACAAGTTTTAGTATGAATATGGATTAACAAGTTTTAGTATGAATATGGATTAACAAGTAATCTTTAACTGAGTTTGATTTGAAACTGGGTACAGTGGCACAAGAGATTGTAATTATTCTCCCCACCCTGTATCAGACTTCTTGTCCCATTGCTAGCTGGGAGGCTTTTGAGAGGTTATTAAGGCTGTTCTCCACGTGTCCTCTGGTGCATGATAGCAGAAACAATTCTGGAGCCTGTTGACCCAGAATGGTGACAAACAGGAACGTCTTCGACGTGGTGGTGCCAGCAATTGGGCTGGACCTTCAGAATTCAAAAGGAAGGAAATGACCACCATCTCTTAGCACCTGAATTTCCCCAAAAGCTTTAAAAATTATGGCAGTTTGATCCACCCTGTGTAGTGTGTCCTGGTGAGAACCCCCTTGCAGAACACTAGCTTTGCACAGTGCTGGCAGTGTGCTACGACCACTTGATGGCAGCCTTTGATTTGGTACATGCCTCATTAGCCGTAGCACAGCGCAGTGTAGCTGTAGTATTTGTAATGGAATAACACATAAGAACTAAAGACTGCAAGGTATCTGGTTAATGTAGAGATGAAATGAATGAAACAGCAAGGCTAAGCTTTCCTGACCCTTCATGAGAGAATAGATGAAAAAAGGAAGAATGAGGTATTGTGCCGAAGGGAGATGATGAAATTCAAGATCCACACACATAATCTCTGGCTCAGCCTCTGAAATGTTAATCCCTGGCTGGAATTATTTGAGCTGTAGATTGCAATTTATCATCAAAATGGCACTGTGTCAAACAATACTTCTTGTATGTGTAATGTTTAGAACTATCCAATTTTAATATAAAATGGTTCACAGAGCACTGTCTAATGTTTAAGTAGCAACTCATTAAGCTCAGGATGTTTTTGCTTATTTCTGTAGACTTGTGGTAATCACATAGATTTCTATTCCATAGATTGCTCTTTGAGGTTTTTACTGGCCATATAGTGTATTTGAGGGAGTGACTTGTTTTGAGCAGAGCAGTGACAGCTGATGGGACTACTTCATAGTAATTCTAACACAAAGTGGCCAGGATGTTTATTTTGAGGTGCTCAGTTAATTTTTACAATGAAGAAATCTGCCAAAAGTTTGTTGTTGGCTTAAAAATCCCCAGGATTTGAGATTAATGTTTGGCCAAGTTGTGCAAACAATTATTTTGAGGTTACAAAAAATATTTTCTCATTATGTTTTACAAGCTAGAATGCCCTTCAGGTTTTTCTTTCCTTGCTTTTAAAGTATGCCGGTAGAGGGAGTAGAAAAATTACCATCCAGTAAGGATAAAATATTCAGCACTAAAATTCAACCCTTTCTCCTTTAGAAATCTTAGTTTTTCTTACTGTGGTCTGTTACTGAAAGTAAAAGAAGATAAGCATGGTCCAGATAATTTCTGAAATGTAAGGCTGTGTGAAACAGCATAATTATTAGAGAAGAATGTTTAAATCCAAATATATATTTAGAAATATGAACTGCAGTTTTTTTCCCCGGGCACTTTTGGTTTGTTTGAAAATTCCAAAGTGATTTTATTGGTACAGCAAACCCCAGCATGTTTTAGTGCATGCTAATTAATTAATTTCACTGCATTTATTTTGAAAAGTGTCCTCTATATAAATGTGCAATTAAATTGTGTTAGGCTTTTGCAAAAAGCTTAAAAACGGGGGGTGGGGGTGGAGTGGGCTGTTGCATGTCTTGCATTTTGTGCTTGGAAAAGGTGAGAGACTGAAGGAGGAGAAGGGAGGAAGAGGAGTGTGAACCATGCCAGCCTGTCAAATTTGTAATTCCTCTGTAGAAGTTGTTTCAGAAAGTACTGAGATTTGAAGCAGAAACTATTTGGGATCTTCCCATGTTTAAAAAGTCTCTTTCAGCGTGGTGGTAATTAAAATCTCCTCTAAAAAAACATGCCAGTATCAACAAGAGATTTTCCAAGTGTTTGGTGTGTTTAGCAGGTATATACCCAGCGTTTTGGGATCGCAGGCCTGACTGAGCAGTCGTGATGGCTGTGAACTGAACTATGAAGGAGACATTTGTCTTGGAGTGGGACCTTTTGTGTTAATCCTTCCAACCTTTATATCCTAGCATTTCGTGATGATATTTAGTCAACAAATAACTTGTATTGTGCACTTGTGATCCCTCTCCACCAGCAGTGGGTGACTGTGTGGAATAATAGATAAGAATTATTATTTTATTTTTTTATTTTTCCTGCACTGTGGCCGTTTTTCCTCAGAGGCTGGTGCTTAAGTGGCAGATATAGTTTCTGGATTGGTGTTTATAAGTGGATGCTCAGGAGATGAACGTGATTACATTGAGTGTAGCTGTTTATTTGTGCATGCAGTTGTTTTCTGTGCACCCAAGATAAACATGTTATCAGAGTATTTCTGAGCACAGATATTCATGTCTTAAAATCACACATACCAGTGAAGCTTCACTGCTACCTGCACAGCCCAAACACACTGGGCACAGAGTATGTAAGCACAGTCACCAGAGTTCTGCTTTAGAAAAGGTATTTTTCTCATCTGACTGCCTTTTGCATGTCTCTGTGGTGTGCGTTGCTAGATCAGATTGCTGTTTCTGGTTTTTGCTGCTGCATCAGCCTTGGTATTTTAGCTGTTCAGGCTTGTACTCACTGCCTTGCTGATGTTCTGCCTCTGTGTTAGTTCTGTGAGTTACAAGGAGAACAGGCATGCTTTCAGAAATGGGTATGGGACAACATTGCACAAGGGTGTATTTTGTGCTGTAGCATCTATTTTTATTAGGTGGTTAAAGTTTTTGCAACTTAAAATCAGTCATCCCTTAATTGAGTCTATGGTATGGGTTTTTTTGGCTTAAAAATATGATCTAAACGGCACGTCTTTAGTATAGTCAAGAAAGTTATGCTTTAATTCTTTCACATGGCTATGAAAGATAAAACCCGGGTTTGGTAAGTGAGGAGTTCAAATTTGGTTTGGTAATGGCCTTTTTGCCAGGTATTTTGACCCCTACATTCTGTAGGAATTTGAGGATCCAATTTGGCTAACTTAGGAACATTGAGCTATTTAAATGTTTGTTTAAACGAGATATACGTACAAGATGCCTAATTAAGATTTATGTGTCCCCCTTTTTCAGCATGGTGCTAATTAAACATAAAATCTGTCTTTAAACCAGAAATTGTACAGAAGCAAGTCACAGCAAATCTTGATAGTGTTGTTTTGTGTTCTGGCTGGAAATGCTATGAAGTTGTCTGTTACAGAACAGCTTTTAGATTTGTCTGGGATGTGTACATGGATTTCACTGTTAGGCTTTTAAAAATTACTTTCTTCTAAGTCAAGATTTCAAATTGCTGTACATAGAAGGAACAAAAGAGTTTTTTAACTTCTTGTCTCTAAATTTTTTCTAGGTAATTCTTATGTATTTTAGAGCTGTAGATATCGGGGGGGGGGGGGGGGGAAGCCAGATTTATGTAAA
>JAWWES010000115.1:14971414-15002176 GCA_035583135.1 Lophotriccus pileatus
CCCCCCCCCCCCCCCCCCCCCCCCCCCCCCAATCCAGATTTATGTACAGTGCCTGTGGATTTTTTTACTGAAGCGAAGCTAATGGCTGTCAGTGAAAGTTCCTTCTGAGCTTACTGTGATATCTGGCTTCTATATTTCTTTATAAGAAGTGTACTAAAAATAAATAGTGGCAATCAGTCTCTGTTAGGATTTTAACTTCAAGTTTATCTTGTGAAGGAACCCAAGTTTAAGTGCCTGAGCAAATTTTGACCAGATAGCATCAAACAGATTTTTGTTGTACATGTTGTGAGCTTTTGCATTCCTGAGCTAATTGGATGTAAAGTGTCACGTAGAATTGTAGTATCTGTTGGTGAACCTGGGCAGACAATAATAATTACTAGGTTGAAGTGTGTTTTCTGTGCAGTTGAAGCCCAACAGTATATCCTGGTTTTTATTTGGGATAGGTCTGGTTTAATGTTAGTTTACAATTATTACTCACAGGGCATTATCATTTCAGATCTGTGCATCTACTTTTAAGGTACGCCAATTGCTGTAATTAATTAAAGTGCTGCAGATGCTGCTGGTTAAGCCAATTTAAAGAACAGAGCGTGAATTTCCAGTTATGTGAGCTAGATAATGATAATGCCTTAACGTGGCAGTCACTCCTGTGAGCCAATTACTGCTCAGATAGCTGAAGCAGGGCTGTGGTTCACTCTCTACCTTCGTCCATTCCGAGAATACGTCTCCTTTTTATGCCTTTTGCTGCTGAGTAATGTCAGTTTTCCTCCCTGGTTGTGGGGTGGTCCGACTGACAGCTTTTACTCCTAATAAGCTTAGAGGTAATAATCCCAGGCCTGTAGGTCACATGAACAATATGCCTTTTAGTTTCATTTTTTCCTGCTCTAGTTTTGCCAAAGCATCAGGCTCCCTGTAATATTATATGAGTGCTATTGCTGACTACCTGGGACTGAAGCACTACTTTCTAATAATTGATGAATGCAGATGTCTTGTAAGTGCTTTTACGTAGCAATAATGATGAGATTAAGCCTGCCTATGTTTTGAGTTTTTTGGTTTTGGTTCTCTTTTCTTTTTTTAAATTGCTTTTATTTTGGAATATTTTTATGTATGAATGGATCAAATATTAAGTTAATTAACGTTGAAATTTTTTGCAAATCCATGTTAGGTTAACTTCACAGCCAAGAAGTAGAGAGGAAAATATTTTCATTCAAGATACTCTGTGTTTATTAATTCATTCTTTTTTTTTTTTACATGACAACATAATACATTAATAAATAAACCATTATCAACATCTTTGCCTTTTGTACACATGTGAACTTGTTTCTAGGGGAGCTTTAGAAATGCTGAAAGTACTTGTGCCTGTAAGACTCCAGGAATGTTCCTGATGTAACTGGAATGTGGAGAATAACATCTTTTAAAAGAATATGTAAAAACTGATTATTTGAAACTGATATTAACTTTATATCACTTATTTTTATGAGTTATAAATTGTGCAAGTCTAATAATAATACATTTAGATATTTTTAACAGTGGGAAGTGGTATAATGTGGGACATACTTGCTGTTTGACTTGCCAATGCCCAATTTCAAGTTTCAGGCTTAGACCAGGGAGGGTCTGTGCTGTGAAACTTGTCTTTATTTTCCAAGCCAGCCCTGTGATTGTGTCAGGTACATTTGAGCAGGGCTGCTAATGTATTAATACCCTGAGGAGTGGCAGCCCCTTAGGACTGTGGAGTGGCTGAACCTGAAGAAAATGAGTGCAGCTGAGTTCATATGCAAAGTGGGGAGAGAGTGGAATTTTCCCAGAATCAGAGCAGAAAGAACAGGTTTTCTTCCTGGATCTGTAAACGTAAAGCCTTAAAGGTCGGGGAGGCCTCAGACAGCCTGGGGTAGATGCGTGGAGAATGGGCCCTGGAGAGGAACAGGGGAACATTGTTTTGTAGTAGCTGAAGCTTGGGCCCAGACGGAGGAGGAGGAGGAAATTGGCTGCAAAGGAGAGTCCATAATTTCTGGGAGGGAGTGGAAGAGAACAGAGTGCACTACTTAGATGTCTCTGGCCTCATTCCAGAGAGTGGAAATAAAGACAAGAAAGCGCATGTGAGCATTTATTGCTTTGTGCTTTTGTATGTTCTTATGTGACCTGAAGCAAAGAAGAAAAAAAATCTTTTTGGAGATCCTTAAAAAAAATAAATCTTTGTTTCAATCCAACCATCCCCTGTCTGCAAGGTCAGGGAGCTGAATTCACACAGGCTGGAACAGGAAGAGTAAATCTCCATGAAATAGTGCATGAAAATGCAACCACATGTGATGACTGAACTGCTCTCAGTGCGTTGCTGTCAAAGCAGGTGGTTTCTTGCTCCGTCCTCTTTGCTCCCCACTTTGTGTGCAGCAGCCCCTTCCATGCTGGTGCTCACCTGGCCTTCAGAGAGCTCAGTTGTGTGACCCAGCTGAAACACTGTGGGGTTTTTTTTCTGGGTGAGTTTTCTTCTGGTTTAGTGAGAGGAACCAGACTCTGAAAGAAGAGCCAGTAAAGTGCCAGGGCTGCTGCAAGGCAGAAGCATATGGCTGGAAAAGTGGGATTCAGGTAGGAGTTGAGTTAGGAGACAGACTCTGTCCGATGGGCTGCAGTCAGGTAGGAGTTGTTATGTTGTGCCTCTACTCTGGAGGAGAGTGTTGAGGTGAGGGGTGTGTGTCTGGGACCCCTCATGCTTTTTGTGCCCTGCAGGAGCCCACACCTTGTGCTGCAGCACAGCTGCTCTAGATGGGCTTGTTTGCCTTCGCTGGCCCTTTTTTGATCAAAACAAGATTTCCATCTCTCCTCTCCTGCCGTCCTCTCATCCAGCGCTGTGGAATTTCAGGGACACCCCAAGAAATAACTGTCTTCCATGTGGAGAACTAGCCATCCTTTCTAAACCCAACTTCCATCAAGTTTCCCTTGCTTTGACCTGTTTCTATCCTCACATTATGGTAGGACTCTCTCTCCTTGGCAGTGAAATGAAAACCCTAAGTTCATGCTTTCGTCTTGGAGAGGTTTAAGAAAGATACTGAATAGACTTATTTTTGTAACATAGGGACGTTGGGGAATGTTTTATAAAACCACGGCTTGTTGTTGGAAGTTTAAAAAAGAGCAAAAGTGTGGCCAGACCTCCTCCTAACCTGAGTAAGAGCTACACTTACTCTGTATAGTTACACTAAAAATAAATCCCCTCTTGCAAAAGTTTGCATAATGCTCTGCAGGTGAGCATGTGTCTGTGTGCATGGGTTTGTTTTCATGTGCTGTAAACCCCGAGATAGAATCTCCTGGTTTATAAAGGCTAATAATTTGTTCCGAAATTTAACAAGGTGCTTAATCATATGGCTTTCTTTAAGTTGATTTAATTACAAGTAGGTCGTGTGCTTGAAGTTAGGCTTGCACTTAAATACCTTCCTTAACCGAAGTGCATCTTTTGGTGTCTTTATATCACAGTGTTTAATGGACATGGGGGATCTATGGGCCTTATAGCACGTGTTGCCCTGTGATAGCTGGAGGCAGTAACAGTAGATCAGGGCTAAGTTCTCAGTGACAACTGGCTACAAGAATCCATAAGACTTCTTAAATGCCTCTTCATTTTCATTGTATTTTTTCGTGTAATAGAAGACAAATTCTGTAAGAATGATTTGTTGTCTCTCCTACTTAGTTTTGAGGTCTTTTTTTTTCTTGGTAAAAGTTTTGTAATGCAAGTAATGTTTAAAGAAATCAAATTGGGGAGCAGAATTTGAAAATTCCTTTTTATTATATTCAGTATGCAATAATTATTGTTGTTTGTTAAGACTGGACTGGATTACTTTGGAATGTAAAGCTCTCACTGCCCAGTAGTTGTTGAGAGGGGAAAAAAAGAGCTGTATCAAGTTTTTTGCAATTAAAAATCTGGAAAAACTTGTTTAAGAAACTATTAGCCCAAGAACATGCATCTTTTGTCAGTATAATATGCAGCCCTGAATACAACTCTTTTTATCAACAGTGCAGTGTTTCATATTTAATCAACATAAAATTGAGTGCTTCCCTCACATGAATGTAACACAGATCAAGTCTCAGCCAAAGCAAATAAAAGAATGAATGCTTTGTTAATCATCCATAACTAATTTGTGCATACACAGAAAAAATGAAATCTGTTTTTGACAAGACCTTTTTTCATGGAAGCAGCAAGGGAGAATTGAACATGTAATGTGCATTAGTAATAGAGAATAGCAATGGGAAGATCTGAGATGTTTGCCTGGAACTATTTCTATTTCTTGATAGTTACGGCGTTTAACAGAAACCTCAGATAAAAGAAGGGCGGATTTTTAAGTTATTTGCTAAAATATAATATAACCTGTGCTGAAGCAGACATAGATTGATTCTTGTATGCCTTGGCATATATTCATAAGTATTGCAGGGAACTGCCACATATCTCTCTGACAAACTCAGCTAATAGATAATACACAGTGAAGAAAATGTTAAATGCATTGCTTCTTTGCACAGGCAATATGATTGTGTTGCTCTAGTGACAGTGTGGTTATGGTTGATGGGGCAGCTTCATTACAAGCCCCTGTTTTCAGGCTATTGCAGCTTTAACAAAAAAAAAAAATCATCCATTTGACTGAAATTTTTTATGCTTGTCAGCCTTGAGGTGAATTTTACTTTAAGTACAAAGTTAGAAGAAATCCATTTAGCTATTTCCCTGATTTAAATAAATTTGGAGGGATGGATGGGCTTTTAAAAACTTGAGGCTTTCTGTTCATTGCAGAGATTGCATTTTGGAACGCTTTATGTTTATCCTTGTTGTTAAAATGTATATCATGTTGTTTATGTGTATATATATATATATAAATAACTGCAGCTGCACCATAGGCCATTCTCGCTGTTGTGTGTGCACAGGGTGTGACAGCTGAGATGTCTGACATGTGTGAGCATGCCCCTCTTCTAGCTGCACACAGATCTGCATTTTCAGCTGCCTCCCTTTACCCTGGTTATGTACCCACCCTTTGCCCCCTCCTCCTTCCCACATACGTCATTGGTACGACACTGGTGACATACACAGGTGCCATGTTTTTCCTCCTTCCTTTGCTCTGTAGAGGAGTGTGCTGCGCACAGGGATCTTCACCTGCCAACCACTCTGCTCTGAAGTAACAGCTGGGAGGAGACTGGCATGTTAAAGTTGTCTCAAAACTGAGGTTTTGCCCCTGATAGTGAGCTGCAGGTTTGGATAGAAGTAGCAGCAATGAGGTTGCACCGGCAAGAGAACTGTTGGTGTGAAGACACTTCCTTGGAAGGCCAACTCTCCCAGAGTGAGTGTTGTGATCAGTATCACAGCCACAAGGCTGAGAGTAGTGGTGGCCTTTCAGTGTGTCCCCTTGGTGGCAGTGGAAAATACAGGGACAGGGAACAGCATCAGCAGGTCCAGTAATTTCTCTGTACTTTGCGGGACTTCTCCAACTGGGCTGTATCCTCTTGTTTTTACATATTTTCGTGGTTTTGGCACATGCCTAAAGTGAAGCTGTGAGCAAGAGAATAAAAAAAGCACAGTTGTGAATTTAATAATGCTCCAATATTCATGCTTCAGTGATATTACTGAGATGTTCATTTTGAGTAACATCATGCTGTCTTTTTTGAAGTTGCCTTTTAGCCTAAACATAAGGTATTTCCAATGTGATTTGACCTAGAGACTCTGGTTCTGCCAAGGAGAACGTTTGGAGTGTAAGCATCACTGCTCAGCACGTGGCCATCAAGCATTATAGGCCATTCTGGGCTTTTGCAGTTAAGGTCCAACTTTCAGGACAGAAACAATATAACATAAGAGTCCTAATATCTTCTTCTCTTGACACTGTTACAGGTTTTCTCTGTAGTAGCCTTGCAAATTTTGTCCTTTAATGTTGTGCATTCACTCTAGGAAGTTATCCTCAGATAATAACAACTACTTGATGACACACTGGTATTTTACGAATCCCATTTTAACAGCCTTTATCTATGCTAAATAATTAATCTTGCTCTGGAAAGAAGAATGAAAGTATGTAAGGTTGTTGAACCTGTTAATCTTTTCACTTTGTTTCTTGTTCAATGAGTTTTACCTCAAACTTGCTTCCTTGTTGGAGATTACAAAGAAGCTGAATAATGTGTTTACATTTGCACGTTTGTTCAAATGATCAAGAGTTAATTCTGGGGTCTGTATCGTGTGAGCCTTCCTGCATGGCATTTGTTTCCTCAGGGCAAGGCTTGTAAGTAGGCATGGCCTGATCTACAGAACTTTGGATCTTTCAACAGCTGTTCTCAATATTGTATTGAACTCAGATAAAATATTCACTGCTGAGCTTGAGTTATTATTTCAAATCCACATTTTTTAATGTCAGAGAGTCTGGGTATTTGTCTTGAAGAGACGCCACGACGGAGTAAGAAAATTTAGAGCCTAGAATGGAAAGAGAAAAGCTCGAAACAACAGAAGGGCTTTTCACATGTGAAACCAACAATAAATAAGTAATTAGTTTACCCTCTTTAAAAAAAAAAAATTCTCTAAAGACTGTCTTCGGTTTGGGGACACTAACTGGACATCTCTTGCATAGCTGTTTGAAGGTGCAGTAGCACCATTCGTGGGATGCCTCTGCATACAGCAGGTGAGCAGTAGAGTGGATCATAAAAATGGAGGCTTCCTGTCAGCAAAGTAGATCTGAAGTGCCACACACTGGTAGGTGAGCTTAAATATAGAATTTATGACAAGTATTGTCTGGTATTTTAAAACAAAACCCAGAGTGAGTCCCTTTAGGCAATGCATGGAAAAAATGTGGAGTTATGAGCTGCTGAGCAGTAAATAAAGTCATGGTTATCAAGTCAGCTCCCCTGTCCTACCCCTGGAAAGAGGAGGTCACATATATACTCCAGTTTCTTATTCCAGTTTCAGCTGAAAGTTTAGAAACTAACTTGATCATCTGCTATTTTTTCTTCTCCAACATTAGATAAATTATCTGTATTTTTATTTTGTTCTGAAGTTAAATACAGAATTACTATACAGTTATACAACAAACCCCTTCAAAAGCAGGGAGAAAAACAAGCCCAGCCCAGGGGGAATGCTGTGTGGAAGTAGCCCAGCTGAAGCAGAGCATGGGAGCTGCTCTCGGAGGCAGGTGGCACGCTGTGAGGGATCCAGCTCAACACACACAGCTCACAGGAAATGAAGGACTGTTATTTTCTGCCAAACTGCCAGCCCTGCATGCAGTGCTTTTCCCAATAGCCAGCCTCACCTGCCATGTGTCAGCAGCAGCTCAAACCCAGACTTCTTTAAATCTGCTCCTTTGAGAGGAAAGGTTTGAGGATTTAAACAGCCAGTTGGTAATAACAAGTTTCTCTGCCAACTTCAGCTGAGCTTCCATGAGCTTGTAGCCCTCATCCATGGCAAAATAAAAATCCTGTACAGGAGTTACAGTAGGAGTTACTCTTATACAGCCTTTGTTACCTAAAAATTATTTAATCTCAAAAGCTTCTGCTTACTAGTGGTTACTATGTAGTAACACACACAGACTTGCACACAGCTGTACCTTAGCAGGCCTGGGGAGATGGTCACACAACGACTGCTGAAGTTTTTGGGGCCAGGAAACGAACAGACAGTCCTTACCAGGCAGTGATCCCAACAGGAGAGAAAGAATGGCTGTGAATGGGAAGCAGAACTATTAGGGTGTTCATGAGTTCAGCATGTTGGGATCTAGACTTTGCAGGAAAAGATGTGCTTTTTTTTTCGCTGCTAAGGGAAACAGGATAGTGAAGCATTCCATGGTTCCTGAGTGGTACAGCACAAGCTGCAGCTCTGCAAACACAAGCATGAAGCTACAATAATGTTTGCATAAAACTTAAGGACCGACTGAGTTTAGCAGGTGATCAAAGGCAGCTAATGGTAAATTTAAACCTGTCATTATAGAAGAAGAGAAACGATCTGAAAGAGCAAAAAAGCTACAAATGCTAAAGCAAAAGTTTCTTGAATCAGTTATCAATCTCCTCTATCCTTCTGTGAGAGAATGTTCAGGAGTGGTTCCTGCATTACTAAACAGTCTAAAGGAGAAAGCAATTAAGATTTTATAAATGGACACATAAAGCAGTTACCACATCCTCTGCAAGGTTCAGTATTTCAAGGTTCAGTAGTTATCTGCTATTTATTAAAATTATCCAGCTCACCTGTAAATTTTTCTCTGTTGTCCTTCATAAGCAGCAAGCCTACTTTAGAGGGGGATACCTGTCTCATACACATGGTCTATTGATAAATTGCTCAACTAAAATTTTAACCATGCTCATAGTTTGCCATCTGACCAGTAGTTGTCTAAGAAGCTTTTTACTAGAGAAACAGGACCTCCAAATTTTCTTCGTGTTATTTTGCATAGTGTAGATGAATTACCTCAGTGTATTTAGGTATCATTTCACTTTCTAAACTTCCTATCTGATGTTAATCCTTGGAGATTTCCAGAGTCTGTGAATGCAAAGGATTAGCCTGTGAAGATGAATGGTTTGTTGTTGCCCACAGTAGGTTGGTTGATTTTGGTCAGAAAGAACCTTTCACTACCTACCTCTGTCTCTTGGGGTGCTAGGGAAATCTCATGGGGCTATAAGAAGACAGTAGCTGTAGTAGCATATTGTTTTCTTTTTGCTTACTGAAATTATTGTCTCTGCCTATGCTAAGTAAGAAACAATGTGTGGTGCTTCCAATATAATGATTCATCAATATAGATGTGCTATTAAAACCATCACATTGGTGTTTTTGAAGTAGCCTTTTAGCCTAAACCTGAGACATGACCAGTGTGCTAAATAGTTTGAAACCAGGGCTCTGGTTCTGACAAGGACGGAGGGTATTTTTTTTATATTTATATATATTTCTATAATTAAATGTAGCTGTTTCAACTTTTAGAAGTATTTTGTTTCTTTCCCAGCCCTCGTTTCTAGGGCTCTGACCTTTGTGGTTTGTGCAGAATTTTTTAAACATTAAATTCTTCATTCAAATGCATCATAATTCTTAATAATGTTCTGGCTACCTTGAACCATTATTTGCTTTTAAACAAGTTTTCAGCCGAGATCGCGCTGCCTTCATTCGGTCCTCCAAATCTCCCATCTGCCTGTCTAAATTATTTTAACTGACATAGTTTCTAATTTACTCTCTCCAGTTGAGAGAGCTCCCTGTAGCTTGTCTATTTTAGCATTTAATTGCTGTATACTCTCCCAAATTAAATTCTGTAGTGATCCATTTTGCTCTGCCAGTGAAGCAGTGATCTTTTCATCTAAGGAAGATGGCACGTGCAGCTCAGCCCTGGGCTGGATCCCACGCCGGGAGAGGGAGAACCTTCCGGGCTCCCCTCCAGCAGCGTGTGGGGCCTGTAGGGGTAGTGGGGCTTGTGTCAGAGGACAGCTTTCCTCCAAAATGGTCTCCACTTAATTCTGAGGGAAAAGGAGAGCGAAATCCATTGTTCCTCTCAATGGTTTTTTATAACTAGGATAAAGCTGCTTTGTCAATTATTTTCTACCTAAGTTTGCAGCAGAGTGCTCCTCCTTAAAATCTGCATGTCTTTGTGGGCTTGTTATCATTTGCTTTTACAAAAGGTGAAAAGGCAGCCCCTAAAAATATTACACTGCACATTTTCCTTTTCTGCAAGAAAGACAGTCAAAACCCATTGTTCCTTTTGATAAAATAACAATATCCAGTTATGAAACTCCTTGTCTTCCCTAGTTATGTCTGTTTTGGATAAAGCTTGTACAGTGCTTATGAATTACTTAATATACTTCTATTAAAGAGGGACCATTTAGTATCTAAATAATTAAGAACTGCAGTACTTCTTGATCTAGTTTCTGCTGGATGGAAATATATTCCTGTTTTTACTTGATGTATGTGTATGGAAGGGAGGGCACTGGAGCCTTGGGGGTTACAGGCTGCAGCTCAGCAGGATTGCAGGTCTGTAGAGGCAAGCTGAGTTCAGGTGTGCTGATTTGCGTGGAGGGACTCTTCCTCAGCCCAAATAACCCAGAGAAATATACCCCATGAACAAAACCAAGCCATTGTTTTGATTCTGTATAACTCTAGAAGCTTGAGGGCAGTTTAACAGAAAAAGCTGTTTCTTACTTATTTGCACCTCTTATATTAACCTCGCAGGCGGCTTACCAGTCAGGTGGTAAGTACAGGACACAAGATCATTAAAAATACATTTTTTAGGAAAGGAGGCTGCACGAAATTTGCATGACAGCATTATTCATCTCTCCTTTAAATTAAGAGTCTGGATTCAGACCTTTCATTTGAAGGTGTTAATCTTTTGACTTGCTCCATTCGAAACAGAGTTGGACACTGTTTAATAGTGTGATGTGTTTGTCATCTGTGATCATCATCTTCTGAGTAGAAGCAGGCTGTTTGTTTTATAGCTGTGGTACAGGCTCTTTAGTCTTAGTTCCTTAGAGTATTTTAGTCCGTTTTGCTGTGAAAGGACTGCTTTAATAGGGAGAGATGGGGATGATTCCTTGAAAAGGCTTGTGGTACATGGCATTACTTCTCATTGTTCTCCTTTTAGAAGGAGATCAGGCTATGTGGTTCCTTTATGCTGGGCAGATATGTATGGAACGGTGGCAGTTACTGTATAGTCATTTTTGGGATGTCTGATACTGTTCAGGAGTGTTGTGGCAGAGAATAATGTGTGGTTGCATTATTGAAAAATTTGTGTCATAAGTGAGTCTGGTCCTGTAGCTGTGACAGTAAATGCAGCTTAATTGGCTTCATTTGAACTGACTGCAGTTTGGCCAATGCTAATTTTCCCTTCTCTAGTCCCCAAATTTGTATTGTGATGCCCATTTGAGGGTTTGTGGTAGTAACTTAAAATGCTGTAGAGGGATAGTGTTGGGGACTGCTCCATGAAAAAACATCCATAGCTATTTGGAACCCTGTTTGCAGTCTATGTCTGTAGGTCTCTTAGGCTTTAGCAGAGCTGAGTGCCAGGTGCTCCTGTGCAGTGGGCGCTCATCTGAGCCTGGCCCTGAACTACTCTCAGCTTCTGTAGCTTCCAATTGACTTAATTTTGTCTCCCTAATGGCACCAGTGAATGGCACTTCCGTTGGTATCTGAGATGACAATGTTTTTAAAGTCTGTACAAGCACAAACGGCGTGCTTAGAAATTGGGAACTACCTGGATTCATTATTCCACATATTCTTCTGTACAAAAAAAGGAATGCAACTATTATTGACTGACTTAGTATTGCTTGCTCTACATATTTCTTTGTCTGAATTCAGAAATTAAAGTACTTCAGGGTATTGGGAAGTCTATTTTCTGTATTAATTTTTGTTTTGGCAGCTTTTATAAGAGTTCCTCTTATTATTATTCCAGATATTAATAATCTGCTGGGTTTCCTAAAGTACCAGGATACACAAGTATCAACCACCCAGTGGGTATAGTGAGACCCAGCCACACGCCTCATCCAGCTGTTTTCCAAGGTGGAAGCAGCTGATACAGCTTGGTGTAGTTCCCAGACTGGGTTATTTCACCCAAAATATGGTGTATGTTTGAGGCATTTCAGGGACTACAGGGAGTAGGAGAGAGGAGACTGTCAAGGGAGTGAAGCTGCTTGTGAGAGAAAAGCATGGGATACAAAAGCAGAAATTCCGCAACATAAGAGAGTATTATGAAGAAGTATTGCTATGTGTGTATGTGTGGGTTTAATTCCTCTTAAGTAAATGACAATGATCACTTTTGTGAACAGTATACTTTGTAAATAATGCACAGGTGCCTCAGAGCCTTTCGTTGCCCCAGCACAGCCATTATTCTATTATGCCAGGAGATATCTAGGCTGGCATAGCTTCTGCTGAGTAGTTATTTTTTTAATCATTTATTGATGATTTCTAAAAGAACGGCACTTCTTGTTTTTCTTCTGGTATGCTGCTTCTCTTGCCAGAACTATACAGTAACAAACAAGAAACAACAAAAAAAAGATTGTTAACCAGGTATTCCATGTATTCTCATATGAAGCCAACACTGCCCATTCTCAGTCTCAGTAGGATGTTTGAGCTGGAAGATAACATTGAGGTAATTGTATTTTACTGGCGTTGTATATTACCTTCTGTCTTTCTGTGACTTTCAGATATCATAGTTGATTTTATTTCCATAATGCATTGCCTTTCTTAAAAAAAGTAAAGAGTTTCCAAATTCCTGTTTTCTTAGAGAATGAACTCCACCTTTATAGCTGTGTTTTATTTTATCACCTCTCTTTATTATTACATTGGATTGTTTCCCTCTTGTGACTTCAAAATTGACTTTTTCATGCACCTTTCACAAAATGGGATGTGGCAACTCTGGCAGTCATATGGATGTAAAATACCTGGAGGCATAACCGAGCCTCACACATTTTAAACTCTGATTATATAGTCAAAAGCAGAAAAGTTGAGCAATTAAAATATTTGTCTTTGAATTCCTGTTTTACCATCCACAAAACTCCACGTGTTCATACAAGACACAAGTGACACCAGATCAGACTTTTACTATTAAATGGCTGTTATTTATTCAGTATCTTACCAAAATGTGCTTCTCTTTGGAATAGCTGAGCTGTTTCTGTCTACTCCTGTCATAGGCATTTCCCTTGGATTATATTGTCTCTGCTAATTTAAAAATTATTTATTCTTCTGCAAGAACATTTCTCTGTGGTTTTGGGGTAACTCGTGTTATATGAAGCATGTGGGGTTTTTTGAGGAAAATTTTACAATCTTTGTAAGAAGTGGCTGTTCTGACATTTAAAGACAACTTTTTAGAAGTTGGTTGTGTGTCAGAGTAGAAAGCAAAATCCGTTGTGAAATCAGTCATGGGCCTAAGCACCTTGAGAATATTCTTTTCAGGGACAAAAATAAGTTTTCCCTCCTCTACTTATGTAGCTAAAATCATGTAGGGCCAAACCTGTAAAGCTTAAAAGGAGAAAACATTGGAACATTTCTAATACACTTCACTTTCTGGGAGAGTAGGACTACGTACTTAAACTTGCACATGAAGCAAAATAAAACTTGAAAGGTCAGGGACTGCCTAATTTTGTTTGGATTTTGGGGTTTTGGTTGATTTTTTTCCTATGATAAACTTAAAAATTTGGATTTTTATAGGCAGTTGGAACCTGAAAAGCCAACTGCTGTCAGTGGCCCACAAAAATATGGAATGGATTAATTTCTTAGGAAGACTGAACTGGATTGCCAAGTGTGTCTTATTCTTTACAGCATGTCAGGATATGTAGTGGTAGGAAAATCTTCTTGCACATGGCTGACTTCTTCCCTTTGCACTGGCACACAGCTACCTGCACTCTTGTGTCCCTTTTCCTCTACACCAGCTAACTCCAGAGGGTTTCATAATGAATTGCTGAAGATCCCAGTGAAGCTGGAGTGAAAGGAGAAGGATACTTCAGAATACAGGCATGGTGTGGCTGAGCAGTGATTCATCTGGAAGGCTGGAAGCAAGTAGCCACGTTCATGATTTGTTCTGTCTAAGATCTATTGATCGTAGTAAGATCAACATCTTAGTAACAACATCAACTGCCCACGATCTTGTAAGATTTGTTGTCTAAGATCTTCTTAGGTGTACATATACTTGATATGTTTTGGGGGTGTTTTAATTGATGAAGGGGAGACATGCATCTTCTTTGAAAAGAAAAAAAAATAAATTTTTAAGGAAAACCTAATTATATAATTTGGAAATAAGAAACAAGAGTCTTTCCATGCAATTGAGTTAATGTGACCAACTATAATTTCAAAAAGAAGAAATGTGATACTGTAATACAGATTTTAAACCCAGCTAAGGTATAAATGGTTTTTGTTGGCAAGCATAAGCTCATCCCAGTGGATTCAAAGGAGACTCAAGTCCAAAGTGTGACAAATGTTTCCTAATCATTATAGCCCAGCAGTGGAATTTTTTCCTTTGCCCTGGCTGCAGGTGCAGGTACATTCAAGTCAGAATCATGCAACTGTAGAACAACTCCGGTTGGAAGAGACCCAGAGAGATCATCTGGTCTAACCTTTCATGGAACAGGGAGACTACATGAGATTATCTAGCACCCTGTCTAGTTACATCTTGAAAACCTCCTGCAGAGCAAACTCTGCCATGTTCCTGAGATGATTGTTTCAATGATTGATTGTTCTTGCTGTAAAAAATGTTGGTCTTACATAAAGATGAAACCTCCTGGTGCAACTTGTACCCATTGCCCCCTTGGGCTCCAAGTTACTTCTTAATTTCGTGTTGCTCCTGTTCTGTTAGGCAGAGGAGTGTGTGCACCAGTGAGGATAAGTAGTTTTTACCATGCCAGTTGCATAAGTGCTTGCTCACCACATCATATGTGCCAGCTTTCTTTAAGGATACATTTGAAAAAAATAAAACTAGGGGAGGTTTAGGCAAACTTTCTATTCACCTTGACCACCATTTTTACACAACAGTATGAATACTGAAAATTTAGCTTTGTGAAACAAGCTGCTGTTAAGATACAAACTGTTTATATACCTTGACCTGGAGAACATGCCCAAAAGAAAGGCCGTGTCCCTCACATTGCTCTCTGAATGGGTGCTGCAATAAACCTTGCACTGGGTATAATGAGCTGTAATGTTGGTTATTCTAAAGGTGTGATACAATAACAGATTATTGCTGCTTAGACCTGTGTAATAATTGAAACTCCCTGATCGTCCTTTCCATTTTACATGTTGTCAGAACCTTGGACCTTAATCTTGCTCTTAGATTGGCAGCTGCAGCTGGGGAAGGAGCACTTGTATTGTTTGTGAGAGTCGCATCTGTTCAGCTTGATTCAGCTGAGAGTATTTGCATATTCTTAAGTATTTCTTCTGAGAGGGCCTAAATCCTTCTCAAGTGTTTGATGCATTTTTGAAATTCATTCATAAGGTATCTACATGCACTAATAGTTCTGTATAATATTGCTATGCATAATCTGTCAGATAAGGCTAGTTTTTTAAACAAGGTATTCTTTGGGGATGACATATTACATTCTGACTTATTCTACTGGGTGGAAATGTCAAGTACTTTGAAAAAGGATGCTTGAATGTTTTGATTGAATTAGTATTCTTTATTCAACACAAATTGTCAACTGCAGTAAAATGTAGTCTTATTGTGAGAACGTTTTTCTAAAGAGTTAACAGCAGGGGGGTTTTGTTTTATTTTTTGTTGCTGTGGCTTTTATTACATAGAATCGTTCTTTTGCTGCCATTATTAGATGGAACAAGAGAGTAGATTCTTAGATGCACATTAGATTAATTTGTCTGAATTGTTAAACCATGGACAACACTTTTATACTGAAATACAACAAATACAACTCAGGATTTTCAAATAAAACTTTGGCTTTTATTTTTCTCTTTTCTTGCTTTTTATTGTTTCCTTGCAAAATTTTTATCAGTATTCTTGGAAGATCTGTCAACTTTAATTTCAGAAACCTGTCACTCTTTATAGTGCATGTACCACACTAATGAGATGTACCAGTGCTTTGAAAAATATTCAGGTGTTATACTTAAGCATAGAACACAGTCTAGATGAGCTCATACTATTGCATAAAGAAATATATGCATGGTTGAAACCCATGACTTCCATAGGCTGAAAGTCGTAATCCAGAGCTATCCAAGTTTGGACAAAACTACTCCAGTTTGCTGTGAGAAGAAAAGCAAGTATATTTCCACTAGTTTAAAACGATGTGTGCCATGGATACTACTTCAGGCTCAAGTCACTAAAGACATAGGATGGCATATGGAAGACCACTACCCACAGTAGTCTTTTTTTTTTTCCAGTTGCACTAAGAAAGATGCACCACCATTAGTGGCTGACCTATTTTAAGAAGTGGTTTTCTGTCTCTGGACAGGGCCATAGCAATGTCCACTGCCTGTGTCCTTGAAAAAAAGAATGACAGGCTTAAGAAGTGTATTTTTGTTTTGTGCACATGCAGGTTTTAGTGTAACAGACCTTTTACATTAGTTTTGTTTTTCTTTTGCTTTCAGGAATCTCCTTCTGGACGTAGAAAAGCACTTGCCACCAGCAGCATCAACATGAAGCAATATGCCAGCCCCATGCCTACACAGACAGATGTCAGGTTAAAATTCAAGCCTTTGTCTAAGAAAGTGGTATCTGCCACACTCCAGTTCTCGTTATCTTGTATTTTCCTGAGGGAAGGAAAAGCCACGTAAGTTGTTGTTTTGTTGGTTGGGTTTTTTTGTAAGCCAGGTAACCTGCTTTGTGTTACTTTCCGAAGAATTCTTTGGATAAAGAGCTCTTTCTGTACAGAATGGCAGAATTTGAGAGAATCCTTCAGCATACCTATCATTCCTGCCATACTTAGTTCCTTGACTGAGTAAAAGTAATTTCTTACTCTGATTTCAGCCTTGTGTTCTTCAGAGACAAATCACTTGTGCACTGATTACCACTCCCTTGACTTGCTCACTTGGTTCTGTCCCTTATTTCAGTGGCTTTGAAGGGCAGAGATTACAGATTGTTTTTGCAGATCCTGTAACCTCTCCTGGAATTCCGGTCAGATTCCAGATGTCAAATGTTGACAACTTCATGTGGGTGGAGAAGGGATTGTTTGTCACCCATCCTTTTCCCTTTCTGCCTCTAGAATATGGCAGTGTGAGAATGGCAGAACAAAAGAGGCAGATGGGGAAACTACTGCTCCAGTAGTTCTTCTACCTCTTTTCAAATTTCTTTTTCCTTCCAAAAGAGTAACAGTTTACTTCTGGCTTGTAATATTCTGAATGCATTTTGTAGACATTGCCCATACTGCAATACCAGTACCTCAAAAATGTTACATGAGCAGCTTTCCAGGCTGCCTTGTTAAAACATACATTTGGCACTAAAAAGCTTTCTGTCTGCATGCTTTGAAAGCCACAGATGCATTAATTACTATTAATTACTGTTCCCCTTCACTGATTAACCTGTTGTGAAGCACGTCTTGACATACCATGTAAGAATGATACTTTGAAGTATTTATCTGTGATTTAACATGGTTAAAATGCAGCTGAAAAGGAGAATGGAACAAATCAGTGTCTGATAGCCTCTTAACTTTTTTTGAACAACCAGCATCCATGAACTATACAGAGAATAGCTATTCTAGGCTCTTAGTGGGTTTTGAGGCCATAATTTGTAAAAGCTGATCCATTTAAGCTGACATGTAGCTCCTGTAGGAAGCAGGCATTAAATTGACTCTTAATGCAAGGCAGTACTATTTTTACCCTTTAGAAAATGGGTTAATAGAAACCTTTCCCTTCAGAAATTAATATACATCAGTGTGTTCATTTTGTTATTTCACTATATTCAAGATCAGATCTGAGATCATAGACCTCCCTGAAGAAAACATCAAAATATTTAAAGAATTTTTAATAATGTGGTAGTATCAGATGTGGTATTAACAGGCAGCGTTTTAATGCCTGGTATGAAATTTGTTATTTAGGGATGAAGACATGCAAAGCCTGGCTAGTTTGATGAGTATGAAACAAGCTGATATTGGTAATCTAGATGATTTTGAGGAAGACAATGAAGAAGATGAAGAAAACAGAGTGAATCAAGAGGAAAAGGCTGCAAAAATTACAGGTTGGTTTTGCCACGGGCATGGTAAATTATAATTTCCTTTGCTAATTGTCAGCTGTTTTCCATGGGTTTTATCCTTATTTGTATTTAACTTTAAAAAAAACCTTCCCAAACAAAACAAAATTTAGGTTAGCTTGATGGAAGAGGAACCTGTCCATAACTCAACAAAGTTTAATATTTGTGAATTCAAGAGCATTGATTTCTGTGTGCTGTTTTTGGGAGAGGATGCACTAATTAGGTAGTATTTTAGGGAAGCAAACAACCAGTGTGAACAGAGGAATAGAAAAAGCGGAGGAAAAGGGTCAGTGAGTGAGAAGACAGGAGGGGTAGGCTAAAGAGAAATAATGAAGACAATTTGTGCGAATAACTGCAAAATGAGTTGTGCCATGGACATATGCTGAGGTTCTGCTCAATAACATGGCAGTTCCAGGCAGCAGACTTCTGCCTTTTTGGTGGGGGAGTCTCATGGAAATGAAATCGGGGGTCTGTTAAAGGACTTGAATGAAATTTGGTAATAAGGTTGTTTGAAGTGAGATAGTGTTACCACATTTGAATTGCTGATGAAAATGCTTAGTGTGTCCAGGATAGCTGAACTGATCGATGCAAGTCAGATCAGGATGAGATGGTATTAAATTGTTGGTAGAGATCAGTAGGTAGTACTGCTCCAGGTGAGTTCTGTAGGAGCTCTTAGTGTAAAGAATCAGCAAAAGAAAATTAACTTCTGGTGCCAGACTTCATAACTTCCAGTGCTTTTTAAAAACGTCTGAAATAAAGGGATCCTTCTGTAAGGTGAAGAAGAGTATCCCAAGCAGAGAAATGAATTGTCAAATCTGTTCTTGAAAATTCAGAGGAACATTGGTTTGGTGTTATGAAACGTTGCTTTCATCACTTCTTTTTGAGCTTTCGTTGCAATCAAAAGGTTCAGCCTGAAGCAGTTATTACTTAGTTACATTTAGTGTTGTGAAAGGATGCAAATATGTTTTCTCTATGCTTTACATATTCAATTAAACATTTGTACCCTGACCAAATCCTTACTTATGCTGTATGTGTCTGGCACAGAACAGATTGGAAAGTCCAGACTGAAATATTTGAGAGACCAAGATAATGTACTCTTGGTGAGGGAGCAGTGATATACCAGTCTGGTCACACTGAAATCATTCTGCAGAGTTGACTCCTTTCCCAGTGTAACCAGAATATTTCAGATCAGAATACCAAAGAAAACCTGATGTGTTCATCAAGCTGTGGGATAATGAGAGAAGGGCAAATAAGAGAGAGGCAACATAAAGTCTATAGAACTTACTGTGCACAAGAGTTTTATTGAGATCTGTCTGGGTACTGCACTAAGGACTGCTGCAGAAAACCCATATGCAGAAGGACAGCAGCTGAAAAGCATCAGATCTGGTTTCTCAGTTTTATTGATTTTACCAACAAATGGCTCCTGAACAAGCAAAAAGTTTAGACTAGTCCATTGTCCTTTTGCTATGGAGTGGACATCGCTGGAGATAGATGGGGAAGGATGAGCTGTCTGATGTGCAACACAGTGTCCTCACTCAAGTTTTTTAATGTCATTTCGGCTTTTCCATCTGTTGTTGGAAAGGCCAAAAGTTATCTGTTCAAAGCAAACAGTACAACACCTACTTGAAAGGCAGAAGTAATAAATACTTCTGAAACACACTATTTCTGCACATTGCTCAGCCTGTTCTGATACTGTTTTCCAGTGATACAAGATGGGAGGGTTGGGTTGGTTTTTTTTTGTAGAATAATCATTAAGGAAACCTGAGGAGGGAAATGTCAGCCTTGGATTTTTCTTCTTATGTTGGCTACAGTAGCTGAGTTTCATTTTCCCACCTTAGACAAGGAGAAGGATGTTGAAGGGGAATGAGTGCGTGTAGTTTGCCAAGCAAATGGGAGGACATAAAACATAGGGCAGTAAGTAAATATTAATAAATAAAATGTATCTATTTCAACATGTGTTCAAGATTGATTTCTTAGGCAGTTGGAATGATATGTAATAAATGTAATGAATGGGGAAAACTAGTAATGCACAGGGAGAAGCGCTGAGGAACCAAGAGAGAAGGAGATAGGAATCGTTGTAGAAAAACAGGAGGAAATTTAGAAGAAAATGTAGACATTTATAAGAAAAATTTAGAAGGAAATGTAACAAAGCTGATGTAGCCAAGTACTCCTTCTAAAACTTCTTTCAAAAAATAGTGTTCACGCAATGCCATAAAGTTAATTGAGGAAGTTACATAACCCTTTTGAAAGCTTGCTGCTACCAACATTTTCTCCTCTGCTGCTGTGTTGGGTGTTGGCAGCAAGGAAATGGAATGCTTCACTGACTCAGAGATCCCTGCGGCAAATCCCTCACCTCGGTGCGCCTGTTTTCCCAACTGTAAAATGGGGATACCTGGCTATAACGCTTCACAGGAACCCTGGGAGCAATACATGGGTAATGTTTGCAACTGAGCTTTGAGAAGTAAAGTGCAAGTAGCAAAGCAGAAGGGATTGTTCTCCTACCTTTGACTCAGGGCATTCTCAAAGAAGCAATGGATTACTTGATGACTTAAAAGTTGTTGTTCTCAAGGCACAGCTGCAAGAGCTGCTGCAAATCTTTTATGACAGACACTGTTCCTTTTAGCAGTGTGCAAAAGTTTTGTTGGTTTTGTTTGTGGGTTGGTTTTTTTTTTATTGGGCCCAAAGTTACAGTTTTACAGATGAACGTTTATATCCACTGCTAGAAGAGCAAGGGAAATCTGCTGTGTGGGGCTCTAGATGGTGCAGGCGAGTTAGGAAATGCTGCTTCTCTTCCTTGATGTGTTGCTCAACTTTGAGTAGGTATCTGTGCTCCTGTTTCTTCAGCTGTGAAATAAGTGGTGCAATTCTGACTGACCTTAAAAGCACTGTGGACTTTGGTGTGGTCAACGTGGGAGCTGTTGCCACTTCAACTGACCTTAAGATCAGATTGAAAGATGTTTTTTATGTTAATTTAAAGAAATCCCCCTCCATCTCAGGCTTTCCCCCTCTTCCTTCCCAGTCGTTCTTGTGTAAAAGCGGTATATCCACCAGACTCTTCTGTTTTGTGTGAAGTTGAAAATCGTGTTTGTCACCATGAATTTAGTTTCAAATGTTTTGTTTCTACACTGTTAATATAGATGGATTTAAACCTCCCAGAATTATCCTGTCCCTAGTCTTCAGTTGAAGACAAGGCATCCCAACATACCTGAAGAAATGTGCCTCATAAATCACAAACAGGGTAGTAATAAATATGTTGCTTCTCTTAATGTTTTAATTGCTACTTAGAGCTCATGCTGAAGTTAATAGTTGCCTCCTGCTCCATCTGCCCAGGGGCACAGTGACTTTCCTGAGGCACCACATGGAATCAGCAACATGCCCATGTGCTACCTATTACAGGAGTCTGAATCCCAGAAGGTTTCAAGAGCAGGCTTCTGCACAGCGATATGTGTAACCCTTTCTTGCAACTTGCAAAACCATCCCTCTCAAGTAAACTTCTGATACAGTTACTCTGTTTTGTCAGGATCACCAAGCTGCTTTAAAAAAAAAAAAAAAAGGAAAAAAACCCCAAACCAGTGATTTATGTGACATACTTGTAGAACAAGCTAATGTACGTTTGTAGATAATGAGATTTATAAAAGATAATATAGGATATAAATCTCCAACCTACCATTTCCATACTCCAAAATATTACATAAACCATTTAATATTGTAATGAGAAACATTGTAGTGCATATGGGTGTTTAGGTTGGCAGATAGGAGCAGGTAATTCAGACCACATCAAAGAATTCCCTCTTTTTAAAGCTCTGAACTTAATTTGTTATTTTCTGACAATAAAAACTAAATTGTAGTTGTTTTGAGTTTTTTTTTTTCACATGCTGGCATAATAAATTGTAAATCATGTCAGCATGTCAGCCTGTTTTAAACCAGTAATTCGTTAGTACTACTGTTTTATGAGGTCAGCTCTGTTTTATTTGAGTACATGAAGGTATTTTCCATTGTCTATTTTGAGTCTTAAAAATTCCCAGAAGGTAGTATTGTATTGTTCAGATCTCTTAAGGTGTATATATGATTTTATACTGAGAAAATTATGTTTTGGGGCAGTTTTTATGTTATTTTTTAGGATCACAGTCTTATTTGTCAGAGCTAAAAATAGGGAATTGAGGATGGTTGAATTAACTCTATGTAGACAGATACAAGTGTAATCACCTGTAAGTGGATTTGTGCTTTAAGGTCAGGAGTGGTTAGGAGGTGTGTTACAGAGGAATTATGCTGGTGGTTTGTCACTGTCAGCATACAGTACGTTCAGTAGGCATTGGCAGAGTAGATAATTTTTCTTGGTAATTTGCAGCTTGGCATATCTTCGTAAAGCAGTTTGAATTTGGCAAGGAAATTTTTGACCATATGACAGATATATTTTCAGGTTCTGGACTGCCTCAGGCTTCAGATTCGTTGAGCTGTCCATGAAGGCATGAAATTAGGAGTGGTGTCAGTGACAACTAGGAAAAAGCAATGAAAAAGCCCTCCCAGCCAGGAAGTGGCTGTGGGCACCAACATGAGTTGGTGCCCACAACTCCTCAATTTTTACCTTTTAAGTTTGATATTTTGCTCCCTGAAACTAGTTCAGCAAATAAAGATGAACTTTTGCTTTCCCAAACAAAAGCCAGATGAGAAAAAGTTTAAAACAGCAGCAAACTAAAAAGTCCTAAGAAGTAGCTTTTTGTGCACACAAGAAATTGAAATGTAAAGGAAATACAAGAATGACTGGCACGAGAAGTGTGCAGTACAGGTGTCTACATAGCTTCGACTTCACTGGTGACACCCAAAGACATCATCTCTTTGTTTCATTGGGAAAAAACGGGAGATGGAAAAGACTCGTAGTGGGGCAGTGATATTCAACAAGTAGGATCATCTCTTCTGCACAGGTTTCTCCAGCCCGTTTGTCAGTTGGAAGAATGAGTAAGGGTGTCCCCTCTCCACAGAAACCTATGCTTGATGTCTCTCAGACATGCCTCAGGCTCAGTCCCCATTACTACAGAAGCTGCATTTGTCAGATGCTGAGGATGGCACTGCATTAGGGGCTAGCAGAGAGGAATTTTTCCCCTTGGGCCATAAGCCACTAAGACCTAGTTGGTTTTTGTTTCTTTCCTTCTAGAAAGGAGGCATCAACAGCTTGGTTATAATTAAACTTTAACATGTTTTAAAAATTACTTGTTCATGGCAATTCAGGCATCTCTCCACTATGGATGGAAGGTGAAATAGGATTTTACCAAACAAAAGTACACCAAAAGGTGTTACTTACCTCACATGACACTGAAAATTCAAACAACATACATACATTCGGTTTACATTCTCATGGCACAATACTGATCATGTATTTTAGAACTACTTAATAGATTCAGCTTGTCATAGATCAGAATTTAATGGTGACTAATTGTAAATGTTAAAAAATCAGAGAGTGTCTGTATAAATAAGTAAAATATTTAAAATGTGTGTTGTATATATTAGTTTTTTGTAGCCTTAAGGGTTTGGGAGGGAGATAGACTGTTCTGGGCCTGTTTAGTGTTGACTGACAATGTTTTAATATCCAGGTTTTCTTCACAAGCAGGAAAAGTCTTTAAATTGTATCTAGTACATGGATCTAAGTTTTGAACTGATGTGCATACTCATCCTCTTAAAACTAATTACTGTTGCTGACACCAAAAATCTAGGTTTTGTTTATGTCTGTTAGCTGGGTTTCACGTTAAATTATCACTGAAGCACCTACACAAGTACTTTGCTGTAGTTATATAATTGTAAGGACTCGTTCTAAATCTCTTGTTTTAATTAACTCTAAGTGCCTTCTCTTTTGCCCTCTCTCCCTCGCTCTCCCTCTTTCTAGTAACAGTGTTCGTTCCACTTCTGTTTCATTAAATGCCCTTGCCTTACGTTTGTCTTGACTGGCTTCTATTTACAGAAATTGTAAACCAGTTGAATGCTCTGAGCAGCTTAGATGAAGATCAAGATGACTGCATAAAGCGAGCAAATATGCCTTCAGCTAAATCAGCCAGTTCCTCTGAAGGTCTATGAGCTTTCATCCTTTCTTTCTGTTTCTGATTGTATTTACTGTGACCCATTACCTTTTGACTCCTGCCTGTATTCAGCTGTCAGTTTTATCTCTGTGCTTCCACCCAGCATGACTCTCAGTAATTTGTAGTGCATCCAACAGGTAACAACATGATAGAGAAAGAGCCTGTCTCCACTACAGCTCCATTGTCATCTGATAATGAACAAGAAAGAAAAAAAAAGTAAAAAAAAAAAAAAAGTAAAAAAAACCCCCACCAGACCCTAAGCCTAAACTAGTAGTTTTATAGTCAGTAATACTTGACCTCTCCAACGTGACAAAATATCCCCTCTCTGCTTTTATGTTCACATTACGTCCAAAAATTTAAAATTTCCTGCCGATAGTTAACGTGTATTTGTAGAACCAAAATAACTGTATTTAGCTTGTTAGATGTTCTGCAACATTTATTTAATGAAGAAAATAAAGTACTTTCTTAGTAGTTCATTTCTGTTACGTAATATTCTGATCAGCAAATAGAAGTTTCATTCATTTCACTTTTTTTTTCCCTTTGTTGGTGTACCTACTGGAGTGTGTTAATTTAGTTGTGCAGTTCGTGCCATATCCTGGTGCAGTGTTTCAAGGAACTGTTGACAAGGAGCTTTTTGAGCTTCAAATACATTAGATGAACAGTGTGTATCTATATTAAAACAATATTCTAACTTGTTTGTAGAGCTTATCAATAAGCTTAATTTTCTGGATGAAGGGGAGCAAGACCTGGCCAACTCCAACACAAACCCTTTTGGTGATCCTGGTGCAGCAGAATTAAATCCATTTGGAGACCCTGATGTAGAAGGTAATGAATTTGTTTTACTTAATTCATCACTATTTGCAAATGCTTAGTGAAACATGATTTGTATTTCTGTAGGACTACAAATGAGAATTTTTGCTTTGATTAAATAGAGTTGTTGCATGCAGCGCTGATGTAGAAGTAGCAGTGATCCAGTTGCCACTGGAAAATTGATTTATCCTTTGAGTCTCGTGCTTTGTATTGAGGCACATCCTGCATATTTGTCACTGGGGGCCACCAGCTGAACCAGAGACTTTTGGACCTGTCAGATGTGTTACTGTACTCACCTCATGTGGTATGAATGAGTAACACACACTGTCAAGTGACTCTATTCCACATGGGTGATGGTTAATATCATAATTTTGTTCACTGCAATCTTTACTACATCACAGATATTCTTGGTTAGCACTAATCTTCATTATTAGAATTTAATTTTCTCTCTTTTCTTCATCCCTTTTTTTTGTTTTTTTTAATGTTTAATGGCTTCCTCAGTTAAACCTCCTGGCATCGTGCCTTGCACCACATGCTAGGTGTTAATCCCCTTTCCAGACTGACATGCCCATTCTTGTTCCATTTGAGTGACATACACAACCCCTGTAAATTTTTAATCTGATAAGATTTCGGCCTTAAGGCCAGAAAGGAGCACCAGGACAGCAAACATCTCTGCTGTCCTCAGCTCCATGCCCAGATATGCAGGCTCCCATCTGCTGGATGTATGACTTCTGGCTGGCAGCTGCTCGAAAAGCCAATTCATAGTTAATTCCCAAGTTTGAAGCTGTGCTCAACCTTTCCTGTTCAAAGCTCCAAGACTTTTCTTCCTCCAGAAAATACCAAGCCACTCTGTCATGGCAATGAGGAAGAACCACACTGAGTAGGAGCAGTCCAGGGTGCAGCCATGGGATTTCTAATGGCAGGTCTAATGAGGATGCACTTCTGAGCTGCAGTTTCCACCTGTGGTTTCTCACTTTATTTGGACAAGCTGAGTGTTTACTCACAACAGAGTTTTTCTGCCTTCAAACTCCACAGAGGGCAATGTGGGTGGTGATTAAGTCCTGTCATACTTTGACTGTGGTGTGGTCTCACAGCTTGTGTTTCTGAAACAGGGATATTGCCCTGTCTTCTATATTGAGCCACTGAAGCTGTAAAGTCACTATCCTGGGCACCTTCTCCTTCCTATGAAGTTGTCAGATTTTCTGGAGCTGCAGAAGTGAGTTGTTTCATCTTTGTAGGTACCAATATCTATAGATTAGGTTCTGGTGTCCTAATCTTTGTCTTTGTTTCCTGTCTGTTCCTTGACAGTGAATTCTTAGGATCATGGAAGGAAGCAGAATAACTAGGAATATAAATTACCTATTTTCACATGTTCAGTAGTCCATACGCAACTTGCTCTAAGAGACTCAGCCTATATTCCTGTCTTCAGTCTCTACTCTAAAAAGAAGAACTCCCTTCTCCATGGAGAAAGCAGTACAAGTCCTGTCCCGCCTAAACTGCTGTCTTCCAAACCCAGCTTTTCTTTCCTTTCCAGAGAGAAGCCCTTCTGGCAGAAAGCAGTGGGTGTTCTGGTCACAAAATACAGGTGACTAAAGACTCAGTTCTTTCTCATTTTAGGTACAGAGAATTATAAACTGGTGGTGTTTCTTAGCACTGGAGTAGCTTGATACCTCATGACAAGCTCAGTATGAGCAGCCTGCATCCAAAACAGCAGCCACCTTATGTTCCTAATACACTCTCAGTGTGTGAGGGGCATGTTTTTTTCCAGTTGATTCTGGTTCTTTCAGTGACATCTAGCCCGTACTGTCACCCTCAGTCATAGTCATCGACACTTTTCCATTTTTCTGGCCCTGTCTCTGATCACACTGTTGGGTCCCATTTGCACAGCTGTGGGCAGCAATGCTGAGTTGGGTGTGTGTGTACCAAATATTCCTCCCACACACTGTCGCTGTCATGCAGCAGTCAACGTACAATAACATGACAGTGATTGTGACAAACAGGGTGTCACTAGATTTTTCCTAATGTGTCATAAGATGTTTTTTATTTGGGAGGGACGGACCTTCTGTCAGGCTTATGTGACAATAGTGTGTCTTCCTGGAACACTAAAGCAGATTGGAAGATCTGAGGGCTTCCAGGCTATTAGGCAAAGAGTAAGACATCTGGTGTGGCATTTTTAAAGCTTTTAGTCTATGATTAGTGGCTCCTCAGGGATTCTTCTGTTCACCTCAGACACCTCTGAGAAGCACTGGCTCCTCTACTCCAGACCTGTAATGAGCAATGGTTGTGTTCATCTCCCCTTTCTTGGCCTTTTTGACATGTGCCTTTTTTCCAGTTCTTCACAAAAAGTTGAGGAAGGGAAAAAAGGGTGCTCAGAAAAAATAGAGAAGATAAATCTTCAGCAGCAGCAGGAATCTGCTGCGTATATCTATGGCTAATTGGATCTGTGTCTACATGGGGAGCACCTAGACCTTACCATTTTGGGGAGATTTACCTTTGGTTTGGACTACATTTTGAACTATATAAGTATCACAGCTGTTCTCATCCTGTTGCCCAACTGCAGAAGGCTGCCCTGTTTGTTTCCCATTATTCACTCATGGCTTAGGACGTTCCTTCTATTTTGGGACCTCAGTGGAACTTTCATTACTGACATCTCTTTCTAGGAAACTCTTTGAGGCTATGCCTGCTTGTTTGCTTTTCTATCCTTAAGGGAATGTAACCTTTTTGGTGGCCACCTCAGAGCTCAGAGAGCATGAGAGACGTTCAGGAGTTTAAGACAGACTTTCTCCTACAGGCTTAAAGAGTCACATTACTTGTTTCACTTGTCTTGTGATCTGCTTAAATCAAGAGATTAACCTTTTATGCGTGCAGGGATGAAGCATTTTTCTATTCACTACATGTTAGTCTCTTTATCTTTTTATCTGGACAAGGCTTAATCTGGAACTTAGACTTTGCGAAAGTTCAGAGTCTTCTGTAGAATTTGTTACTTAATTTCCCCAAGATGTGCAGAGCAGCCAGCTGGAGCCTTCTTTCCTGAGTACTTTGCCATCAGATGCAGGGAGGCATGATGCACCATTTGGCAGAGATATTCCAAGGATATTCCTATCAAGCCTGTACCGTGTCTGCTTGGAGTCACTTAGGGTATGAATATGTATGTATTGACAGTCACTCAAAGCGAAAGGAGGATTACTTGCCAGTAGATACTTGTTTCCTAGACAGATATTTCTTGTGCGTGTTCACAAACCAGCTACTTTCCCTCTATCTTCCTAATCCCATAATCATCTAACCCTGAGAATGTGGGGTGGAGAGAAACTAAAGGCGTGAGTGCTCCCAGCATCCGTGTGCACACTGTGGGTGTGGTGCATGGCAGAGGGTCATCAGCAAGCTGGCTCTAGATGCTGCTGGGATTTAAAAAGTCCTTAGTGTAAATGGTCTTATACAAACAATGGAGTGAATGTGCACATGAAAAACCTCAGAAAGTATCTTCAGGTGTGTTTCTTGGTTGACATGTCAAATTGAGGCTTATTCCTTCTGTATCTAAGGTCAGCTAGACATTAGAAATCTGGGAAAATCAAAAATAATCTCTCTGAACAGTATTCAGCTCTGCAGCTTCATACTAGACAATCTGTAGATGACCATATGAGGACTACCTTTTGGATTTTTAGTCACAGTAGAACAGAACTCTAAGATTAGTTAATTTCCATGCAAAATATTTACTTGGGGAAGTCAACATCTACAGAAAGTGCGAGTTGAAAGCAACACACTTTCAGCACTCCAGATATTTTATTTAAGTCGTGGGGAATACAAATTTTGGAGTTGCATATAACCAATACAAGTTTTCTTCAACACACTCGAGACATGAGGCTAACTTTTTGCTGGCACCCCTTGCCATTTTAGAATAACATTTACTTCACCTGTGTATTTCTTTCTTTACCTTGTGTGTGGACTTCTGAGCTCCCTGCAGCATGTTTTACACTGCAGATGAAAATTGTCACAGTGTAGCACCAAACCCAGAATCCTTCTAGGATAGTCCTACAGAGAGAGCAGCACAGGAATTAATAGAGAGGAAAACGAATAGAGACAGAATCGACTCCCTTCTCCTGTTTCTTAATGAAAAGCAATGTGGCTGTATTAATAAAAGAAATAGAAAATCATCAGTGGTTTGTGGGCATGCCAGCCGTGATGCTTTCTAGAAGTACTGGGCAGCACATTTTTACTCTTTGTCAGGCTGCTCACATCCCCCACCGTGCCTGTGCTCCTGTCGGTCAGGCAGTGAGTGGCGTAACTGAGTATCTTTCACATGTGGCTTGTTCTTTCATCCTCTGCCAAGGGGAAAGTGGTATGTGTGATGTTTTGGTGGAGGTTTTGTTTGGTTTTAAGGGACGTGTCACAATATGTTTGTGTTACAAAAGGCAAGTGGGTTGAAGGGCAGGGTGATTTTTGGAGATGCTCTGGCTGATTGTGCAGATAGGTAGTGCCAGAGTGATTACTGTCATAAGCAGTCTTTCTCAGTGGAGTTAGGGCAAGTAATGTTTCCAGAATCTGGCACAAGAGCAGCTGGTGCTTCTGCTTTAGTAATAATTTTACCTCTCTTGTTGTCACTCCTACCCCTGTGGCTTTATTACTTAATCATGCAAAATTATTTTGTGTTTGACCCTTAAAGTGCCAATCTGCAAGCATATTTTTCTTTTCTTCCCTTTCCTTTTATTATTTTTTAAATTATTTTTAAAATTTATATCAATATAAAGAAGTGCAATTAAAAAAAATAGTTCCAGTAAAGACTGGAGTCCTGTGTTTTCAGCTGTGATTAATGATGAGGTGGAAGCAGGGGAGTCTGTGTTGACTTCTGAATGTGAAAGCAGCTTGAAGAGGGAAATAAGCCCCTTCTAAACTGTTGTATGTTTAGTCCCCCCAATGCACTTCCCAGCATCATTAGGTCCTTGAGAAAATAAGTCTTTGTTACAGAAAAGGTGACAGTGGATGTGGCTTTAAGAGCAGTGCTGTTGAGTCGCGGTCCTAGCAACTGAATTTGTTTTAGAGAGGCTCCTGAAGTGATGACCCAACATTTGACACAAAAGCTAGTCCTAGAGAGTTTCAGAGACCCCACAGGAGAGAGAGCCTGTTTGGGTTTGGGTGGGGACCCTCCCTCCAGCGGGTACATTGAAGGAAGCAGATGAAGGGGAAAAACAGTATCCTGGATGGTAAGAATGGAGAGAATGAGTAGCTAAGTTAAGTGGGTTCTAGCTGAGCCTCTACGAAGTTCTGCCTGTAAAAGTGTCTTAAGAGTGACATTTTTAGAAGCTCTTTCAAGTTCACTTTGGATGTAGGATTTTGTGGAAAATTTTAATTAATAACAAGCCAGAGGCGTCTGAGCACTGTATGTAAGTACATAATGCTGTGTATGTAAGGCCAAACCTGTAGTTACTGTTGAGCCAATGAAAAAGAGAAAGAATTTTGTCCTAGTTAGAGTTACAGCACTTGATCCATAGTGTTGAAATAGAAAGAATTGCAAAAAACATTTGCATTGTCCCTTAAAATTTATCAGATTTAAACATGCATTTAACTCGTTGTTTCCAGGAGACGCTTAAAAGCAAATTAAAAATAAAAGCTTACACTGTAGTTTGAAGAGGTTGTTTCCCTGAATGCTTTTAATTTCAGGGTATATTACTGACTTTCCTTCTTGTAATATTTATTTGAACACTGGTTGTGAGTTATCAGCAAGTTTCACTCAGATATGATAACGTGTATTTATCAACAGATTCATGTGCAGGTGCAATGATCCATCATGTGGACCTGCAGAAGCAGCTATTTGTAGTTGTCCACTGTCTTGATAAAAAACTTTGACATTTGAGCAAAGTTTAAAGTAGTAAAAAGTTTGGTTAAGGCTTTGTCAATGAGCTACACTCATGTACCATGAGCTTCAAGGCAGTGTGTCCATATGGTAAGGGGGGGTTTGACTCACCTGATTTTAAAAACAGTTTGGACATAGACCTGTGAGCTTTTACTGTAAAGGGGTCAGATCAGCTGCAGATACCCACACTGAGGACAGCTCAGGGCAAGCAAATGCAAAACTTTTGCTTCCCATGACCAGCTGCATTGGACACCAGCATGATGAAAGTAAGTCTACATAGAATCTTCAATTTTAGCTTAAAGTAAATGAAAAAATACATCTTAAATTTTGGGCTTTGCTCCGATATATTTAATCTGTAGTACTGTGTCGTGGGTTTGTCCTGTGACAATTTTTTTTCTTCCCACACCCCCCAACCAAATTGTTTTAAGTTGAGAGAAGGTGTATGCAGACAAAACTCAATCTAATT
>JAWWES010000115.1:15002276-15050938 GCA_035583135.1 Lophotriccus pileatus
CCTTCTCTTCCGTTTCTTAAAGATGTAATTGGCAAAAGGCGTTACCAGAACTTCTGATTGGTTTTGTCCCGGAAATCGACCTGGACAAACCATCTCACAGTCCCTCAGGGAGGGGGAACCCTGCCAACCCACGACATACTGTCAGAGAATTCTTGCCTGATTTGATAATATTTGTGTTTTTAATACTTTCTGCCTAAAATGATTTATTTCCCCCTATCAGTTAAGTTATAGACCTTAAATATTATTTCACTGTAGCTTTCTCTGAAAGAGCTTTCTTACGAGGATGTGGGCTTATGAACAAATCACCACACATAAACTGGGGTGTGAGCTTAGTACACATCACCTGCTGTGCAGTAACTACTCTTTCTCCCAGGATAAGTACCCAGTAGTTTATTCCCTTTTCTTAAGGGATAAGCATGTTGTGTTTACTCTGGGGTAGGAGTGAACACATGCACTGACATACCGCAAATACACCCCCTGATTTTTCCTGTGGTAGTTTGTCTACATGATGATCTCCTCAGACACAGGTGAAATGTTGCTTTATGACACTCAGGTGAGGCTTAACCAGTTTAAACAGTAACAGAACCTATTTTTTAGGTTTAGCTAACGCTGTTATTGCACCCTGATTACTTGGATTCTTACTGTTAGTTACAAGCATTTTGATTAATTAGTTGTTCCTCTCACATATTCTCACTTGACTCTTCTCTGGCTGCAGTTACATCTACCCCATAACTTTTTTTTAACCTCTTAAATACGTTATCCCAGAGGTATTACTGTCGATCCTGATGGACTCAGCCTTGGCCAGCGGTGGGTCTGTCCCGGAGCCGGCTGTCATTGGCTCTGTTAGACACGGGGGAAGCTTCCAGCAACTTCTCAGAGAAGCCCCTCCTGTAGCCTCTCCCCCTCCCCCCGCCCCGGCTATCAAAACCTGGCCACGCAAACCCCATACAAGCCTGCAGTGTTGTCTGGCAAAGAATCATTTTATTTTGTTTCACCCAGCTGAACTCGACCTCAGTCTTGGATGAGTGATTTATCTCCTGAGGGTCCACAGTGGGCTTAGATAAGATTTTGTTTAGTTTTGTCTGTTATTCCTCATAAGCCCATGTGATTTCTGCTTTCTGACTGTAGGGCAATGATCCATCATTTTGGAAAGGGACCCTTAGAAAGAGTGTAGAAGAAAATCTGATACTGTAGTTGTTGAGGTTCAAATGCAAAAATCAAGAAGGGCATTAGAACTGTTAGGTTCTTTCTAAAATGAAATCTCTCCAGTCCCTGGTAGGTTTCTGTTGTCCTGAGAAGAGCTAAAGCCTTTCCTGTGCCGAGCCTTTGGCCCAATCTAGTGACTAGTGACTACTCCAGTGTGCAGATAGATGAAGTTTCTACCTGCAACTAGGGATCATATTCCTGTCCAACTAGGAATGGATCTTGTTCACACTGTGAGTTATAGTTGGTCACACCTTGGGCTTTGCTAATGGCTGGAAACAGGGTGAACTGGATGTTTTCTATCAGGGTAGAGAACACTCATATTTTCTAGCAATTCACCAGGATTAGCAGCTGCAGTACATCATCCATCTAAACCCACATAAAACCACTACTGTTTCTTTTGCTGCCTCTTCCATTTGTTAGTTGTGTGACTAGTGATTTTGTGTTACCAAATATTTCTTTAGTGAAAAAAACCACTTGGAACTTCATCGTTTTATTGTTTAGACTCTTGTTACAAGTAACTTTTAGAATTCTTCTTCTGTTAAAGCTTAAAGTTATGTTTAGTCCAATTCAGTAACCATACATCTGAAAAAGAAGCACTTTTCATTAAGTATAATGTGAAAATGGCTATTGAAAGTTCGGTTTCAGTGACATTACTTTGAAGTTCCTATTTGCATAGATTATGAAAGTGCATCACATCCTTTATTGAACTGGGCTTCTCATTATTTGATGCTCCAGGTAGAGAAACAGTAAGAGATGCTGTGTTACTGTATGGGGATTTGTATTATTCAATATCTAAATGCCATTCACCTTAGAGTAACAGACACTACAGAAAGGAACTTACACAGAGAACTGCATGCAGCTCCAGGTTGCCAATAACTTTTTGTTGTACAGCCCAAATAAAAGATAAGTAGTTTGATTGTCTGTCTCTTTAGGGTTAATTTAAATTAATTTTTACTGTGAAACTGTCTATTGTTACCAGGAGCACATGTGTTTTGAAATATAATTACTGGTCCTACCTAATACGTGATTTTTAGTTCAGTCATTTTAAGAAACGAAAAGACTCCTTACTTACTATCGCCATTTTTAAATCTAGTAGTATTATAAAATTCAGGATATCTTTTTTCTTTATTAAAATAAATAATTAAGGACATTTTGTCAGGATGCAAATTCACTAATAGTTTTAAAATGTTTCAAAATGTTGCGATACCATTTATATGACAACTAAGGAAACTAATAACTAATTAGGTTGAAAGAAATTTAGTAAGTAAGAAAATGAAACCTGTTGAATATACTCTAAACGAAGTAACCTTTTGAAAGGCCTATTTTTTAATAAACAAGCATGAAAAATCACCTAAGTTATAATACTTTATGTACTGAGAGTTAAAAAGCAGACCTTCTCATATGCCTGATAAAATGGTTTCAGATTTTTTTCTTTGTTAAATCTATTGAACGTTTTGTTGGGTTTTTTTGTTATTTGGTAGAACTGCACCTTGAAATAGCTTCGTCCTCAAAACCAGAAGAAAGTTTCTATGCGGACAGTTACAATCCCTTCAAGGATGAAGATGCCCCAGACTACTTAAACCCATTTGATGAGCCAGATCACGTGTCTGAAGCACTTGGAAGTGCAAGAGATTCTCCTCCCCAACCTGCAAAAAGGAAAAACGTCAGGCCAGTGGATATGAGCAAATACCTCTATGCAGATACCTCTAAAGCTGAAGAGGAAGAGCTAGATGAGTAAGTATGATTCTTCATCTTTCAGCAGCTTTGGAAGCATTAGTGGGATCCCTGGCTTAATCTTGAGGTGGATTGGGTTGAACCATGGTGATCCTTAATCACTTCCTTAGGACAGATTGATCCTTAGGCAGCTCAGCAGCGGAAAATACCATACCCCCAAGTCATGTTATTCAGCTGAACGTGATCAGTTAGGAAACTTTTCTGTGCCTTATTGATAGCAAACTACTTGAGAGGGAACAAGTCTGGGTACCTTTCTGGCACTTCACGCTCTGACAATTGCAAATAAGCCATAAATTAATGAGAGGAAGAGCTTGATCCTTCTTCTCCTTTTTGCCATTATTTTTCCTACGTGAAATAATAATTTTTATTAACTGTAACGGAGAGTTTGTTCCATCTTGGTGCAGTATGTAAAAAGGAAGAGCGTTTTGCAATCTGCCCAGCACATTTTTGAGAGTCACATAAAAATTGAATCTTTATATGGGAAAGTTAATACCGTATGTGCTTACTTAGGTTATTTCTTTGATCATGACCACACAGAAAACTTTTATAAACTCACACCAACTGCCTTGTATTACAGTGTAGAAACTAACAGGGAGTGAGAGTTTTCTGCAATTGCTGCACAGCTCGGGAGGTTGGAAGGTGTATCCTTACTCCTTGTTTGTGGTCATTAGTCACCAACCACACCACTCATGAGACAGTTTATGGTGATTACGTGCAGGCAATTTTACAGACAACAATTCTAATTAACATTTAATTTTACATTATTTATTGAGATTTATCATGGCATGACATTTGCATTACTTTTAATATTAGCATAGGTATTCATTGTATCATCATCTTTCTGTTTCTCTTCTTATAGCTGTGTTCTAGGGAATTGAAGCATTCCCCTTGCACTCTAATAGAAACATATAAAGGACTCAGCAGGGTTTTATCCCTTTTAAAGCTCTGTGGCCGTGGATTTGACGTTGTTGTTTGGTCCGTGAAGAATAAAACAAACAAATAATAAGGGGCGTTGGGGATGATGCCTCTGCCAGCTCCGTTTATCAGGGCAATGCCTGAACAAACAGCACTGGCTGCTCTGTCTTCAGAGTGCAGTGTGATCACACTGATGGTCACAGCAGCCATCGTTGGTCATTCCCTGGTCACTAGAATCTGGAGGGAGAAAAAAAATGTGTACTTTACACCCACCAAGATATAAGTATAGAGGACAGCAAAGATCGAGACGAGCAGAAAAAGAAAAAAGCTTAATCGATGAGCAAGTGAAGAATTTTCTCTGTTTTATATTTTACTCACACTTCTACCCTAAGCACATCTATGCCAGAGGGCCTCGCAGCAGGGTTGTAATATGCAGGCCTTGTTTTGCTGCTTTCTGGGCTCTAGCCCTTGGTTCAACAGCCCTCTTCTTATTTAATGATTCCATTTACTTAATTCTTCCTTTTTTTTTTTTTACCAAAGATAAAAATAAACTCCCCATAGGTGGAATCTGCTTGAACATAAAGCTGGCTTGTGTTTTCATTATAAAAATCATCCCCTGGGAAGATGGAAGAATAAGCAGTCAATAAACATTGTAAAAGCAATTTTTTACGTCTTTCACATAAGTTTTTTATGCCCTGACCACCAAAGTAACCTTCCTCTCCACATTTGCCTCCCAAGTTATAGAAGCAACATGTCATAGAACGTTATAGAAGCAACAGGTCTTTACCTGGAGACCATTTGTTGAATGTATAGGGTAAGGAAAACCTTTGAATTTTTACACTGAACGCTCTGCAGGAATGAATGTAATGATAAAACTCCAGTCTAGGAACACAGGACAGGTGGTATTAACTCACAACTACAAACACTATTTCACCTTACCTCATGTCATTAATTTTCAAATCTTTAAGTAGAAAGTTTCTGCTAAGGCATGGTATGTGGTGAGCACCAAAGGAAAAATTATCTTGGCATTGCCATTTGGTAGTTTTAACGTGTCCTAAATCATGAATGCTTACGTCCAGATGTGTATTGATTTTTACGTACTGTGAATATTGATGCTTTTATTATTTACCTAAGTGCATAATCTTCTTCCAAAGCTATTAAAGTCTAGGGTTCAGTGTCAATTTGTGGCAGAGAGTTCCACAAAAGAAACAAGATCTTAAATGAAATGTGTTTCCTTTGTTGATTGTAAATAAACTACTTTCCTGTCCCATCCTATCTCTTCTGCTGGCTTATCAAAACAACAATTAGTAGTGTTGGATTTACCTGCTGTAAACAGTTGTTGTCTTGTCTATCTCTAGCTTGTTCACCATTACTTATCTCTTGTCTGAGTTAACTTTTTCAATCTCTCTTCATACAGAAGTCTCTTCATCTCTCTAATCATTTCCACTGCACGTCTCTGGACCCTGTTATTTCTTCTGCTGTATGTCTATTTTAAGATGTGTTGACTTGGCCTGAACTGTGTAATCAAGACAAGGCTGAACAACTGAGTCATATCATGACATTAGACAACTTTGCATATTATTTTCAACCTCTCTCCTAACATCTTTTGACTTTTTAAAATTCTGTTTCATTTTGTTTCACTGGTCAAATGCTTTCCCCAGGTGTTGTTTTGAACCTGAGAGGTGGAATTCATGAGAAATGGAAGGCTCCTGAAAGACATTTGCTGTCACTCAGGCACTATAATGTATTTTTATCCCTATGTCTTACATGTTTAATTGGAGTTCACTTAATGTACTGCTTGGCATTTTCCTCTTACATTTTGTGTGAAATGCACTGATGTATCCTGGGAACACAGACGCATCAGTTAACATCTGGACCCTTGTCCTACTCTGCTCTGGCAGATCCCTAGCTCAGATTCTGGACTTGGAGCTTATACAAAGTGCTCCAAGAGCTGAACTCTGACTCTAGTTTTGTAACAGACTGTCATTGTAATCTTGTAAAAGGTACTTAGCCTCGCTGTGCCTCTGTGAAGGATTTACCTTGGGTAATTTGCTTCATTGAAACGTATTTCACTAATGGTTGTGAAGATAACTAATATTTCATAACACCTGCAAAGCATAGTCACAAGCATAAGCATCATGAGGCATTGCATGGTTTTGAAGGACTTAGATGAGCCAGTACATTTATTTATTCTGCTGTAAAACTATGCTCTCAAAACATACTTCCTCTGACTAGACTGAGATCTCTACCTAGGCAGAGATAAGGAACACGTTTTCCTTTCGTTGGTTTGGATATTTGAATGGTAGTGGAAAATCCTGCTTTTGCCTTTTTGAATTTTATACATTAAAATCAAAATGGTAGGTGGCAACCTGTTAATGAAGGACAGCACACCTTGTGAAATTAAGTTCAATTATTTGAAAATAGCACAGCTCACAAATACTTAATGTATAATGCTTTCAACCTTAGTACTTCTGATTGGTAGTGTTGCCTGATCAGCTGCCATGCTCGCAGCTTTGGGTTTCCTTCTCAATAAAATGTTGATTTTTTTTTTTTTTTTCCAGTTAACTGGTAACGCTGATCCAAATAATTTTCAAATTGGTCAGAATAAAACTTGCTTTCCAATATCACTTGGCTCTGTGGCTTCTTATCTCATTAATCATTGTATGGCTTAGAATTATGCTGTCTAATTGGCAAGACTATCGAGTTGCCATCTACTGAAACTGCCTGTTGCACAAGAAGCCACAAGCCACCACGTTGTCAGTGGTATTTTAATGCCAGGTCGTTTGTCACGTCTGGGATTTTTTAATTTTGTGGTGGACAGTCTAGTACCTCTTCAGACAAATGATACAATGTAGATCAATTAAATAACTTCACCAATGCAAAAAGTATGGGGCTGATCTGAGAGAAAAGTGCTTTCATATTTTCCAGCTAAGGCTTTCTTCAGCCAGACTTTTCACAGGCTTAATTTCTTGTATAGCCGTGTAGAAGCTGTTGGACCAAACTCTGCGACACGTATCAGACCTTTATGGTTTCAAACTTCATAGCCTCTTCAGGAAAGAAACATTTTGGTGCTTTTTTTCCCCGTATTAAAATGAATTTTTAAAAAATCTTTCCCAATATTAGTAAGAAGAATTAAAAGCAGTGCAGGGGGAAGGTAGAAAGTAGCACGTGTATGTGTCTGTTTCTGTGGCTAAAATGTGAGGGTTTATCTGGCTTTCAAGCAAGTTCTTCTCTAGAAAAAAAAAAGGGCAGTGACTTGTCTCCTTTTAGCACTTCCTTCTGGTTCAGACAGAGGGTACAATTCTTCAGGTTGATGCGTGCAGTGCAAGCAATTCTGGAGCATAAAAATTAAAAAAAAAAGTTTCTTCCAAACCTGTATACTCTTATCGATAAGGTGTTGGGGTTTTTTTCACATCAAAATAATTTTAGCACTTTACAAATACACCTTTCTAATTCAGAGTACGCAGAGATGAATTCCTGCCAAACATGCTGTGCCTGTTGGCTGTTCCGAAGGCAGACCTGTTGAACTAAATAAAACCTTGTGCTGTCCCATAGAATGCATTGTTCTTCAGCCTTTATCTCTTTTATCTTCGTTTTCACCTCCCTTTGAACTCTCTGGTGTCTGAAGGCAGCTGAGCTGGGCTGTCAGCTAAATTAGAGCTACTGACAGCTGGATGCATTCTCCACTCCAGCCTGAATACCTTCCTTTTCCTACTGTCTCCAAACACCCATCTGTTCCCATGAACTTGTTATTTTGGTGTTGCCTTTAGTTTTGATTGTACTGGTGGCTTTGCTGCTTGATGGGCAGCAAAGTGGGAACACCTGAAAGTTGCCTTCAGTCAGCAGATGAGTTATTTTAGTGTCAGTCTTTCCTTTTGTTTCAGGATCTCGATATCTTTTTCTATAGGAGCAGCAGATTCTTAGAAAGGTCTGGAGGTTTTGTGCCTGATTTTCATTTATGTGCTTTGGTAAACTTTGCCTTTTAGAAGTAGACTTGTTTTCTGTGGTGTGGATTATTAATTGCTTGCTTTTTCCCAGTGAAATGAGGATGACTGTAAACTGCATTAAAATAAATTCTAAAATCAGTCTATGAGACTGAAATACATTTTCATACTAAAATTACAAACAAATGAGAGAAATTTCAAGTTGTGTGAAGGGCAACTGGATGAATAGTTGGTTTTTCACTTGTCCCCAAATTCTGCTGTTATAGTTCTTTAAAAACAGTGTGTACTACCTCATGACTCTTATCCTGAGAGAGAATTTGTAAATGGATCTAGCTAGGTAGGCTCTTGTCTGATGCTGCATGCATTATTTTTTCCACCTAGAGTTGAATTCTGAGGGACTGAGATTATTTTCCGTGGTTAGTTACGCTGCCTGTAATAACTGTATGCAGATAGATTGTTGGGAGTCGCTCTGACTTAGATACATAAACATCATTTGAGATATATGATAAATATATCTTGCTGGGGAAATATGGGCTAGAAAGGAATTAATTAATGTATCCATTTCATAACTAACCATCCAGTTTTGGATTGCAAAATGTGAAAAGCAAATATTATTAGTGGAATAATTCAGGGCAGACAAGGTTCCCATAAGTATCCTTACCAGGACACGAAACGGCTGGCTCTTCTAAGTGTGTAGAAGAAGCCATTATGGGATGTATTATTGATTTGATGTATCGAACTAATATAAAATATGGCAATGCCGTGGAGGTATTTGGTTAGGGTGGAACAAATGGAGAGTGGGAACATGAATACCAGAGTTAAGAATAATTCTTTAGACTGTATCTACTTGTTTCTTAAATGAGGTTTAGTTATAAAAAGCACTTTCAAAATAGACAAATGATGTCTACTGGTGTCTACAGAGAGAGATATGCAAGTCAGCTGTGGTTCTTTTTAAAGTGTTGACTTATCCAAAGAGTGTTTTTGAAATGGTGTGGTGCCCTTACTCTGCAGAGTTTGAAATACTCTTGATGTGTATTGTGTACCCGATGGAGGCCAAATTTTCAGGCTTGGACAGCCAAGGGTGAGGAAGTGGAAGCACGACTATACCAGTGGCCTTATTCTTAACTCTGTTATAATGAAGCTTTCTTAATTCTGTTCATTATGAGTGTTGAACAGCCAGCAAGTTCACTCAGATTTATTGGTATTGATCTTGTAGAATCAGATCATTCTTTGATAGATGGCGAAGTATAATTGAAGAGTTTGCTTTATGCAAGTGGTAAAACTTCTGCAATTTACAGGACTTTATAAAATTTATGGAAATTATGACTTAATGAAGTTTTAACTGTTGTAACTCACTTTTCAGTTCTGTGCAAAAGTGTCTAAAAGCATCTAAAGGTAAAACATATTCTTATGTGGGATAATAAAAGCATTTTGGTCATTGGCTTTTCTAAGCAGGTCTTATTTTTGGTTTAATTTCCAAGGAGATAGCAATGAAATGTGTTTCCCTTCTTTTAATTAGATCAAATCCATTTTATGAACCAAAACCAAGCCCTGCTTTAATTAAAGTTGCTCTGCTGCAAGAACCAGAGAAGAAAATGAAAAGAAAGGCTCCTGAACCCCCAAACCTCTTGCCAAAGACAGAGATGGGTATGGGTGAGAACGTGTCAGCTATTCCTGCAACAAGGGAGCTTTCCTCCTCTCCTAAGGTAAGCTTTGCATGCCAAAATTTCTTCTTTTTTTCTTAAAAGTACCTTTCTGTGTATTGTAAACATCCTATTTATATCTGCAGGCCATCTTAAAAGCTTTGTTTGTACTTAATAAGGTGTTGGCTGGTCTCTATTCACTTGGTTCATGGGAAGGGAGCAGCAGTAGGAGCTTGTATGTTTTCTGTAAGGATTTAATGACAGCAGTAACAGCAACTGCAGTTTCAAAGAAAAGAGTCTTCTAGTAACCAGTGTTACAGGACAGCTGGATATGCCATTGAGAAGGAAGAAAATCACATTGAACAGTGCTTTGTCCTGATCTATTTTAATGCTGCTAAGCCTTGCCCCTGTTGAAGAGTCTGTCTGCACGTTTCTGTCCTAAATCTGGGTTTTAAGAGCTTAGTACTGGATACTGTTTATTTGTATTGGGATTTATATGTGTCCAATTCCGTAGCTATGTTGAAGTAATTTTAAAAAAAAAAAAAAAAGACTGTCTACTTTAATTCAGATTAACTGTTTATTACGAATGCCCAGACTAAGAATACTTAGGTATGCGCATCCATCTCTGTTTGTCAAGGGAAAATATGGGTTAATTTCAGTTGAAGAGGGCAATGTGAGGCATGGATATTTTAATACTACAGCAGCTAACTTCTGTCAGTTTGGATTTCAGCTCTAGTGTTTCAGCAATTCACAACACTTGTGCTTTTTTTTAAAACAAAATAAGCATTTAATAATATAAGTTAATGGACCTTTCTTAGAAATGAGTGTCACATATGCTGCCTGCTTGGTTTAAAGGTAGGAGGATGAGGGCAGAAGGCTTCCCTTACAGCATATCTTGCCCAGTGTATGCATATTGTCATCTGATTTGCCTTTTATTGGAGCTGCTCTACTTTAATTTAAGAATTGAGTGAAACTACTTGCTTACGTATCATTTCACTGTGTAATTACTCAGCCAGATTGCACACATGTCCTTGTCCACTCCGGCTCTGATCTTGTTGTCATTTTACCACTCACTCAGGCTAAAGATTATGAGACCAGAAAACTAATTTGTGTCTGCTCACTGCAAAAACAAAACAGTAGGGAAGACGCAACTACACTTCACAAGTTATTCTTAATATGCAAAACCATAACCAGGGATATATGAAATCAAAGCATAGCAGTGTTATAATGTTCTGAAATGGGATTCAGTCCTGTTTGCTAAACTGAAAAATATGGCAAATTATTTGATTTCTGGTGGGAGACTGGCCCTTGTGTCAAAGCAGAATGGCCAAAGAAAAAGCTTTCTGGTACTACCAGGCTGTGCAAAGGCATCTGTGGAGATTTGCATCAGGTTGCTTGATGGAAGTTGTGCCCAAATTGCTCATTGAGAGGTGTTTTTTACAGATCTGCATCCAAGGAAATATGTCTGTCTGCTTCATTCATGTCTTTTTTTGTGCTGAAATAACACGTTACTGCTGAGTTTGGTTGTGGTTTTTGTAGGGCTGTGAGGGAAGGTGGAGCTCGATGCTGACGTTATCTTTTGTAGGAAAGCTTTAATTTTTATTTTTTTTTTAACAGGATTTTGGAGGATATGAGACATTAGGGAGGGCTCCAAAGCAGGTGCAGTGTCCTGGTTTCTTGTATTGCCACTACGGTGGAAAGTTTTGCTGACTGGGTGTGTTAAAATACTGTACGGTCACTTGCAATGCAGAAAGCTTTCTGTAAGCGCAGTCTTTTTTCTTTGCTTGAGTTGTTTTGCTCTAGGATCAGAAGCACTTTTCTTGGAATGCTCTTTGAAATTTGGAAAAGTACCGGCATTTAAAAGAAAATAAAATAAACAGTTTTCTCACACTACAATATAAAATAGTGCCCAGATAGGACTTGGACTGTTGGCACATATAACTTGTTTATTGCTCAATAATAGAGACAACGTTTAGCAACTCAAAGGTATAGTCATTATACAAACATGAACTTAGCACATGCCCTTATGTAGGGGGAATAGTCCTATAGAGGTAAACTTAGGGAAAGGAAGGTTAAATAACATACGTTTTTCAGTGTTTTGTCCAAGTTTTCTGGACACAGAAAAGCTCTGGTACAACTCTGACCAGAAAGGAAGTTGTTTCAGCCAGTTCAACTCCCTGTCTTGGCTGTTGTCATAGGAAATGTCTGTGGAGCAGAAATGCTAAGCTTTTGACTATACAAACACAGCATTAATATTAGAACTTTAGAGTTGAAGAAAAAAAATCTTCCAAAAGTTCTTCTGCAAATCTTTGGCGGAGTATTTGGAGCTCATGTTCCTTTCACGTGCTGGTGGCGTTCATCACATTTGCTGAAGGCAAGAAATACAAATGCTGTCATTAACATCTATAGATACCAGCAAGTTTATTAAGTGATGAGCAGTCAGTTAACTGTAAAAGCAAAGCCTTTCCAAGTCTCTTTAATGTCTTCCCCTTGAGCAGACCCTTTTGGTCACTTGGAGGTCCCTGTGTCGCCTGTATTGGTGAGGAAGGGTCAGTTATCTGTATAGATAAGGCAGGGTGTAACTGCATAAAGGTCCAGCCAGCTCTCCAACCCATAGTATTAACTCAGTATTTGCCATATATGAGTTTAGAGGAAGGTTTGCTTCCAAATTTTATTATTTACTTGCACTTGCTAAAGGAATATCTTAATTCTCTCCTGTCTTCCCTCCATACCTCCTCTGAATAATCTGAGTCATCAGAGAGGTCTTTAAAATGCAAAGTCTGAAATCTGGAATTATCCCACAGTTAATCATCTCGAGTGACTTGAAAACTGCGGTATATTTTTATGGCTGACTGTATTTGGGTGAATCTGACAAACTGCAAAGCTGTAATTAAGCTCTTCAGTCATCGAACTGCTACGGTGCTGTCAAGCCCAACTGAAGCCTTGTTGGGCTTGTTACTGTCATGCATGTGTTAGTGGTCTTTATATGGTTTGGATAACCAGGTTTTGCCTCTCACAGAGGTGACATAGACTTTAAATTTCTTCCACTTGCTGACTTTGTGGAAAAAAAATTGAACAAAAATTCAGGCTCAAAATGTGGTATCAGACCAGTAAATAGCATGCATATCAGTGCTCACCATTGCTTTAGCTGATTACAAAATATGCATATGAACTTCGACTAGGTGAAATCTCAGGCAGTGTCAGTATCTCTTCTCTTCCTGCATTATGCTGAGTTTATTCAAAATAAGATCAGTTCTGGAGCTGTCAGCTATGTGTCATGGTAGAGAAGCAAAAGCCATGTGTCTCTGCACAATCACGGATTTTATTGCATTTGTGAAAATGAGGAGGCAGGAATGCTACTGAATATGTGTGGGAGGTGAAAAATTATTTACTAGGGAACAGGAGGAAACAGATAATCACCCTCAGCCGTAGAGTTATTTTTAAATGTGAAAAGAAGATAGTTCCTGCACTGGTTTGACATTACTCATTCACTTTTGAAGGATAGCATATGCCCTTCCCTTTCAGGAAACAATTCTGAGAAGGGCTTTTCCTGTTATTTGGTATGTTCAGTTTTTTGCCAAAGCTCATTTTGATGGCTCATGAATGTATTAGGTTTCTGCAGTTACCATTAACCTACTGAAAGTGAACAGGGATATTGTGTTTGGTGTATCCAACTTGGTCTCACATCCTTTCTCCTGTCTTCAAGGTCTGGAAATCTGTGTTTATTAAAGACATGCTTTACAGAATAACTGCTGCAGGCTGAGTAGCTGCCAGCCTGCGACTTGGTAGCTCACAGAACTCAATCTCTCTACTGCCTGCTGGGCTACCCAGCATCTCTCAGCAAATGGAACTCCTGGACTCCAGTCCTGGGGATGATGTTTCTCTGGCAATACACGTGAACAGTCATGGAGCTGATATCAGACCACAGGATGCTTTTTGAACTTTACCTTTCAGTTATGCCTTGCAACTCATGAAAGTATGGAGCACCAGGGCAGGATGATAAATCAGCTTAAGACTATCATTAATGTATACACCATTCTTGCCTTTATGAAGTCATGGTGTTGCTGGTAATCATGAAAGTATAAGAACTGGGTTTGGTGTTGCAGACCAGCTTGTGAGCTTGTGATGACCTTTTAAGTTGGTGGAAAAGGAGAATACACATTCGCATAACAGTCCAAAGCCAGTAGTAGTAACATCTCTGTTTGTCACTGTTGTTGCTTAAGCGTCTCTGATTTTAAAACTAATTGTTTTGCATGCCCAGTGATAATCTGCTCTCATGCCAGACAAGCTGGCTCATTTAAGCTCTAATGAAACATTTATAGGAAATGTAATAAGAAACACAGAATCCTTTTTCTGCATGACATGTAATAACCCATCTCCATCCAGTATTCTTTGTAATCTGTCATGTGTCTGCAACACTTCTGTTCAGGCTGTTCAGAAAGATTTATGCTTGATAGTTTGTCCTTCAAACAACAAATGAGGTACAAATTACTTCCTTATGAAAGAAGAGAAGTCCTCAGATACTTCTCAAGGGAACAAGAAGAGACATGTAAATTTTTTTTTCTCCTTATTTATTCTAAATCAGAATAAATGCTTAGACATGAAGTGGAAAACACTCTGGTAGGTTTAGTGGAAAGGGGAGAAGTAACATTCCATATAGCACTAGGCACTGCTCTGCAAGATTTCAGGGATCTCATAGGCTCCAGTTGCTCCTTTTCTCCACTTTTATTTACCTCAGCAATATCAATCTTATGTGATCAAACAGTAGGAAGACTTCATCTTAAAACACAGGTGCAGTAATGTAATTAAGTGGAGAAATGACATTAAACTCCACATGGGAGATGGAAATCACTCACTCTCTTGGTATCAAAAGTATCTCCAGTTGTTCATTCACATTCTAGCTCTCTGGAACATCTTTAATGATTTTGCTCCTTTTCAGCTTTACATTCACTGCAAAGGAATCGTGCAGCTCATTTGCATGAGCTCTTTGTCGCTCCCTATGCAGACAAATAGTTCATCCAGCCCAAGGAAGACCTGGGAGGTACTGGATAGAATTGCAAGATATCTACTCTTATAAACTTGTGCAGAAAAGGCACTCTGAGAAAATCTGCCTTTGCATGCAGCCCAAAAACATTTTTTCTTTTAATGGGAAGAGACACTAGCTGAACACTTAATATGAACAGAGACATAGTGAGATAATCATATGGAAGCACAGACAAGTCATTCAACTTGCAGCTTTTCGAGTGTTAAAGAATAAAAGCTCCATTTTTTTAATGTAGTTCTTAAGCAATTTCTTATTAATATTTGCATGAGTTTTAAATGGTGTTTGTCAACTTGACTGTGTTGCCTTTGTATTATTCCCATGATTGGTGCCAACAGGAGTCCATTTTTAGACACGGAGACTACAGATAAAACCAAGCCCTTCCTTATTCTTTGTGTGGTTTTCTGCCCTTCTGACTGAAGTATCTTGTGCCCATTTTCTGGTAACAAGCCAGTCAAACTGCTTACAAAAAAATTTAGGTGCTGCTCTATAGTCACGTTTTCTCTAAGAGAGATACTTCCTTCAGAATTTGAGGTCTAAAACCAGGTTAAGTTAATAGTTTGCCTGTGTGTTTCTATAGCAGGAGTTATGCCCTGGTCTGGAGGCAGAGCTGAGCTGCTCCCAACCTCAGCCCCTTACTTCTTCCCTTATCCTATTTCCAAGCACCTGCTAGAGTGGAAACACTTAATCACATACAGGTCTCTCTGCAAAGCTCATGGCTCATGTATATATGTTGTTCCATGGGGAACAAATCCAGATTGTGTTCTGAGCCAGGGGTCAGTGATAGGCACTGCTTTCTATGACAACCGAGCAACTGAATGCTGTCCAGGAGCAGTGAATGTGATCCTTCCCTCTGTCATGAATTCATTATGTGTGGTGGTTAAGCTCTTGAACCAGATTTTGGTGGTGGTTTGGTTTTTGTGGGTGTTTTTCCAAGTTCACAGCTTGATCCAACCAAATTAGCACAGCCATTGGCTTGACTGTAATGCCATGCAGCTGAAAGAGTGCTGGTTTGTGTCACATGAACTATCATAAAAAAAAAACCAACAGCTCTCTGTAATGTCAGGTCTTAGGTTACTCAGACTGAGGACTCAAAAGCATTAACTTCCAGTAATTTGGAGTTAGATTTTTTTGTGGACATCAGTTTTTCTGCAAGAATATATATATATGCGATAATATAAAGTAAGGTAATTAAAAATGTATTTGTAACCATAATTCTTGAACACTTGATTTGACAACTTGCAGTTCTGCTATTCAAGTGTTTGCCTCTTTCTTCTTTAGGTGCTTATTAATAGTGGGGATGCATATAACAGGCCTCCAGAACTGTCCTAGAAAAATATTTTTCATTGCAAATTAATATATGTAATATGCAGGTTGATAAATGCTTGGCTGCTTCTGCCATTTTCATAACTGCTCTTTAAGGTATTTCTGCATTGCTGGTGCAATGTAGCTCCTACTGAAATGGATGGAAACATTGCCAGTGCCTGCAGCAGTTCTGGGTTGCACCAGTTAGGACTTCTGCAGAATGTCTGTGCAAATAAATTTTGGTAACTTCATCAGTGTTGTGATATTCCAAGCCTCAATTTTCATATTTTTGTATTTAACTTACATTTACAAATTACAGCACTCAGATTTGTTGTCAGAAAATATTACTTTGCTTATTGTGGAGAAAATATGCTGTTTGGATATGTATTGGCAGTAATTTCATATGTTTTATTTCAACTTGGAAGTTTAAGATTGTGCACCATTCTGTGGGGAAAAAAAATAATCTGTCTCTGGCAGAGAGTAGAAAAACCAACAGACATATTGTGTGACACAGTGTTGCAATGTGCCATTAAAATGCCAGCACTGTTGCATGTAGGCAAACTAACAAAAAATACTTCTTTTGTGTTTTATTCAAAACCAACTCCAATACAATAATTTCTTAAATTTTTTTCCCATATAAATATATGGGATGATTTATATAATCATTCATTCCCTCGAATGACGTGTTCAGCAGTCTGTCTTACCGACAAATGCAGGAGTGGTCAAATAAGACTCATATCCTGATTCAGGAACTGTTTAAAGGCTGATGAGATCAGGAGAGAGAGGAAGAAGGCCTTTGGATGGTGGGAACAGCCTTTTTTGGGCTCTAACTTCCCACATTAGGAGGTGAATTAAATGGTTGAAGATCATGCTTATCAGAGGAGAGGGAGATGGGGGGCATAACAAGTGGGGTATCTCCAGAGGTGAGCTGAGCTCCACACCACCTTTGAGACAAGTCTTTCGTTGAACCCATTTCTGCAGGATTGGGAGGGGACTGCTCCTTTCATGGAAATGCCAAAGGTATTTGCCTGAAATCTATCCTTAAAATATCCATAAAGTGCATAAATGCAAGGAAGAAGTGAGGAGCTGCCAGGAGGTTTCTGGAATGCTGAGGTTCCTAAATGTCAAGGCTTTCATAGCACTGTTTGGTTTCTCTCACAGAGGACGAGGGGATGAGGCACAGGCACACAGACTGGTCAGGTGGAGTCCTGGCCTTCTGAAACATCTGCATTAGGCGAGCTCCCAGTGAGATCTAGGGTAGCTTCTGGAAGATGTAATCTGAAAATTCTTATTCCTGATGACGATCTTATTTTTATTTCCTCTTTATTTTATGTCCTATAAGTTATTTGCCTTTACTTCTCTGGCAGAAAGGAGATGAGAGACAGGCAAATGGCACAGGGCCGTGAGCTCCTGATATAGGTGCTGGAGGGCCACCTTCCTGCCATTCTCATTAACATTTTCAAAGGACTGGGGGCTTTGAGTTTCATGCTGGCCTTCACATGCTGTTAGTCCTGTTCAGTTCCAGCTTTGCTATTTAAGAGGTAGAAGAAAGAAGGAACACTTTTTTAAGACCTTTTTTAAACTACCATCAAAACAAAAATCCTCAAAATCTTCACAACAAAAACCTGATAAAAACCTATTCTTTTTCTGTACAGTTTTTATACCTTATTATCAGGTTCCTTAACAGGAGCCAAATAAGCAGGGTACTGGACAGCTTTTTAATTGAAAACTTGATTCTTTCCAATGTTGCCTTGCACCTAGCAAGTAGCTCAGCACAATTTGTAGAAGTTGATATTATTGTAGCATTTTTAGGTATTACCTTGAGCTTTATGTTAGAGCTGGTTAAGATAAAGTGCTGGGTACTGTCTCCACCACCCCTGGCCCTTGGTGCAGTGCTCCAGTGAAGGAACACACTAACAATAGCCTGGTTTTCTGCTTGCCTGAGGGATGGGTTTGGTTCATCGTGGTTGGCAGGCACCTCAAATTGGAAATAAGTGTGCATGAATAAATTTTCCTTTGCTTCTGTCATGATGAGTTATGGATATATTACAAAAATAATTATCTTCCCTTCATAAATCAGTCTGGTAGTTAACTTTGGTTTGCTCACTAATTCACTCTTCTTGCTAAATGTTCTTTGGTTTGGATCAGATACTTAAGCATAGGAATAAATCACAGTTCTAAGACAGAATGCTTTTTGTTGCTGGGAAAGAAGAATAAGTCTAAAACCAAAATAAATGGCATTTGTAAGCAAATCTACAGTGCAATGATGGCCCTAAAATGAGGTGCTAGTATTAGCTATTCTGCCCTACTTTGTAAAAGTATTCTTTTAGGTAAAATTTTGGCTAATTTCTTTAAAATAGTGATCACCATTACTTTTAGGCGGGCGGGTTAATGAAATAAATTTGTGAAGCTAGATATACAGAGGAAAAATCCAGGAGAAAAATGGAAGCCAGGGATGCCAGGAGCCAAGCCCTGGAGCACGTGAAACAGGCATGTATTAAATGTGTATGTTGTAGTCACATTCGCTAGTCAACCCAAGCCAAGAGCAAATCTTCTTTTTTTTTTTTAAGGAGAGAAAATCAAGCCAGTTAAGGAAAATGTTGTATTCCTGAGTTGCTGGAAGTAATATGTTGCCAATTCATATTGCAACACAGCTCTGATGACAAGAAACTGCATAATAAACCAAGTACTTGTGCGATAGTGCCGGCACACTACCTTCATGTTCTACAACAGCATTTTTAACCATGTTCAACAGTATGCTTGCTATCGCTCCTCCATTTGTTGAATTCAGGATGACCTTTGCATGAATAAAGTCAAATAGGATTAAGGCAGGAATTTTCAACAATGGGAAAGAGCAACAGATGTAGCCGACTTTGAACGTGGGAGGATTGTTGATGCACGGTTGCCTAAAGGGAGTGTCTGTGGTGACAAAAAAAAAAGGAGAGGGGTAAAAAACCCCAACAATTTCCTAAAATATTAACCGCATAAAAGAAAAGAAAATAAATAGAAAACAGTCCAAAGGGACTGAGTGATCCTGGTTTTTGTTGGCATCGAGCTGAAGGCATGATTTTTTTTGATTCACTGCCTCCTTTTAAATCTATTTCTTTCTATTCTTTCAGCAGAACTGTTCTCTGAAACTGTCGAGCTGTCTGAGGGGTTTGTGGTGGGTATCGTGTTTTTAGGTTCACGGTTTTTTCTCAGTTGTTTTGTTTTGCTGCAGAAATAGTCATTTGAATACAAAATCCAGTTCCTGATGGTATTTTTTAATTTGGTTTGTCCTATGCAGAAGCATACAGATGGATCTCAAATACAGTGCAAGCACTCTATGTAGAGACTGTTACAGGAAAGGGGGTGGGAAAAGGCTAGAAATATAGTTAAAGCAAAAACACTTTCTAATGTATCTTGAGTAATTTTATATTTTATGTGCCCATTAGATATACTGAATTTGTTTTTATCTCAATAAAAAAGGACATACATATGTGTTTTACTTAGTAAAGTATTTGGTTACCTTTTTAAAATACAGTAAATTCTCTGAAACATACTTAGTTTCATTATTGACAAGAGCTGTTTTGCAGTGTAGTAGGTAGTTGTAGTAGTGTAGTTAACCCTAAGTGATACTTCATAGTTTGTAGTAATGAATAATGCACAAAATTTAAATATCATTCATAAGTGTAATTCAGACAAATCAGCTTTGAAAAGCATGCATGGGAAAAGCTTTTAAAGTGTGAATGAAATCATGTGCTCTAGCTCAATGAAAAGGCTTTAAAGGAGCTAGCTACAATCTAAAGTAATTAAGAAAATCATGTTCTAAATGCTATGAAAAATATTGGTAAGCTTAATGTGTTACAGCTCAACTGTAATATTTAAGAGCTTGATTAAACATCCGCTGATTAAATGCTTACACGACACTTTAAAGAGAGCTATGCTGTCGAGAGGGCAGTCTATCACAGTAGAAAAATCATTTGGATTCAGAGGATGTAGCATGGTAAACCATCTTCTAATACATCTTATCCTGCTTCTTCCCATACTCCTTTAGAGCAGAGCTTGCAGTGGGTTACCAGTAGCTAATGACATGCCAAAGTGTACTCAGGAGCTGTAACATGTCTTCCCTCCGCCCCCCAAATAAGGAGTATTTCAACAGATATGGAAGAAAAAAAAGAAACAAACAAGCCTGAAACAAGACAAAAAAATTACCCCCAGACCCTCTGTTGTTACCTGGGATCAAATATCTTGAACAACACAGCGCTCTAGGTGGTGGAGGCTTCATTACTGATTTTTGTTACCTTAGTGAAGAGGCTGTTGTTTTTAATTTTTGCACTAGGAACAACTTCATATGCATGCCTGGCATCTTTAGCACCAGGAGCACATAACTGTTATGTGCATGAAGTGGATTAATGCCCAGTGTGGCTGAACAAAGTCGTCTTCATTTCCTTGTGGGCTCAGTGTTGGAGCCAACATTAATCTCACAGATGTGTATGTAACTGCTCACATTGTTTGTGAATGCACAACTGTGTGAAAGGCTGTTACATGCACACAGCAAAAACATAGAAATGGACATAAACACCTGGATTTTTGTTGATATTCGTGAGACTTAATGGAGTCCACTGAAGGCAACGAGAAGATGAGGTCCTTGCTCCTGAATTAAGTTCCTGAGAAGTGAAATCTTTTTGTCCAAGGTTCCATGAGTATGAACTGGGGCAGGTTAGGGGAGTTTCTAGCTCCTTAGTTGTCTTTTGTATGTTTGAAGGGTTGATCCACAAGGAAGAGTACAGTCTCTTTGGTGGCTCTGTTCTCCCTGACTTCATCAACACCTTGAGACAAAGAACTGTAATCCTAAAGCCTTGCAAGGGTCATGTTTCTTGGCTTGCTTCAATGTAAATAGATCTTTAGAATCCAACTCAGACAATCATGCTTTAAAACTATCCTAAAATATTATACCATTGGAAATAATTATAAATTTATATATTTTTGTATTCTTTGTTTTTTTTCCCAATTAGCTGCCTTGTATTTTTTGCTTCTGGAGCATAATGAACATCATTTTTACTTACAAAACAGATAGTTCAGATGTGTTTCTTTATTTCAAGTAAGCTTGGATTTGGTTTTTTTTTAATATGGTGAGTGTATGTGTGTATTTTCTTTCTGTGTGTGTATATAGGTGTATATATATACTTATATTGTAATACATTTGTTACTGTGATAACTATGGTTATTTGTTATATAGAAAGGTATATCTGTTATTTGTGTGCCTTTATATATAATATAAAACAGGTATATATATATATATATATATATATATATATTTAGGTATATATAACAAATATACCTTTCTTCCTGCATGCAGGCTTTGTACAAAGTGAATTCAGACAGTAATTCGATACAGATGGCTTAACAGATCATAATTAATGTGTTTTGTCCTAGAATCTGCTTCATAACTCAACCATATTTCCTAACACCATGACCCCTTTTCATAACATTGCTAAAGTGCCTTCAAGAACTCTGCAAAAATCTTTGTTTTTTATCACTTTAAAGCAGTACTGAAGAATTGATGCTTTTCTGAAGTGCCCTTATGGCACTCTGTGCTATTGGTAAGTAGTCTGTCATGATTGTCATTGACAGCAATGACTCAGGAACATAATGTGACTCAGTCTTTTGTTTTGAGACGTGGGTATGTAGATCAGAACCCAATCAATAGGCTTAAGTATAAAACTACAGCAAACCAAATATTGATTCAATGCTCAAATTCTTATAACTGTAACCACAACCCTTCCATTGTACTTAAAATGTTAATAGAATATTAATGTTATTATTATTTAAAAAAAAAAAAAGGAAGATGAAAAGTTGCCTTTGAGGGGTTTCCAGGGAAGGAGTTTTCTCTGCAAATGCATTTAACTGTTTTTACATTTCTGTATAGCATCAAGATTAGGCTTTTGCAAAAAATAGGTTTGGGTGTTTGCCTACTAGAATTAGGTTTTCTTTTAGGGCAGTATCTTTTCCTATGTTTACATACCATTGTTTTCAGATATAGAACCAGAATGTAGCATAGGTATGAGGAATAGGGAATAACTAGAAGAAAATTCCGATGAGAGCCTCCAAATTTTTGAAATGTTCTTCCCTTTCCTTGAACATACAAATGGTTGATTTAAAATCACAATCTGTCTTTTTTTAGCAAGTATTTAAAGGGTCGTAGAACAAATACAACATATTAAGTGGTTTGCCTCAGAGCACTTTCATCTCTGGAAGAGTATTTATTTTATTTTTTGGAGGAAGCCAGTAGTGTGATTTATCCTCAAACCAATGAAATGTACTGCTCCAGATTTTGGGTCTTGTGCATTTTTATTTTTTTTGGCACATATAAGCTGTAATGGGCCCTTCATCACCCTCAGTCTCACTTTCTATGACAATATTTGATGCCCAATACAGAAGAAAAAGAAAAAAGAAAACAAAATTCTGCAGTGGCTCTGCTTTCTGACCATGGTTTAGCAATTTCACATCCTTAAACTCCTGAACAGTGTCCTTGCTGCTCTCCTTGTGCATGACTGATGGACTTTGTGTGGAGCCCCAAACAGATGATCGCAGTGCTGCTGGAAAATGCATATCTGCTTGGAACTATTTGAGAAATAGATTTACATTTTTTAAAATATATATTTAAAATGGGATATTTGCGTATTTATTGAGTGAAAAGGGAGTAAGAGACAAGTAAAATTCTGCTATGGTCTTGTTTTCGCTTTTGTCCTTTTCAGCTTAAAAGGATTCTTTTAAAAAATGGTTGTTGAGTTTGGCTGTGAGTTTTAGGTTTAGATTCCATAAGAATTGACCTCTTTTTATAGTGAAGGTCATTACAAATATATTGCTTGTGTCTGATTTAGGACATAAAATACCTCTGTAGTGTTCCATAGTTCTTGGACAGAGATAGCATCTCCCAAGGCTGGTGTGCAGCATCTTAGTCAGACGTCTGCTCTGAAGAGTTTTCCAAACAGGTTTTGGGAGACCAGTCAGACCAATCTTGCTTACCTAAACTCCTCTTTTGAGAGTCCAGTGCCCTCCCCTTTCTGCTTTCTGCCACCCACCCCCAAACTCGTTGAAGAGATTAAGTAGCAGCATTTAACGCTGCCACGGTTTTATAAATGGGAGATAATAAAAAGAATGACTAAATGACTTTTCGGTATTTACATGTGGTAAAACAAACCTTATGTGAATGTAACTCACTGACAACCTAAAGTATGACTAAAGCAGCATGCACACTGTATATTTATCAACTCATCATTCTCCCAGTAGTGCTTCTAGTTTGAGAACTCTGTAAATTTTATTTTAACGGTGGGCAAAACTGCTCTTTGAACTACCATTCTGTGGTGCTTTAAAGGTAAGGGAGGTCTTAGTCAAATGATATCAATGTACTTGTTTCCCAGCGACGTCCTGGGTCATGCCTCTGCTGCGGAGTGCTGCCTAGAAGTCTGAAAAGGCCATGTTTTTATGATGGGTCCTAACCTTTAAATAATTTTTAGAAGCTCGTGTAACTTGGAACTAACACTCAATATTAGAATCAACTTTGTAGATTCCACTGGAAGATTATTTAGAGCAGTTGGCTTTTACAAATTTATCAAAGTTTTGAAATTGCAGCTATTTTGTTGTGTTACCAGAGCTGTCCCTTACATTAACTTTCTCTTCCCTTTATTCTTCGCATTTCAAAGATTGTCATAATCGTTTAATCTCTCGTTATGCAATTAGATATGTTGCTACACATTTATTAGCAAACTTACTGTCAGACTGGTAGTAATGCTCTAATTTACACTTCCCAAAGCATGGAAATTCCTGTGTAGAAATGAAGGCTCCCTTCTTTTCCCTCCTCCACCTATCCTGAGGTGCTTGTGCAGTGAAAAGTATTGCAGGAGACTGAGATGTGTGAGTGATAAGTGCTTACATTTGTAACACCTGGACATGATCAGACATGTTAAAGATGATGTATGAGGCTTGAGTGTGAGTTTTCTGCATTTCTGCTGGCTGAAATTTTTCCCCCTGTAACTCATTGGGGTTCTCTGATAAATCTGATCTCATTCCCCAACCTAAGGGAGAGCAATCAATACCTTCCCCCACAGCTCCTTCTAAGAGCACTGGTACTACTGATTGGAAGACTGAAGTCCTCTGGTGCAGTTCTTCTATCCAGGAGTTTCCTAATTCTGTCTGCTGATGAGTGTTTGGAATCAGGAGCAGCTCACACCAGAAACATATTAATCATTGCATCATCTGGGGACCAGTTGAGAGCCTGTCAGGAGTGCTTAATTTTATTTAACACACCACGTAAATTAAGTCCAAAAGACACTTAAACTGTAACACTTCTTTCCATTTATGGAAGCTCAAAGCCATAATGCCTTTTAAGGATTTGAATCCATTGGGCAGTAATGTCTTTGGGATCCAGTGATGTCATCTGTCTGTCACTGTGAGTTAGGGACAATTAATGAATGGGTTAATGACTGGAATAGTGTTGAAAGACTAGGGAGTCATGAATCTGTGTCTCTGATACTGCCTTAGGAATGCAAACCCCAAACAATCAGAAACACCTATAGAGTTGTCTGTTAGGAAAGCCCATCAAGCTGTCATCTGGACAAGATGCTCACGATACTGTGCACACTGCATGTATAATAGTGCATGCTAAAATCCCTTTCCATGTTTCCATTCCTCCTCTCCCTCAGCAGCTTGGAATACTTCTCTCATCTGCAAAATTTGTTCCTTGAATTCAAAATCAGCATTTTGTCTCAAAGCTTTTAACATTACAATAATTATCATGTAATGTTTTTCTAAAATATGTTTATATTTCCTTTATCTAACAAAACTTTTTTTTTTTTACTTTAGGGAACTTAAACCAGGAAAAAAAAATTGCTGCTTAACAAAAAAAAAAAAAAAAAAAAGCTGCTGTAGTTCTAAATATTAAGCTAATTTTTAAAATGTTGACATAAATAATACACTCAATTAATGAAAAAAAAAAGCTATCTCTGCAGACAACGTACTAATATTTAATTTGACATTTTATTGAGTAGATCCTGGGGATCATTTAGGAGTTTTACATATGTTAAAAAAATAAAACCCAGAAGATCTGAATGCTGTGCATTGCTGTAACACCCCTGGAACGTGGCTAACGCCCAATTACTGCATGCTTAGACTTGGATGGGAATTACAATTGAGCTGTAAAATATTTTGACAGTTTCCAACTGTTGTGTGGTTATTAGCCAGGCATCATAAGAGAATGAAATACAGTGATTTGATTAGGTTTGTATCACAATCTGCTTAAGCAAGGGCTTTCAACATAAACATGTAAAGTGTTAATCAGAGGCAGTATTTAATTATTAGCAGCTTTTCATGAGTTCTGCAGGAGAGAATTCCTCTCTCCCAAAGATTTTGATTTCTTAAATGAGACTTGCCATACCTTTGTGCTTCAGCTTTTCATTTACAAGCTTTTACTTGTTGAGTGCTAAAAGCATAACCACACCAAATTTAATTTGTCGCATGAAAATTATGTGTATTTTTCAAGAGGATAGATTTGCCAGTGTTGACGCTAGAAATGCTTGTGTTAATTATATTATAAAACAAAAAGGATATTTTCACTTAATATGTATTTCACCTTTTAGCTGAATAAGTTCTAGCAATGAGCAAATTTTGGATAGTGTAAGAATTCCTGGAAAAATATATGTTAAGCCAAGTGGCACTTGAATTGCTGCTACTTTTGTATGTATTTTTATTTTGAAATGAAACTAATAAAGCAAAAATATTTAAACTGCATGCAAATTAAGCTCCAGATTGTGCCAGTCTTGTTATGTTCATTAAGCTATTGAATCCTTGAGTAGGGGCTCTGTTATTCCATGGGGGCTATTCACAGAATAAGGTACTATTCAGAGAGGTAAAGATAACAATCTGCCTTCACACTGCTTAAATAATGCTCATTCTGTTGGGCAACTAAAACAAGAATATTCAAGCCTGCCATTCCTTAATTTTTCACTTGCTTTTATTTAGTAATGCTTTTTTGTTTTCTTTGTTGTTTGTGAATGGTGCTTGTGAGTGAAACGTTCTGTTTGTGGTAGAGAAGACTTTTTGAAGCGTTATCTTTTTTTTTTTCCTTAAAAAAAAACCCTCTAAGGTAATTTTTGTTTCCCAGTTCACTCTGTTTGTAACATCTCTGCTGTGACAGAGCTGAATCCCGATGATTTGCTTCCATCTTACAGTTTGCCTAAACACCTAATTTCACCCAACTGCAGTTGGGTGGGGTTTGTTCTTACTGTTGTCCTGGGTTAGACCTTGAACTCTTGCCTTGCAGATGAAAAAAAAAACCTTTCCAATGTATCCTAGATTTTAAAGTGGCTTGGTGACTTTCGTGGAGATATGCTGAATGAGAGAGAGCCTTCCTCTCTCTGGTAGTGCTCATGAGGAGCAGTTGGAGTGGTGGGGTTATAATTCTTCAATAGCCAATCTCCTAAACAACTGAAAGAGAAAAGACGCACTCTGTGCAGTTATTCATTTGGAGAGGGGTTAGTGGTTACTGAGCTTTCCCTGTATTTAGATAGCTATGTGCCAGGAAAAAAAAAAAACAACAAATATACTGTTCTTTGCAAGGAGAACTTATTAACATAGGGGAAATTATGGCATGAGTTGCTTATGAAACAACTAATATCAGGACTTCCATACTAGGATTTATTTTTAAAACGGGAAGTGGAATTTTTTTGGTGGGTGATGTGAGAGGCCAGTGTGAAGTGTTGCTTGGTGGGAATTGGGGGGTTTCCAGCTTGCTTCCCCTGCTGCCAGTGCTCAGAGGGAACCTCTGCCAGGCTCCTGCTCTCCAATGGCATCAGCCTGTGCAAGCTGTGTCCTTTTCTTGTAGGCTCTGGAGATAAGAAACACAGAGAAGTTGGGTCTGAAGCACTTAGTCCATCTACTTACCCAAAGGCCAAGTTTTCCTTTACAAAACGAAGCATTTCTGCAACCTGTTGTTAAAGACCTCCAAAAGCAAGACATTCATGGCTTTCCCAGGCAGTCTTGAGTGCTTCATTATCCTGTTTTATAGATTGCTCCTCCTGCTGTCTGACCTGTTGCAATTAAAGCCTGTAACTTCATTTTGGTAAACACTGGCATGAGGGACAAAGGGTTTTCTTTCTTCTTTAGAATTTTATATGCTTGAAGACTTACCATGTTACTTTATAATTTTTCTGTGAGATAAATGATATAAATTTGCTCCAGCTTTCTTCATGCCTTTTTTTTCCCCCTCCTGATCTTTGGGCTCATTTTCCTTACACTCTGCATCAGAGAAAACCGAACATAAAATTTTTATTGTGCTTTTGTTGATGCTGAGTGGAGTGGGAGAGGCAGAGTCTTGCAAGCTTTATTCTTGTCTACATTTCAGTATGATATTTGTTTTTTTCACAACGTGATGTTGTTGACTCTATGTTCAGCTTCAATAGACTGTTTCCCCCACATCCTTTTGTGAAGAGCTTTTACCTAACCAGTTCTTCCTCATCCTGCATTTGTGTAAATGATTACTCCTTCCTATGTTTCAGTTGTACCTATTGACTTTCCTACTGTTTCCTTCAGACCTTTTCTCCTCTTTATGTGATTGGGGTTCTTCTAGTGAACTTGATGCCCATCCCAGCTTCTTGTCTAGTGTATTGTCCACCTTCCTAATTCAGACTTTCACTGAACCCAAGAAGTACTCTTGCAGAACCCCTTTTAATGCATAGTTCCAAGAATCATTTAAAACTAGTCTGGGATATAGCTTTCCAGACTGTTTTGCATCTCTGTGAGTCTCTTTAAGGCTCTGTTTTCTGTGCTTCCTTATGAGAGCATCTTGAAAGACAACTAAAAGAGCTCAACTACACTGGTAATGTTATGCGATGCTTCTGCCCACCCCCCGTCTGCTTCACTCTTATAGAAGGAACTTGGACTTCTGCTCATGATTTGTTCGTGGCAAATAATGTTTGTCTCTTGTCTTCTTTTAACTTTCATATGCTAAGAAGCAACTTAATTACTTGTTCCACTTCTTTTTCAATAGCTTGTCTACATTATTCAAATTGGTCTTTTTCTTATGCATTTAAAGACTGGAAGAGAATGTAGTCTTTTTCTACTTTTCTAAGATCTCCCCTATGTTCAGATTTTCAGACTGTCCATTCATTTCAGATGTTGTTTTATATAGGTTCTTCCAGTACCAAAGGATTACCTTAAATGTGCTTGGCTGATCTGGAAGCATCTGGCTTATCTAAGGTGTTTCCACACAGGGCTGAAATTTCACCTTTTTGTGTCTGTATGAGTAATACTTGTCTCCAACTTGCATCTGACTTGCAGAGGAAGAAAAATGAAAGGTGTATAATTTCAGGTGTCTCCCCATCATCTATGGACAACTTCTCCTTATCTCTGAGGGGTGAAACAATATTTTTTAATCTCGATTTTGTGATTTTTTACAAAGAGTTAGCTGCTGATGCAATAGTTTATCAAGGCAAAAACTTCTTTCCATTAAATTCTCACTTATCTATAGCTGTCCTAAGTAGTTTCAAGAACATCCATCTTTATGCGTGATGTAAGCTCATTGACACCAGCACCTCATGCAGGATTGTAAAATATACTGATTTTATTTCCACTCTCAATCAAGGGATGTACTATGGCCTTCAGAGGTACTGTGTCATCAATACCAGACTTAAAAAATACTGAGTGCTCTAAGCTCCCCCAAACAGAGATTGTTTTCCTTTGTTAGTGCAAGATCTGCAGAAATCTGGCATCTCTGTTCTGTTCTCAAGTATTTAAAACAAAGACTTCTCATAGGGAAAGACTAACGCTTCCATAAATATGCCTATGGTTGTGCATTAATGTAAATGATGCAGTAGATTTACAAAATGGGTAACTATAAAGTTCTGTGGAGCAATGCCACCTTAATGATCCAACATCAGAAGATTAACTGGAAGAACGATGCCCGTTGAAATGTTCAGAAGAGTGGGATAATGACTTGTGTTTATTTAATGGCTCTGTCAAAAGAAATTCCTGCAAAAGCAACAAGAGTTCACTGTTTTTAGGACGAATTGGCAGTGACTCTCATTTTTAGTTTGCCTTGTGCTTTCTTTTAGAAGAGATTCTTGTGACCTTTTCTGACAAGCTCTAACACTTCCATTGTTTGCTGCAGGCCTTTGAAATGTGGCAGAGATAGCCTTGGGCCCAGGGAGGTGCATTTTGCTAGTTCAGTTCACATTTAACAAAGTTAAAAGCTTTGAAAATTGCTATTCCTCATCTGTGGTTTAAGTTGCTTAATTCTGGCAACCTGCCCAAAACCCTGAACGTTCCCATCATGGCAGAGAGCCAGGGATTGTGAACCAGCAGCATCCTGGTAGCTCATCTGGGCTTCCAGCACAGATTACATGAGGGCAGAGGCTTCAGCCCACATGCCACCGGGCCAACTGGAGAAAGGAAGGTGGACACAAGGAAACTGCCTGTCTTCTGAGAGCAGAAAAATGAGGCCCCATCCCTGCATGTGATCTGTTCATACTGTTACATTACAAATATGTATAATCATCAGAGACTGAGATCCGCGTTCGCTTCTGCTTAATGCTATGAATTGTATACCTTTCTTGGTTTTTTTAATTGAAAACATGTCGTTCAAGACAAAGATTATGTGACCTCAGGGAAGAGAAGCCAGGTGAGCCTTGGCCAATCTTTTTATAATAGTTGAATCTGAGAAGGAGCTCACTGTAACTTTTTTCCTGGCTGTACTGACCATCAAGTGAAATCACTTGCACATAAATAACCAATTTTTTATGTTGCCTCATATTTGTTTCTCTGTTACCAGCTCATTAACATAATCTTCTCTTTGCCATTAGCTAATAAATTTAGGGCTTCTCATCCTGGTGAGGTGGCTGCCTTCACTCCTGTCTGGTGCTGTTCCTCTCTGCTAAGAACATCCACAGGGGGAGGTAGTTGTCTTGAAATAAATAGTCTGTCTTGCTCTTAATTGAATGCTCTGAGCAGACACACTTGTGTCCTGTTGCCCAAGTGAGAAAATTGTCCAGTAAGTTCACGTGTTGTGGCTTTTGGTTCTGAAGGTTTAGAGTTTAGTTCTGAATACTTGGGTTCTTTTATCCTTTTAATCCCCAACAATGAAAACCAAACCAAAACCCAAAAAAGACTCCGCTAAGAAATTGTTACTTCGTTACTAGACAAAGTAAAAGGAAAAAGGAGGCTACCAGATAATTACAAAAATTACAAAATGAAGTACTTAACAATAGCCTTTGTTATTGCAGTCTCTCCCATCTCTGTGCACTGGATGCCTGTAGGTTGTAAGCACGTGTGCATTTCAATTGTATGACCACATGCCATCATTTTCTACCGGACCACTTCCTCAGTGCTCAGAGTAAAAGTAACCAGAGGCAGTTATCTCTGGGGCTGCCTTCCTTTCTTTTGCCAGGCATAGTTTGGAAAAGCTCTTTCCAGACTCATGGCCATCAAAATATGTAACAGGCAACTGAGAACCTTTTAGGATGAAATAATTTGACCTACTTGACCAACAGCTAACTTGAGGTGTGTCCTGAGGATTTCACCGTCCTCTTCACCTTGCCAGGTCCAAACATGAGAGCATCATGTCAGCTCAGGCAGATGTCTAAATGTTAAAGTTATGATTGAACATGGACTGTTTTGGTTGTGCCAAAATCAAACCTGCAAAAAGATAAGCAATTAAAAGCTTATGCCTGAGGGTTTTAAGATAAAAGCTTATATTTTATTACCTATCCTCATTAGCTGTAGGCACAATCAGAAGAATGAGGAAGGCAAAGTTTTAAGATGTGTGGTGCTGATGAAACCTGGAGGTTACCTAAATACTTGTTATTAATCATATACTGGAAATAAATTCATTGAATCTGTAACTTGTGCCTAGCAGCTGGATTTTCATATCTCCTTCATTTTTAGGGACAATAGGAACTAGAGAAGTTTTGTGTAGCCACACACCATGCCATGCAAATAGAGAGCACAAAGTTAAAGAATGCACTCCTAAGCTGATGCATTTGTCCTTCAGAGTAACAGGATAGCAGAACTCCCAACATTTCTTTCTAGGAAATGTGTATTTTCTTATATATGGATGGTCTTTCCTTACTAGAAGCAAAGAGCAATGCCACTTGTATTTTGTTGTGTCACTGAAGCCATCATAGTGTTATGATGACCTGCTACATAAAAAAGTAACTGACTAGCCTAAGTAAAGGAGATATCACCATAGCTCAGGGTCATCAAGATGTTTTTTCCATTTTTGGAATAAAACAGAAAGCAGTTTTGTTCTATCTTTGCACTCTTCCCGTGTTGTAGGTGATACTTGATGATCCTGATACTAGTAAAAATAATCTTTTAACTTAGGCCTAGACTGTTCCACAGCCCACAACAAACAAAACTGAATGCATGTTGGACATGTACGGACCTTGCCAAAGGCATAAATTGTATTAAATGAGCCATATTTAATTTCTAACACTCCCAGGCTCCCATGGGTGGAGTCCTGTGTTGTTGAAAAGATAAAATTCTTGGGTATCATCTTGATACAAAATTACCTATTTGACTGAAATGTGTTTGGTGTCTTGGTGCTGTTGCACCTTTTTACTGCTTTTCAGACTGATCAATTCAGTTGAGTTTCCTAAACTTTTTCTACATCCAGCCACATGCTTTACATTTTCACTCACCTACTTGTGCCTTACTTTCATTTACCTTATCTTGCATTTTAATGGTTTTGCAATTTTCAGTGAGCCCAGACAGCTCTGTGGTTTTGAAAGGGTAAGAGAAAAGTCCCTTTTGTTTTGCTCAGTAAAATAAGTAAGAGACCAGTGTCCGTATTTGCTTCTTGAGGAAAAAAACTTGTTTGTTCATTGTTTGTAGGTCTTCCCTACTCTGACTTCTAGGTCTATCTTAATCTCAGCTTCCTCACCTCCTGCAGTTAATTATCAATCCTGGGTTGTTCTTTCAGCTTCTTTCCTCTTTGGGGAGTTGTGTTCATTAATAAAAAGCTCAAACCACGTAAGTCTTCCACCTAGATTACATACATTTTTTTTTCCTTACTCCTCTCAGCATCTTTCTTTCCAGCCTTTAATACTGCCTCCTGCTTGCTTTAAACTCCTCTACCCCTGTGCAACCTGTCTACAAGCTCTTGAGTTGCTCAGACTGAGCCCCTACAGTCTTCGTTCTGGCTATTTACTATGTCTCCTGTGAGATCTCGGTCCACAGCCCCATCTTCCCATCAGAATTTCAGTCTTGATTTTCTTCTCCTGAGTGCTGTCCTGTGTGTCAGAGATGAGCTCAACCCTCTCTCTCTGAGCCATCAGTGTGCCTGGTGCTGCGTTCTTGAGAGCAGCAAACCAACTATTTAAATATTTTCAAATGTAGGGATACAGCCTAATATTTAAAGCTATTGTCCTCTTGTTAACATAGAGTAGTGGTCTGATGGGATAATCTCCCAAGAGGAAAAACGCATACACTATAAAACATATTAACTGAGCTTCCAGAACATGTAAAAGAATAGAGACGGCAATGCTTTTCTTGAGCGAAACAAAGATATCCTGAAGCTGGTGCTGACTCCAGCTGATAAATCCATCCACATGATGCTACATTTAGATCTGAGCTAAGTATGTGAGGGACCAGCTCTGGAACCTCTGCACTTCTGTATGGTTATTCCACAGCTGGATAAAAGTCAGTTGCATTAGATTCAGTAACCTGTTGATCAGTGAGCAGATCTAGCAGTTTGGTGTGGGTATCTCATGATTTTTGGAGCCATTTCCAACCAAGTTCTCAGGGCCTTTGGAGTTTGAACTCAAATAGGCAAGTCATGACTGCCCTGTTGTTTGGAATAATGGTGTAGTCAGTGCTTAAAAGAGTGATATAAGAGAAAGCTTATTAAATTTTCATTCATCTGATTAGTTCCTGCTGATCTTGTAGAGCAAATACATACTAGAAATAGGCACTTGGTAGTAATTGTGCTTGTACCAAAGCAGTAACTAATATGTATAATGTACAAGTATCGAAAGAAAATCTTTTTCATAATGAAGTTTCACCAAAAAAATTAAAAAAAAATCAAAACTAACATTTGTTAACTCCTCTGAAAGTATGTCAAGTGCTCACACACAGTTCTGTGTTTACTCATGTATTTCCATTGTGTCTTGAATTGAATGCTTTTGTCATAGATCAAATAACAAAAACTTTGACTCAGGTGGTGATTAGGAGCATAACATTGTCCTAAACATTATCCAAAAAAACTTGGACTACTAAGTATGGAAAGAAAACATTATGTAACTTCTGCTTTATCAGCTAAGAGAAGAGAAAATGTGTAAGTACATTATGCACATCCTAAATCTTGCATATTCTGGATAAAATACTTTTAGAAATTGGAAGGAAATTAATGGAAAGACAAACACAGAAAAAAGCTCCAGCTTGAGTATAGATTTTCAAAGAAATGTAATCTAGCTTTTTAAAAATTGATAATTTTGAAATAAAATGTAAAATTTTGCTAAAGTTATTGTTTTTTTAGCTTTGGATTGCCTTTTGTAAAACATGGTTTTAAATTCAGTTATGTCTTCAGTTTGTTAGATGCGTAATTAAGGCATTTGAATGATAATATTGCCTAAAGTGATTTCAGATTTAACCTGAAAGCATTTAGGTGGTGACTGAAACATTTAAAATTTTTGTAGAGAATTTCAGCAACAAGTATTAAGACTTTACAGTTAACATTTAATAATCTGTGATGCTCTGTGATTTGAAGAAGTAACTTTGTGCTTTAAAAGTCTGTTAAAATATCATCTTTCCACAATTCGATAGAGCTATTTTAATTATTGTCTCTCAGTAGTGTTATTTCCATAAATATAATTTATAATAGCAAATATATTTTAAGTGACATAGTACCTTGAATTTGAGATAGTTGGTTAGTTGCTGGGTTTTGCTTCCAGTTGTAAAAAATCAGGAGGAAAACAGCATCTCAGTTACTTTACTCTGAATCTGGAGTAACTGTGTGACAGCTCCTATGCAGTATTTGTTTATCTGATTAGATCTTGTGCATGGTAAAGAAAGTTTATCATTTATTGCTGCTTTTCCTTCCCTATTTTGCATATCCCTGTTAAGCCTTTAATTCAGTGTATTTAGAGATATTTGTCTCGTTAATGGATTTGTTCATGCTGATTTGAATCATTGGCAGGATTAAAAAAATAAGCACTATTTAACAGGTTATTTTACACATATGATGTGGTATTAAAAAAAAATCTCAGCAAGGTGTACATTTTGCACTTTCTAAATGAGTTAGCAGTGCTTATATCTCATGAGGAGGTAGTATGTTTATAAAACAACTTTTTAGGGCTGATTGTGACAGTAAATGAAAAATTACTTCCCTGGTTCTGTATGGGTTTTTTTTTCCCCAGAAGCAGTGAAAATAAATCAGTTGACAGCAGCTAATTGCTGAGCACTGACAGGCTTCAGTCAAGGGGGGGCATCGTAGGTCTTTCACAAGTAGACAATAACAAGTAAATCCGTTTGACCGTAAACTTAAGTGGCTGTGATACAGTAAATTACTTGCTCTATTTATCTTAATTTGGGGACTCTCTAGCTCTAAGGTGCATCAACAGCTTGTTTGTTGTGTATATATGATTTTAATTATATTACATTTGAAAAAAACAAGTGATCTGACTTCTTTCACTATAATTCAGATTTAGGATTTGTGCTGGTCGCATTCTGTCTTTTTGATTAGCCCTTTGATAAGAAGTTTTTGAAGTGACAATATTTTGCTAGAGAAATAAGTGTGTGTGAGTCTTGAAAACATCGGCTGCAGTCAGTAAGTTCTCTGCTGAATTTGTGGAACAGCGGATGGTCTGACAGACGCCAAATGCCTGAAATATTCTATTTTAGTTCTTGGTTTATGCCCACAAAAATGTTACTAAGAGGGTCAAAATAACCTGTTTGGAAATGGTTGTTATGAGCTAATGATTCTTGTTAGAAACCGCCCTCTGATAATGATTTACATCTGAAATTCCTTTTCCACATAGAAAAAATAAAGCCCAGAAGAGAAAACTCTTTGGGTATGGTTGAAAGAGGCTGTTTAGAAACACCATGCCATAATTACATTTATGCAATCTCACACTTACATGGAAAGAGAGCCCAAAACTGCACACTGGAGCCTGTTGGATAGCGATACCCTAGCCTTGTGTCGCAACTTTGATCCCCCCGATGCAATGGTGGATTGCAGCTCACGAAAAACTCTGCCCCAGCTCTGCCTGGCCCTTTGATCCAATCCCACTGTTATTATCTTCATTAAAAGTGAAAGGGCTTATGGGGATGCTTTTCCATGGCTGCATTTTGGGAAATGTTGTCCAGGCTGAGTGTCACGGACTGTTGCGGGACTATGCCGTAAGTGTTTCAGCACACTGTTTCCACTGGTACAATTCTTGGCCTCTTCTCCTGTGTAGATCTGGAATCCTGTATATCTGCATCCTTTGGAGACAAGTGCCTAGGGCAGCAACTGTAGATAATAACTTGTGATTTGTGTCTTTTGCAAGTTACAGTCATTGTAAACTGACAGCTGTGAAGGACCTAAACTCACATCAAAGGATCCAGATCATCTAGTTAGGTCAATTAATGTTAATTCTCATCTTCCATTAAATTCTTTTATCATCTTCTCTCTTTTTCTTTTCTTTTTTTTTATTTTTTTCTTCCAGCCAAGCCCAATCCCAAGTCCTGTTTTGGGGAGAAAGCCAAATGCCAGTCAGTCATTGCTCGTGTGGTGCAAAGAAGTTACAAAAAACTATAGGGGAGTGAAAATCACCAATTTTACTACGTCATGGAGAAATGGTTTATCCTTTTGTGCAATATTACATCACTTTAGACCAGACCTGATGTAAGTTGTATGCTCTTTGCCTGCATAACCTATCTCTCATAGAAATATAGAACAGTTAAGTTTATGTAAAAAATCAAATCGTGTTCATTTCAGATGTTGAATTGTTTTCACCCTTTCCTTTCAAGCAGGAAACCATCCTTTCTAAGAAACCAGATTTATGAATGTTCAAACTTTGTGACCCCTGTGCTCTCCCTTGTTGCAGAAACAATTCTTTCTCCCCTCTCTGTGATTTGTTTTTCTTCTTCTTAATCTTGTACAAAGAACTGACTTCAGGATGATTATGAGAATTGCACCGGTGTTGAAATGAGATGAGAGGAATAAGCTCTTTGTATGCTGACAAGGACGGATTACCTCCTGGTAAATTTGGTTGTCAAGGCCGGCCTCTAGTCCCTGCCTTAACTTCTTTTTTAGATGGAAAGCTTCAGGCAATGAAACATGTAATCAGTGTTTATTTATTTATTTATTTATTCCTTTAATTTTCCACACTATTAGTTTTGTTGATTGAATTGCTGTGAAATTGCTAGTTACTATATGATATTATTGTATGTCAAATTTTTAGATTTAGTTTGTTTTAAAACTGCTGCTTTTATCAAATACTGTACATACCCACTGTGCCATTTTCCCCCTCAGTGACTACAAGTCCCTGAATCCTCAAGATATTAAAGAGAACAACAAAAAGGTAAGAACTGCCAGGAGAAAAAAAAAAGAAAAAAAGAGGGAAAAAAAAAGACATAGCCTCAATTTTGACTTCACTGCAGATTTTTATTAATTTTGGGAAAGTACAGTTGTTTTGTAAGGTCATAACTGCAGCTCACAGAAGGTATTCGGCCTCCCGTGGTTCAAATCGGATGCATTATTGACTCGAGTTTGTCGTGGTTTTAACATTCACAACAAGTTCAAGGCTGGCATTAGGGTTTAATATTTGTATGGCCTACATTAACTGTGAAAGCAGGGGAAAGGCCCGGGCAACCTTCTGCGAGCGCTCACGATTTTTCCAATCAGCCACGTAATTAAAAAAAAAATTTTTTGGAAAAAAAAAAATAAAACGTAACTGTGATTGGACTGTCGCAATCGAGGCTTCTCTAGCTGTTGCTTTACCGGGGCTCTGGGAGTTGGGCATGGTTGATGTTGCTTTGTTGGTGATTTTTGTGTTTTTAAAGGTGAAATTTTACACTTACTCTCATGCTGCACCAGCTGAATGAAGTGGTGTACGCAACGTGGGAAGTTCAGGGTAAAAAGTGTTGAGACAATACTTCGCAAATAAACTGAAATAGTAGGAAAACACTTTATAGCCTTGTTTTAAACCACTCTTTGTAGGTGCAAAGACCTAAAAGGTTTCTCTGGAAGAAGCAGGAATTCAGTTTGGGAATCACCAGAAGACTTTTTATTTCTGCTCGCTATTTTAGGCATGCTACAAGCTTCAGTTGGGCCCTAGGGACATGTTTAGAAATTAAAATTTTCATGTGAGTCACTGATAATGAAATTGTTTCTTAAGATGATCTGAAAATTGTTTTTAAGTATCTGCCTTCTTAATGCTGGGATTTTTTTTTTTATTGTGCTTTAAAAAGCACTAAATTTAACTAGAATTAAGGTATAAAAATATACTTTGAATAAATTAATCAGGTTCAGTATTATACAGCAAACATATCTACAGTCTAATATGATTTAGTAATGTGAAATTTCTGAAGGTGCTGTATTAAAATTCATTTGTGTTTATATTTTAGTGTGTCTGCACATTTATGTGTTAGCCAGGGACTTACTTGTCTTTAATTCAGTACTTATGTATTATAAATAATGAAATACCTCTGATCTGCTGCTATCTAATGAGACTTTGGGCTGTTGATATTTTTTCATAATAATATGAGGACTTAAGATGACCTAAGTGGATTATCTGTGACATCACATTATTTTCTGTGACCATGTGTTTTTGTACTTCAAGTTTTGTTGAGCGTCTGGGCTAATTAAGCCGGATTATAAAAAAGAATAGATTATTAATTAAAAATGTTAGCAGTATGATCAGTCATCTTTTCTTTATTAGACTGTGATGGCAAACAGTGAACTTTTCAGCCTCCCTTTCTAACAGGATATAGTTCCCAGAATTGAAGAAATAATGATTGTTGTTATTGTGCAGTTTTTTTCTTTCATCACTTTGCCAGCCTTCGCCTGACAGCCACACTGAGTATCTCAGTTGCTTCCTGCAGATTTATTTCCTGGTCTCACACAGTTCTGCCAGATAACCCCGTGTGCCCTTGGTTGGAGTGAACGCAACACTGCCAACAATGGCTGCCTAGAAATTCCATGCAGATATGTAACACGTTTGACAGTGATTCCTCCTAACCAATTAAAATAACATCTTTGGATGAATAGGATGATTTTCTTTGTCTGAAGCAGCTCTTTTTTTTTTTTTTTTTAATTTAAATGTTTCTTTCCCTGCTGCTCCCTCTCCAGAAGGAAAACCATAGATTAAAGGTTAACCCATAAAAGTATATCTATTAGAAGTGCGTGACCTTCTTGGTATTTTAATTTAAAAAAAAAAAGATACCTGAAGAGACAACTATTTTAGTGCAAATACAGAGTATAATTACACATGGAAATGCACTGTTATAAAAGGCACATCATCAGAGATTCTTTATAACACACACCAACCACTTGCCAATTTGGTGCTGCCACTGATGCTGAGTAAAAAAGGGTATTTACCTGTGACATCTGATCTTGGCCAATATGTCAGTGTGTTATAGAGTTGGGAAATGACTGGAATACTGCCTGTGGTGCTTATGCTGATGGATCCCAATTGATGTCTGTCAATCAGCTTGTCAGTAAATTAAAAAAAAAAACAAAACAAAAAACTTCATTGGGAGATAGGTAAATGGGCTTAGTGTCCTGAATATACATACATAAAATATCCCAAACAGCTACTACATTACCATCGATCCGAATTGGAAGATATTTTTGGTGCATGTTGCAAATTCAAATTTCTGTCAGGAAAAAAAGAGAAACCACGATTATCTTTGAGAAAATCAGAAGCATTACAGAGATGCTTTCCCTGATGGTCCAAAGAGTTATGCTTCTACTTAAATCTCAGATATCTGTGTAGCCTTCCCAGTAACATAAACCAGCTAATTTGATTTAATATATCCATTAGATTATTATTAAATAATGGCATTAAAAATAATGGGAAATGTATTAAAATTAATCATACTGGCAGTATAGTTCCTTATCAAAAATAGGATTTTTTTCATATTGCTAATAACGTGTCCTGCACTTCAAAAATTTAAGCTACTAAACAACACTTGGCTGGAGCTTTGAGGGGATGAAGGGATGAGAAGTAGAAGGGCACAACAGTATGATTCTAATAATGAATTTCTGGTTTTAATTATTGTTTGGAGAAGCTTGTTTCATTTGAGAGATTATTGTGTGGGAATAGTAACGTATGTTTTGGGAGTTGGATTGGCACTTTCAATTGTTGTGATACTTTTTCCCCCCCAGTTTTTGGCCATTTCTAATAAATTCCTCCATACATTCGAAGTTAAGTTATTGTCGTAATAAAATATTCAAATTTTAAAAGGAATCTTTTTAATTGTGCATTTAAACAGAAGAATTCAGAATTAAAGTCAGATTGTGTCAGATGGAAAAAATTCCTTACCTTTAATCTGGAGTCATGCTTTTATAAATAGGCGTTCATACTTCTATGATTTGATTCCACAAAATCATAAGCACATATCTAATTGCATGTGTGTGAGGTGCTTGTTGGCCTCAGTGAGATCACAGAGGAGTGCAGTTAACTGTGCAGAGAAATAAGGATTTGCAAAATCAAGGCTGAGTTATGCCTCTGTTTAACAAAAAGAATTGGAAAATTGGAAAATTTACTCTGTTAAGACCTCTGTTACAAGGTAGTTAGAAACACAAGGCATTTATACCTATGCTGGAATGTCAAGAAGCTCCCAGCTTTTCGAGTAGTGGAGGAGAACCCATCACACAAAGTTGTATGGACACGTCCAGAGCACAGGGTTGCTATTTCTAGAGCTAATGTCTGTAAAACACTGGTGTGCCAACCTACATAGCTACTGTACTTTAAAAGGAGAGAAGCAAAAATGTGTATCATCCAGGACAAGAATGAATGGAGATAGGAAATAACTATCTGGCATCAGTGGGAAATAACTGTGTTTAATCCCAAGCATCACTGGAAGAACTGAGAAGGCAGTAAAAAGTGATTGCAGTTTTTGCTGCAATATTTGCAGCAAAATATCAATATGGATATCGAGAATATCCATCACTCCAAATTCAGTCGTGCTGTAGTGTTATTTCTTATCAAGTACCTTTCCTGACAACCCTGAAACACTGTCCCCACCTTCATTATATAGACCCTGAGAGATAGTCGTAGGATTTAGTTTTATTAGCATATAAATAAGAAATTAAGAGTATAAAAAGAGTTCAGGTCAAATCATGTCTATGGGCTCTGGCTACCCTGGACTGCCATGCCTGTCCTTATGTCCCTTCATTCTTAAGATGGTAGCTCCCACTGCCTGCAGTGTGGGGTGACAAGGTGTTTATGCCAGTGAATCAGCAGTGACCCACTTAAGCAAACAACAAATACTGGTGTTACCTTTAGTCCACAGACAGCACAGCTGGCTTGCTATTCTTTCATGCCCAGCCTGTTCTCTGCTGTCATATGAGCATTCATCATTCCTGGTACCTGCCATGGCTTAGGCTACGAACCCAAAGCCCTGCCCTGCTCTCCTTTATCTTGCCATTCTCTGTGCTCCTCATGTCTATTCAGTTCCACCTGTCTTGTCTCCCTCTCCTCCATAACCAGCCTGATCCTGCTCATCCAGCTCTGTTTCCCAAGACCAGGTAAGTGACAGCTGTCCCTCTTCTACCCTCTGAGTTCTTTCCATTCCCTCCCACCTCTCACTTTGCTGCTGTTCTGCTCCATCTGGAGTTGTGTATCAGCAAATACATCAGTCATGTTTGCCACTCCTTTATCTAAGCACAGTTCTGCGTTTATTAATGGTATAACAATCTCTCATAATAAACCTTCACAAGAAATTATACCACACTGAAGACCAGCAATGATTTTAGGCCAGATCATTTTGCATGGGGAGAGCCAGAAGACCTTAAAAATAAATCATTCAGACCATTTCTATGTGTAGATAACTTCTGTGAATCATTTGTTATAGTGATATAAAAATTACTTTGCCTAAAATGCTGTGGCAAGTTATACCTGAGCATGAGGGGAAGCATGTAGAGTTTCAGGAAGATCAATTCTAGCTTTTGGTAGCAGAGTTTGAAAAGTGGCGGAACAAAAACTATTTGACGCTTGCGTAGGGAATGACATTGCAAGGGGAAGGAGAGAGCCTCCTTTTCTCAGAGCAAGCAAAATAACTGGGTCTGCTGAGAGCTGGCCAGCCCATCCCCACGTTCTGTCTAACCACTGAACATTTACTAGTATGAAAGCCAAGGGGATTAAAAAAAAAAAATCAAAATTGATTTATCTTTTTTGAAAATATCCTTCCAAAACTAAAGAAATTAAGGAAAAAGTGTGAAACTGGGGTTGAGTTGAAGCCAGTGATATGTGTTATTGTTTCTTTGTGAGAGGACAGTTTTCTCATACATCTCTGACATTTAGCATCTGCTTTTGTTCAAAATAGTGTAGGAACAACTTGTAAGCCCCTTCAGATGATTGTGAAAAGGAGCTGCAGGATTCCTGGGGGAGGAGAAGCCCACATGCTTTAACTGAGTGCATCTATGCTAACAGGAGGCCTTTTAAAGGCTTCCTTGAAACACAATATTGTCTTCCAAGGTTAATCCAGGATAGTAATAATTAATTGTAAATTGAGAAACGGCTTTAATTCTTCAAAACTAGAAAAACCTGATGCACCAAGCCCACTCACTTAAAGGGCCAGCTGTAAGAAGACAATGTGGCCTCACAAAGTGGGAGGCTTGCAAGTGTTTAACTTTTAGTTAGAAATGAAAGTGAAATGAGAATGATTTTCACTCTCTTTCTTACAAATTTAGCATCAACAAATGTTTTTAAAATGCATTTGTTTGATGGATTAATGTGATTTATGCATAGTGTCAAGTAATCTCTGGTGGTGTTCTTTTTGGCTGTCTGGACATAGTTTTTCATCAACAGAAATCACTGCAATTACATAACAAGTAGAAGGCAGAAGGTTGATCATCAGTGATAAAGCTCAAGATGGATTAGTGTTGTGTTTCTTCTATCTTTGTTCCTTATCTTAAAAAGCCATCCTGAGTTGCCTTTTTTTTTTCTGGTCCAACTCTTAGACTTTTTTGTTTGCTTGTTTCCTGCTACTTGAGTGAGAACCATTTAAGGTATTGGCAGGTTTTCTTAGTGCAAAAAGAAAGGCTTTTAAGTTGCAGTTTCATGAACAGCTATTTTCTCATAGAAGTGTAATAATTTTGAGTAACAAAAGATTTTAGTATTTTATGGCATCAAAGTATGTTAAAAATATTTTTTAAAATGCCATTTGAGTGTCTTTGCTAGTTATATTCTCTCAGTTTGCTTTGCTGGGAAGATTTGTAGAAGATATATAGAAGCCCTCAAGAAAAATAGATGAGTTGGATGTTGCAACAGAAAATAGTTGCTACCATAATGAATCCAGAAGAATAATAACTAATAGAATTGAAGCCATGTTTTACCTGTAATACTGAATGTGTTTTAGGCTTGCTTATTTTGACTGAAATTTCCACTTGCGTTCTTGAAATGTTATGATAAGGTAAGAAACTGTCACATTGTAACATTTATTTTGTCTGTTTTCAAAGGCCTACGACGGGTTTGCCAGTTTAGGAATATCACGACTGCTGGAACCTTCCGATATGGTTTTATTGGCGATACCTGACAAACTGACTGTTATGACCTATCTCTACCAAATAAGGGCCCATTTCTGTGGCCAGGAGTTAAATGTGGTTCAGATAGAGGAGAACAGTAGTAAAAGCACATACAAAGTGGGTAACTATGAAACGGACACAAACAGTTCTGTCGACCAAGAAAAATTCTACGCGGAGCTGAATGACCTGAACCGGGAGCCTGAACTGCAGCCGCCGGATGGTGGCTTGGCAGACTTTGCTTCTCAGGATGACTCCGTGTTTGTAAATGACAGCGGTGTTGGAGAATCTGAGAGCGAGCATCAGACTCCCGATGACCACTTAAGCCCGAGCACAGCTTCCCCTTCTTCTCGCAGGACTCGGAGTGACACAGATCCACAGAAATCCCAGCAGAGCTCTGGAAGGACTTCTGCGTCTGAAGAAATTGGGAAGTGTAGCAGTACAGACACAACACAAGTGCAGCCTACATTGGGAAGGAAGAAATTGCTGATAACTGACACTTTAGAATTCAGTGACTTAGCACATGTCAGTGATCAGAAAGAGGATATGTCTCCCACGGTTACTTGTGAAGATAACAACAAGAAGAGACACCAGAGCTTAGACAGTACTACTGGTTTCTCAGAGCAAGAAAAGCTGGGATGTATAGGACCCACAGAGAGCACAAGAGCAGATCCTGGTTCACCTGTCACAAAACCGAGTTTATCTCCTACTTCTAAGCCTGGATACTCCTATAATATGGATACAGATCTTGCAAAGAAACCACATGCTTCTCCAAGGCAAACAGAATCTGATTCCGATGGTGATGCCAGAACAGCTTTAAGTCATGCAGATCAAACTGCGAAAACAGCCCAGGTAAGAAATTTATGCCTGTTAGTTAGGATGGAGACGCTGTTCAAGTTTTTTCTCTGTTTGTAATTTACACCATATCTTCAGTATGAATGGTGAGGCGAGCTGTGTATTTTTATTGTTGGGCAATAAATATTTTGCCTAAAAAGTAGCTAGTGCTGAAAAACACTCGTTACATGAAAAAGTAATTTATACAAATGGTCCTGCTGTTTCCAGTCCCTTTCCAATTAAAGGGAGTTGTGTTCTTGACTATCTGGAAGATGGCTCCAAAACTTTTGCCACTGATTGTGGCAACATGTTTCTTCTAAGTGTTGCATACTGAAATAAAAACTGAAAAAAGACATTGTTTCAATAAAAAATGTAAAGTTTTTGAGTACCGTAAAATTTACCAAAGATATTTCAAAATCTTGTTTGAGAAACCACACAGCCTTGTGACCATAGGCACAATGGTGAGGTAGAGACAGTTTTGGCTTTTTGTTTAGCTTTGTGGCAGTCTTTTGGTAGCGTGATTGCGTCAAATATTTGTATGGTTTTTTTCTGTGTAAGCACCGTAAAGATTCATTGTATCACAAGCAAAACAGTCCATAGATGGGTGATAATGGCCAAATATTAGTTCCACAGCTAGCTAATTTCTTTAATCAGTGAAGTCTCATGAAGTTTCTGTTCGTCATCATCATCATCTTTGTTTACTGAATGAGAAAGAACAGCTTGGCCCATATAGAATAAAAAAGCAGGAGGAGACAAAATTTGTTCTCTGTGAAGATTTTCATGGGCAAGAGTGTAACAGGCCAAGAAGAAGCAAGAGTTGACTTTAAAGGCAGCTCTTTATTGTTAATCATTGGTGCATTTGCACGTGGTAATAAAATCTCAGATGTGAGGCTCACTCTTAACCTTGAACTTGGTTGTAGCTTGGAGTCAACCATCCCTATTCCCCACATGATTGTTGAAAGACCACAACAAGCATCACCTGTCCCAGCTCTGGCTCCTGCAAAGGCCTAGAGATGCATTTTCTCAGTCTTCACAGTTGACCTTGGCTAAGAAGTCAGCCCTTGGGAGTGTATATGTCTGGGAGCTGCTCGTGTTCTCATGTTACCTATGCAGAACCCCCTTTTGTTGTTTCTACTCTGCAGATACAGTCGGTCCTGTGTATGAAGAAGGGATATTCATAAATTAAGTAGAAGCAGATATATATGCAGGGTTTTTTTGCCTCGTACTCAGCCTCTTTGTGTTCAATTTAAGTTATAAATGAGTGATACCCATATAAGTAGCCAACAAAGTATTATATTTGCATACATATTAAAGTAAACAAGTAAACACATAGCGTGTTTGACATGGCTTCTGTAAAACCAATTGGGTTTTGTCCACAGTTGCAGTTTAAAGGCATTAAATGCTGATAGAAATTAAGTTTTACGAGGAAGGGAGAGAACTCCTATTTACATTATAAAGGCCTAAGACTTTTTTTTACATTTTGATCATCTTTTCATTTCTCTGTCACCTCATGAAGATGTAATTCATGTGACTCCTGACCTTTATTATGTATAGGAAGGCCACTGGCTATTAACTACTGTATAAAACATTCAGGACCCTGAGGCTGCCTTGCTGTTAATTATATTTCTTTATTTTTAAGCAACGTATGTTGTCAAGACAGGAAGAACTTAAAGAACGAGCAAGAGTTCTGCTTGAGCAAGCAAGAAGAGATGCAGCATTAAAGGCAGGGAATAAGCAGCTAAGCAATACGCTCATCCCAGCCCGCAATAAGCAGCTGAACGATGTAAGAAATACTGGCCATACAGTCTTGCAGTTTACAGAGTTAAAATTCATTGTATGTGTTTTTTGGTTTGGGGGGGGGGAGGGGGGGAGGGGCACGTCCTTGGAGAATATTTCTCCTCTGTGTTGAATTGCTCTGATGTGTTGCGTGTCTTTCATTCACTTTTAAAGCCTGTTTCTCCCCATGTTATGGCCAATAGAAAGGTGCCTCCAACTTCCCTGAAAGCAGAAGTCTGGGAGCACCTTCTTTGATTGGCACTACAGTTCCCAATGGGATGAAAACCCAAAGTTACTTGTGAAATGATAGTGAAGTAATTTGTGCTATTTCTGATTACTTCTCCTTTTTTCGGTTAATGTAGATGGTTTCCCTGAGCCTCTGATTGTCAGCTCCTTCCTGCTTTATGAGTGTTGTTGCAGTGAATGAAGCTGCTTGTGTCAGTCTTGTAAAAGAGTTAGTTGATGGCACAATTCCTTTTTGTCACCAAGTTGATTGTGCTGGTGAGATGGGAAAGTGGAGGTGGGGAATGAGCTCCAGTGTTGAAGCAGCTATGGTTGCATCTCCAGTGGCCTCTGTGGTGACCTGGAAGGATCTATACTCTCTGGAGATGAAAGCTAATTAATATTTGTGCAAACCTTTGCAATGCAGGTTTTGTGATTCTAACTATTGTGCGTTAGAAACTGTACTGGCAACTGAGAATGCAAATGTAACTGAAAAATAATGAGAGAGGGTGGCTTGAATCTTTACGGATTCCCATCTTTCAGAGCTGGGTCCTGAGGGGCAAATTCTGCTCTTTACACAAGTGGGATCATACAATCAAAAAATTAAGACAGTGATTTACGCGTCTCATTTAATTTTCTTAACTCTCTTGGATCCATGCAGGACTATTTTTTTTAACTTAGAAATTCTTTTCCCCAGTCTGACACTTCATTTTACTTTGAAATATATTTGTGTGTGCAGACAACTGTTGTTGATATAATGACGTTAAAACAATTTTTTTCTTATTTAGTATTTTAAGTTTTTCCTAGAGAAGTATATTTTTGTATAAATTTCACTTTGGATTTTTTTTTTAAATTAGCTTTTCATTAAGAAAATGGCACTAGAAGAGAGTTAGTGTAGGCAACTACTCAGGCAGAAACAACTGTAATTAAAGTTGCCTAACAATTTTTATTACAAGCTCCTATTTTCATAGGTTTTACAACTTTGGTAGTATTTCATTGTTTGAAATTTTCACCATCAGCTCCTCTCTGCCTCAGGGTAATTTTTTTTTTTTTTTTATTAAATTAAAACGTGTTCAGCTGTTTCTCTGTATTAGGTTGGATAAAACATTGTTTTATGGGAAGAATGTTCCATCCCCTTGAAACATCTGTTCAGAACTGTCAAAGTTGTGTTAACAGCACAACCTAGTCAGAGAGCCTTGAAATTCAGAAAAGTTCATGCCAGTAAAAGTTGTCTGTATGAACACAACCCAGAAAGAGCATCCTTTACCGGTGCTCTCCTGAGGATGGGGGCCCATTCTGCTGCAGATGGTAGTATTGGAAAGCAAAACTTTTCTCTTTCAGAGTCAAACTCCTGTTAATGAAATCCAAACAGGAGTAAAAGAAGCTACCCCACTGGCACACAGAGAAGAGACGCCGTGGGTAGATTGGAGGAGGTAGATGGCAATGTGAAGATAGACAGAAATGAAGACGCTGTCTAGGCCATGAAAACCAGCTGAAGGGTGGGAGATAGTGACAGGGTTTTCAGGGTCAGATTCAGGACTGTGTAGGTTCAGGCAGCCAGGTTACCCATGAGACACTTATTTCATTTGTTACAGAAGCTGAAAAGTTAATTAGAAGCCTGCAGGAAAGGGAAGGGGCAGTCTTTTAGGGCAACTTGACAGAGCAAAGGTTTCTTGCTGCCTCCATCAGCTCAAGAACTGTGCTGGCATGAATGATCCTGGCCCAGGTGAAACCCTGGGAATTCTGAGCAAACTGTAATGGGCACTCTTGAGTTGATTGTCACATAAGAATGACAAAAGCTTCTCAGCTCAGAAGTGGGTTGTGGAGATGTGATTTGGAAACTCTTAGATATGAGTATTGACTGCCAAAGAAATGGTCTGGAATAAATTGATAATGTATTCAGAGAAAAGTTTCAGTAGTGTGTTTTAAAAAATGTATAGGGTAGATAGTAAATGATGAGGGTAAAGTGAGCTACTGAACAGCTGTTTATTCACTGAACATTGTCAGTCATGGCTACTGAAAAAGATAAATATCATGTATGGAAACAAATGTACGGGTTATGCAGTTAAAGACTATGGAGTGAGAACCAATGCAAGGTTGTACAGCTACTGTAATTTCAACATTTTCTAACTTTTGAGCGCTTCACTTACCAAGCTCAGCATTCTCCTAATGCATTTCAGTGGGAGACACGGATTGTGAAAGTGGAGTGTCTTTAATGGAGGCTGGTACAGTGTTCATATTTCATATATTAAAGCTCAGTATACCATGAATATGTTATACATATGTTATATACATATCCATACATGTGTATGTTCTGAATGAGGATACATATGTGCATCTACATATATAGGTATAAGATAAAATACATTGATTTCTGTTTTACTTTAACATATTTGATCTTCACAGAGATGAAGCCTTTCCATTTGATGTAGTTGTGGCAGTTTTCTACAGGTCATTCCTCATCTGATTGTTAACATTTAGTACAGACTTATTTCTATTCATGGTTTTTTGGTCATTAAGGTTAATAATAAGAACTTTGATTCAAAGCAGTGTTGTATGTGTCAGTGTGCTGTGCTGTATAGTAGTGTGTTATCCAAATGAAAGTTATGATAATGAGAATCAGCATTTAGTAGTGGAAATTGGACTAGGCTCATTTTCGGGCTGGATTGAGATTCAAAAGAAAATGGTTTAAAACAGGAAGATCTAATTTTAAATAAGAAAACTTTGAAGAGATAGCCCAGGGGCAATACTTTTGAAAGTAACTCTTGAAGTTTGCAATTGCACCTTTTTTGATACCTTCACAAAAAGAACTTTAAGCATCCCAGTCTTTCAGAGTGTGTTCTGAACGTCAGTCACCCCAGCTAAGCAAAGCCTGCAGTCTCATTAGTTACTTTTTGAAAAATCTCGTCTCACAGGCCTTTGCTGTTACCGCTTTACATTTGTCATGTGAGAGCTGTGAATCGCTGTTTTCTCGGTAACCAAGTGGGAACAGTGTAAAATGCAACGGGTTGGGTTGTACAATGTGCACAGTGAGCACAGGCTGTATCGCTGCTCAAGGCTGACAACAGGGGGGAGATTTCCAAGTCTGTTCCATGGCCATAAATAAAAGTTACTTGGTATGTGCTCACCTGACTGTTTTGGTAAAACTGCATTTTGAAAAAAAAGTGTTCCTGTTTCTCCTCTAAGTTTAGAGCAAACACCTTAGACTTTTTTCTGCCTAAGCCTTACCCTTTCTACCCTTTGTCTAGTAGAACCAATATTCTTCCTCTCCTCTCCTCTCCTCTCCTCTCCTCTCCTCTCCTCTCCTCTCCTCTCCTCTCCTCTCCTCTCCTCTCCTC
>JAWWES010000115.1:15051038-15081038 GCA_035583135.1 Lophotriccus pileatus
CCTCCCTTTCCCCCTCTCCTCTCCTTCTCCCCTCCCTTCTCTTTCTCTCTTTCCTCTCCTTCTCCCCTCCCTTCTCTTTCTCTCTCTTTCGTTTTTTTCTTTTTTCCATCTTTGTTGTCTTTTCTTTGACCACTAACTAGCCTCTCTCATGAAGTACTGGCAGTTTTCCCATGACATGTTCATTCTCTGGCCATTTACCTACCCCTCTTTTCTTAGGTCTTTCTTGCTGTAATGTGCTCCATCTCCTTACATTTGTGCTCTGTCTCAGCATTATTACTTGTCTTATTTTTTTTCTTTTTAACTCAGAAATTGATGAAGATCTGGGAACAAAATATTAAGGCACTGAATTTGCTCTCATACCTGATAATTCAATCTTTTTTTTCCTCTGAATCACATTTTGCATTGCATCTCAAGCTCTATCCTCTTTCCCTTCTTTAGTTTGTATCTTCTTGTTCCTTCCTCTCCCTCATACTATCTTTCAGCTGTCTGCTCTGGCCACGTCAGCTCCCTTTCTTCTCCTTTTTAATTTTTCTTGCTTAATACCCTCTGTCTTTACTCTTTCTTCCCTTCGACATCTTCCGTATGTGTCTTCTGCCCCATTGTCTTCCATTCCCGTTCGATCCAGTTGATTTAGTCCCATCTTTCTCTGCTTGCATCCTCTGTTGTGTCTGTTTATTTGGTGCTGCTCAGAAGCCTTCAGTCTTCAAGCTCTATGCATGCAGACTGTATGTGGCGGTATGTAGGCAGGTATTTGAAGTCCAAGAAGAGACTACATTGATCAGAGCCTCCTTGAAATCGTGCGCATGATTTGGGAGGATCATAGCTGTGTCATTAAAATTGATGCAGCCCTTTGGAGACTGGAAGAATTAGCTTAAGAGCTCTGTGAACAGAGTTACTGATCCCCTCATGGATCCCTTTCTCTATGGTAGATTTATAAACAGCTCAGCCTTTCTGCTTGCTTTCTTGATGTATGTGTGCATGTGGTGACTCTTTTACGACATGCTTCTGTCATTTGCAATCTGGTATAGCATCTGTAATCACTTAGCTTTTAACAAGCAGAGCCTTTTTATTAGCTTACTCATTTTTCTTGAACTTGCCTTTTCTCGTGAATATCACAGGGCTAGAAGGGACATATCTGCTCTCAGCAGATGCTGTAAAATATCAACCTGTAGTGATCGTTGTTAGCAGCAGCAGCTTGGCTGGACTGTGATGTTGGAAAGGTGAGGAGACTGGACTGTTCTGTGCAACCTAACTGGCATAGAGTCAGGCTAGAGGGGACCACGAGTGGGAAATATTCAGAAGTCATTGGCCTAAAAGCCCTTTCCAACAGGAAACCCTCATCTGCAGAACATGGAGTGAGATCCGTAATTCCAGAATATCAGCATAACTCTGCTGTCAGCAAATATCTGCAAGGCTGTTGTCAAAATGTTGGTCTTATTTGCCTTTAGTGACTGGTCCACATAAAGAATGGAAATTTACTGCAGCTGTCATTTACTCTGTAAACTCAAATGGCTATGGTTATGGAGTCAGCATGATTACAGAGAATGGAATTAGGAGTTAAGAAATGCACAGGCAACTTTAATTAACCTCCTTTGTGTATATGCATTATGATGTAGTCTTTAATTATGTGATCACATACTATTTTCCCAAAAGCAATTGTGTCTCATTTACCTCAGAGGATAGAGGTGATGTAGAAAACTGTTTGTCCAGAGGACCTCTGTACTTCTGATTGCAGGAATTGGAAGATGTACGACAAAGGAAGCAGGGATTGTGAGGAGCAAAAAGATGAGGTCATGGTTAAGGTGCTTGAAAGAAATAAATGTACTGCTGCCTTTATCTGGGTTCCTAATCAGAGCTGTTGAGTCTTTTGAGCCAGACTTCCTCCAAGTGGTCACTATTTGTGTATCCTTCCTTTCTGTGTTGCTTTGAGGTGGAAGTTCGATTTGCAGATATATTGAGCATCCAGATCTGTCAGAGAAATCAATTGGAGCTGTACTTGAGACATATAAAGGGCTGTATAAAGCTTAGTATACTAAAAAGAAGCAAACAGGTAATAGGCTTCCCAGAGCAAGCACCCAGTGATAGAACCTTTCAGCTGGGTCTCTCCATCTCAGTTCTCATCCAAAGAACAGGGCAATAACGCTTCCATGCCATGGTGCGAGAAGGGAATGTGATTAATGTTATTAATGCTTTTGAAGCCCCTAAATACCATAGTGGTGGTCACTATAGAAAGAAATGAAAAGGAGAAATTAATAATTCTGTCTTCAGAGCAAGATTTGAATACTGTGGCGTAAAGAATGATGCTACATATTGATGGGCCTACATACTGAACAGCGAAAATAAACCCAAGTATTGAACACCACTGGGCAGAGCTCGGATCTGGGCTGAAGACCAGGAGATAGTGAAAGTAAAAAGTGCTGCTACAAAAAGGCTCTGTTTTAAAGGATACAGACCAGAATGAAAATCAACATTGTGCCCACTGGTTTTATTTCTGGCATCTCCTAAATCCTGTGTCAAATTCGTTTAACTTGTTTTTTGTAGCGTAGACAGCTTTAGCAAGGAATGCAGTATCACGTGGAGTTCATGAAAAATAGTGCTCATCTGGCAAAGGATGTGTTTTTCTCCCTAATGGGGCCACAGATAATTTCTGAAGTTATTTGGGTTTTACATGAGCTAAGGGATCCCTCCTTGGTGAATTTAGGTACAGGACTTGACCACTTATATGGATTTGGCCAAAAATTTTGCATATTTAGAATCTAGCATAGATTCTGGGATGCAGGAATTCAATAGCATGATACCCAGAGGGAATCAGTCTGTCTTTTGCTTTCTGTGAAATCAGAAAATAGTAATTCTTTCTTCACAGGAGCATCCAAGGATAACTATGCTAAAAATTATGAGGGACTCCATATGGACTATAAATATTTAAAAACAGATTAATATAAACTGAAGGGGGGGGGTAGTTCAGAGAGTAATCCTGGTGCTGCTGTTATGCTTAAATGCAACTGTTGCTAACCTGCTGTCTGTACAGAGAAAGATTTTGGTTCCGTTATCTCTGCTACCATTATTTCATATTTATTCAAATTGAATGACAGCAGTATCTGCCTATATACATATATATATATATATATATATATATTCAAAAAAGAAAGGGTTGGAAGAGCAGCAGGGACTATATTCAGCTTTTTTAGTAAAATTTGCACATACAAAGTACTTCACTGAAAAGCTGTTTCCTCCAAACATGCAAACACTGTCTGTGTGCAGGTGGCAGAGGAACGGGCTGTGGCATGAGATTGTTTCTTGTTGCTGAGAATATTGCTTTTTATTACTCCCTTGCTCAAAGGACTTTTTGCAGCTGTATCTAATTCATATTTAATAAGTTCTTTCTACTTCAGGTGTCAATCGGTTGTGCCCATTGCTTTTCATTTTCATAAATATATTTGAGTGCAAAATGGTAACATTTTTTTGCATGCACTAGACCAGTGGAAATGGAAGTTCTCTTTAGAAAAGCTTCAGAAAGTGACAGAATGTGAAAGGATATGAGTCTCTATGCTCTTACTTTAATTTTGGTTGCATACATTTGTGCAGATATGGGATATGCCAGCTGCATTAAAATAAAAACAAAGCATTATTTTAAATGCTCAGAAAAAAAAGGTTTAATAAATGGCCCCATTTATTGATCATGTCCTGCAATAATCTGCTGCCCCTTTGAACTAATAAGCTACAAACTGTTTGGCTCCAATAAGTGACCAAAAAGTAAACTCTAGCCAATATGAACAGAAGTGGAACAGAAAGCAAATTCACAGTAGACAACAAAAATAGAATATTTTATTTTGATTGAAAGATGCCTAAAAGTCAAGGTAGCAATGCAACTATTCTTTCCACCAGTTATTTTAACAGGTTCTTGAAAAGCAGTGCAAAATATCTTCATTAAGTAATTTTTTCCCCTGTGAAATCAGAATCCTTATTTCTGCTGTGTTAGGAAAGGCATCGAGCTCATGAGTGGATTTTTTTTTTTTGTCTCCTCAATTGGAAAATAAGTATCTGTGATTGAGGTGATGATGTTAATTCATTTAAGGAAAAACTCCCAAGTTGTTCTTATCTTGTTTTTCTTTAAAAAATAGATTAAAAAATCTGATCTTTATTAATTAAACATTTAACATTAATTTATTGAGGTGTAGGACTTTGCAGATGGCAACCTTGGTCTTTTAATATTAATTGGAAAATATTGATTGAGAAAAGACTAGTCTGTCATGATGATAATTGCAGCCAGATTTAGATATGATCACTAGATCTTCCTGAGATTACAAAGAAGCAGTTACCATCTAATTGGCAAAAAGATTGAACATTATTTTGGTAATCCCTGAGCTTTGGTAACTTATTCTCTGTTGTTCATTTTATATGTGTTGTCTGTATGTCACTATAAAGTGGTTAAATATGGTATAAGGTGATAAGACTATGCTGTAGAGTATTTACATTTCATGAGCATTCCAAGTTTTATAGCAATTTTAACAATATACTTTCCTTTAAATGAAGGTTAGACCTGCTGACTGAACACTTCAAAACTACAGCTGACCTGATATTTACTTCTTTATAACGACAAGCTAAGGTTGAGATAGCCTGATCTCAGTTCCTTGATGGCAAGAACAAGCAAGTTGTTTTATTTAACGTTACTCAATACATGAAAAATAAAAATTATCAGTAACTTTCCAAGAAGGTTCTGTGTCTTTTGACTTCATATTTGATATGCTTAAGCACTTTCTTACTGTGAAGTAGTGATATTTCACCGTACAAAAATATTGCTGTAGACAAGTCCCTGACGAAGCTGGGAAAATAAATCAATTAGTATAAGTAAACGAATTTTGAAGAAGAATTAGTATGCACTGTCAGTTTTATACCAGGAGGAATTTCCTGAATAAAGCATAACCTTTGATAATGCAAGACAAATGTTAGCAGTTTGAGTTTTAGATACAAATGCTTGAGTTTCTCAGCTGAATTTTATTGCTGTTATTTCCATAAGCTGTATCAATTTACACCACTTAAGCATCTGGCCTAAATATATAAGTACACAGTTACTTACTATGTGGCTGTAAATTCAAGATGCTGCACAGTGTGCAGCCATACAATTAACTTGCACGCTGACAGAAAAATAGACTGTCAACTTCTTAACAGAATTTTATGATCATCTGAAGAAAATTAGTTCAAAAATGTTATCATCTTCTATCCCATTTATAAATATTAGGCAAAAAGAAATAATAAATCTCCGTTTCAGAGCTGTCCCTTTGTGCACAAAGCGAGACCCAGGTTTCTCAGCCTCTGGAATGCTCTTTTTCTATCGCTGCTAATAGCTGTGGACGTTTTCCGTGTGGATGTTCAGTACACGCTGTTGTGAATCCCAGGATGATATCGCCATTACTTAGAGCTGTATTTTGCATTGCCTATTCTGTTCTTGCTCAGCATGCACAAGGGTAGAGTTAAAATCTTTATTCATTTCATTTAAAAATGTTTCTTTTGTTCTCCTTATCGTGTTCTGGCTTTCCCAAGGATATATGCCTTGAACGAAAAGTCACATGTGCATTACTAATTGTGTGCCATTGTATTTACAGTTCCTAGTGGTGGCACTGTGAAGCTACTAATTCTTTTGCTTCACTTGATGTAAAATAATCTGAGTGTCTTTGATAGCAGTGAAACAGTATTAATTGTTTTGTACATTTCTTGGTCACTCTTCTTAGGTGGTCTTCATAATCTATTAGAACTTTCAGCCAGATTTTTGTAATGTCATGCCTCCAGCAGTGATTAAATTGGTAATTAATGAACAGTCCTTGGCAACATAAACCACATCCCGTTAATTTTCCCTTTTGAGTTTTTCAAAGTTGTCGTCTCTGTCAGAAAGCATTGCGCCACCTTGCTACGGCCCCTTGGCATGGAACCACAGCGACGGGATTTTTTTGCAGCCATTAGTAGATCAGAGCAGTAATTTCACAGTATTTTGGTCAGGGTAATTATAGTACCAAGTACCGAGTAGAGTTGGGAATTCACACAAGAAGTCCAGAAATACCAGGTGAGCTTCCTTGTGTTCACTGGGACGTTATGATTAGTTTAATTGGGCTTTGTTTGATTTCAGCCGCGGAGACTCTTTGTGCCACGGCACTGCAGCCACTTTCCACTTTAGTGTTTCTGACCTGCATTGACAGGAACTGGTGCAAAAATGAGCTCTTTGAAGTGGGACTCTTTGGAGAGGACAACAAAAAAAAGGGGAAGAGTGATGTGTAAGTAGTGTACTGTAGCAAAGCGCGACACCAGCCCGAATACTCTGCGTTTTACGGGTGATGTGATTCAAGTTCTTTCATATTTTCAGCCGGAACAGATAATATTTCTGCTACGTTTGTGCAAATGTCGAGTAAATTACTGCATGTAAAAACACGGTCTTTTTATTTTTTAATCACTGGCTTTTACGTAGCCCCTACTGTTCTACCTTCCTTTGAAGATAGTTGTTTCTCCCACCAGAAATTCTGTGAATTGTCTATTTAGTCCCACAAACAAATCTGGGCGAATGCATTAATGAGACTGCAGCTGCACTTAGCAGTTCACATGTCACAAAATAGTAGGTAAAGGCATTCATACTTGAGTGACTGACTATAGGTGTAGTGGCCTTCAGCAGTACATTGTGCACATTAAAGTTAAAATAGTCACTTGCCTGTTGGCTTCTGAATGAAAGGACTGTCACTGGTCACTTCTCCTAAAGCCTTAATGAAACCAAATAGTTTGCTACGAGTTTGGGCCTAACCATTGGGGTGTTTCATGCAGTCTTGTCAGTTGATGTTCATGAATTGACTTGAACGAAGATCAAAGTGTTTCTCAAAATGGAGAAGCGGGGAGAGAGACAGCTCCTTCAATTGCACCACAAGAGCTAATCAAGCCATCAGTTCTTTATGCACTCTGCGTGCCTTTAGAATTTAATACCCAATGGTTTGTCAGGACAAATTGAAATTCGGGGGTTGGCGGGGTGGTGGTGGGGAGAGGGAGAGTGTCCCTCCTCAGCCCACTGAAAATAAAATTTGCACTTCACTCTTCTGGAGGATCATTTTGATAAGTTTTATCATTTAGCGTAAAACTGCAATGTTGATTAAATGTTTGGGGTTGAAAAAAGAAGTTACAGTGAAGGATTGAATGGGCATTACGTGCCTCAGCCCTGAGTAAAGATTCAGGTTTAAAGTGAAAGAGAAACTAAACTCGATGTGATTTTTTTTGTTTCTTGGATTGCTAATGAATTTTTTTTTGCTGAAACATTTTAAATTGGATTCAGAAGATAGATTTTTGAGTGTCAGTTAAAACAAAGTCATGTGAAAATGCCTCTCTCTCTCCCCCTCCCTCCCCTTCTCTCTTTTTAATTGATATGATTTAGGCAGAGGAAAGTGGTAAGGGGGATTTTTCTATTGCAGAAGCAATTTTTAAGGGATTTAGTCTTATTTAGCCTGAAGGTCTTCACACTAATGAGAGCACTTAAGTTACGTCCAGGCGTTGATTAGACAGCTCATCTATCAACTGGAGCATGAGAATTTGTATTTTAGGTACCTTTTATATATTATAAATTTTTTTTATTACTTCAGACTTTATTTTCCACAAATTTTTAATTGCCTTCTTTCACATCCAAGGTGTCTGTAATGCAGCTGACAGAGCACAAACGCGAACAGGGAAATACTCTACATTTGGTGGAGAGTACATTTTGATACTTTTCAATAATATCGACATGTGGATAAATATCGAAACTGCATCTGTAGAAATTGGTGTTCTGAATACAAATTGCTACCCAGATACATTCCTTAAACCAACACAAGCCCCCTTAAAGTCTAAATACATTTATTCAGGAAACGTGGATTTATATATATTTTAAAATGCCCGACTACCCCCCCAACCCTTCCCAAACTGTGAACGCTCTCTCGACCTGTAGGTTTTTTGCCATGTTCAAAACACAATAGCATCTTAATTATTTTCTGAACCATTCTGAAAAGTACAGCTTTTGTAACTTTTTGACATTTCATGTTTAAAAAAAAAAAAAAAAATTAAAACGTTGCCACCAGCTTGCACTATGAGCAGCCTGTAATAACAGTTAAAGAAGCTTTCTGAACTATTTGACAAGATTTCTTAGTGCTGAGGCCATATGCTGTAGCCTTTAAGCTATTTCTTCCTATCAGTTTCATTATCACCTGCCTCTGAGTCTCCAATATCATCAGTAAGCACATGCAGAATCATAATTATGCCATGTACAAGTTCTTTGATAACATGTACAGTTTTCTTCTTAATTCTTTATCAAATGCATTGATCGTGGCATGTGTGCATTGATCCAGGTCCACCATCTGGCTGTGTGTGATAAGCACAGTGGCATCTTTGCATTTCCACTGTCATTCATTGCGCTACAATTTGGCTGCAGGGGAGTAGTGGCTGGGATTAGCCCTGTTCTGCTACTTACTTGCATTTTAAGTTGACACCTCTACAGCGGCTCAGACCACATTACAAACTGAAACACATACGCACGACTTAGTGATGTGACACTCCTCAATAAGCTTACTCCACTAGCTACTCAACAATCTGTAATTGGATTTGTAGGAATAACAGCAAAAGATTTCCTAAGAATTGCTGGGGACAGAAGGTGAAGTTTTCTCATTATTGGCAAAAGGCTAGGTATAGATCTTAGGCGATTGGTATTTTCCATTTAAAAAACCTGCCAGCAGTTTGCAGGACGTTTTCAAAAAAAAAAAAAAGAAACACCAGCAAAATAGGGTCCAGGGAGATATAGGGTTAGCACTTGTTCTTTTCATTCTCATCACACAGAAGCAGACAGGGATCTCGTTACCCTCCCCCAAAAATTAAGAGAAGAGGGGGAGGAAAACCAACTTTCTGAGGCCTCCTGCAGCCCGCTGGCTTTGTTCAGCTGGGAGTGACCCGGGAGCATTCCTCAGGAGGGCAGTCCCCCCTCCCTTGGCGCGGGGCTGCCCGCCTGAGGAGGAAGCTTCCCAGGATGGCAGTCTGGGAGATGCTGCTCTCCAGCTTACGCATCCCATGCACTTGCCAAAAGTCTTTGTTTCATAACACCACTTTTTTTTTTTCTGTTCTTTTCTTTTCTTTTCTTTCCTTTTTTTTTTTTTTTTTTTTTTAAATTATAAAGTCACGTTTACACAAGAGAAAATCCCTTAAGTGGAGCTCAACGAATGTTGACTCCTACAATGTGTAAGCAGCTTTCTTAACTTCTGTCTGTAACTCAGCAGTGGAAAGGCGCAGAAAACACCATCTTTAGTCTATTAATCTCGGCTTGGACGATCTGCCCTGTCTAGGTGATGGCACTATTTCAGAATTTTTCTCAGCCTGCACGATTGAGACCCTGTTTGTGGGTAATGCCAATAGCACTGACAGTCACGATGACAGGCAGAACAAGCTTCTAGATCACCCAACACCTTAGGTGATTGTTGGCCTTAATTATACTTCCCGGATGGGGGAGACCACAAACTTGCCTAAGCAGGGAAAATTCCAGGGAAGAAGTTAACGGAGGACTTTGTCTCTGCTTCTGGTTTTGGTCGACTTTCTCGATGATCTTTCCTGTGGGTTGGCAGGGCTGCCCTCACAGCATTGGCTGGGAGAGCGCCTCACTCTTTGTGTCAGTGCAGGTGAGCGGGAAGAGAAGGAAAACAGAAAGTGTTCTTGGAATTGGATATCTCAGCCCATCCCTTAAAACTTGCCGTAGAGCTAAGTGCAGTGTGAAACAGACCTGCTCGCCTCTGTCACCGCAGAGATGTGCAGCTCCCAAATGGTTAAACGGGTTAAATCTTATTTATCTGAACAGAACTTTGGGGCTATTTTTTGCATAACGCTCCAGCAGAAATACCTGTGGTTCACTTTGACGTTACAATTTTTTTTTTGTTGGTTTCTTTACTTATAAATACTTGAACTGTTAGACCTCTTACTTTTTTCTCTGAGAAAGATGTATTTGTACCAGATTAGAAAAGCTAAACTGTTTCTTTACATTGAATAATCAGCCTGTCATGACAAATCTATCTACTTCTGCATGAGTAGGTGCCAGTTTGACTAGCTTCTTTTAGGCTCACACTGGGTTTTAAGCTGGATCCGTGTGCATGACTGGCAGTGCATTTGTTGGACCAGATCTAAGGAGCCAGAGAGCGTTCAGCTCCTTTTTGCCTACAAAAGAGCAGCCAGACAACCAGCAAGAGGCCTTGGATGTAGCACAAGGTGATACTTACATAGTCAGCCATTCTTTTTTTCAAATATTTTTTTTTCCATTCAATAAACTAAGAGTTTTTCAGTTTCACAACAACACAAGGAATTAAATTATCAGTGGATTGTTTTTCTACAGCCAGCATTCTTTACACCAGAAATACTGTATCAAGTGAACTGTGGGTTTTCCAGAATAACATAGGTTATATTAAAAATAAAAAAAATTTTAAAAAATAATTTGCTGGCTATTTCTTTTAAAAACATCCTTGGTTTAAAGGAATGGTTTCCATTTTACAGCCACAACCCCATTTTACTGTGAATTTTGGGACCCTTTTTTTCTTAGGAAGGACAGCTTTGCTAAGACATTGCTTGTGATTCTTCCAGTTTTAGACTTTGGGTACTTCTGTTTTCATTCGGTCTCATCAGTCCATCAGTGCCGTAGCTCGTAAGCCAACAGCTACTTAAGACAAACAGTTTGATACTTTTTGTGATGTGCATTCACGAAAATAATATTTTCAAGCTACATGCAGTTTATTGGTAGTGAGGTAGCTGATTGTAGACACTGGGCATTAGGCAGAAAATACCTAAGATGTTTATGTCTGTCTTTGCTTACCACTTCCTAGGATCTGACTGGCCACAGAAATCCAAAGCCACTTCTGTTTATGCCGAGTGTTCCCTGCTTAATAATCCATATTTTGCTCACTACTTGTGTATTTTGAGCTGTTCTGAAAACGGTGGTAGAGACCAAACATAAATGTGGTCCCCAGGGTGATCAAAGATTTAATCTGACCAGATGGGACAAACTTGAGAAAGATTTTGACTTTCCACTCTGTTTTGCAACAAGAAAGGCTGATTTTTTTTTTTTCTCCCATCCTTTCTTTGTTAGCAAAGGCAGAGATCAGGCCATCCCCAGAGGAATGAGCAGGTGTGGCCATTTACAAGCATGTCTGGTTATATTATGAACCAACATAAGAAAAGTTTGAAATGGTTTGAAAAGATCTGCTAAACAGTTTTAATGTTTCATCCCAAATCCTATTTACTCGAACAAGAGCCAACGAAGGTCACAGTACAAGCCAGCCTGCTCAAACCTTTAGGGCTCGTGTAATTTTATTTTTTCTTTATTTTTTTTATTCTGTCTTCTCTACTAACTGAATAGGTACATTTTGGTAATCCTTAATAGGTACATTTCAGTAATCCTTGCCTCTGGACAAGCACAGAAGTCTTTTTCTTTCTGAATGGCTAATAACAGAGCCGTTCTTCCTGTCTAATGATGAAAGAGGTGGCAGTCAAGTTCTTTCTCCTACATGTTCCATGCACTCAGGGCTGACCACGAACAATTTTGAAACCCACAGCTACAGGAATCACTCCCCCTCATAGGTACAATTCTGATTTGATTTTATTTCTGTGGTGTGTAACTATTTGACCACTTTTTAAATTTTTTTTTTTCGTCCCAGTCTGTTGACACTGTAAAGAATTTTCTTTCTAGACATCAAGTAAATGCAGTTCACCAGACTGTATTTTTTTTATAGAGAGAGGATCATACATTATCAGACTTCTGATGTAAAAGTCAGCTTGGATCCTCCCAAAATTCGGCCAAGGAGGAGAGAAAATCCCTGGCAAAGGTTTTTGGTTTTGGGGTTTTCTTTTGTTTGAAAATGCAAGAAGATTGCAGAATTCTTGTCATTTTAGGAGGTGATTTTTAAGTGGGTATTTAGGTTATTTTTTTCCTCTGCAAGAGTCCACCACTCTCAATATCTTACTGAGTTGGTCAGCCCTCAGCTGGCCGGGTAATGATCTCAGAAACTGCCCTGCCAGTGTTTCACACTCAAATTCACCTTCCCAAATTCACAGCATCATTTTTGGCCAAAGTAATGTCAGTCATTGCCGTCTGCGGCGAGTACAAACAGGACCCCCTAATGGCAGCCATTTTTATTTGTTTCTTAAGATCCAAAGGCTGCTGAAAGAACAATTGGATAAAGTTGAGGATTGGAGAAGCTTGATTTTCTTGTTCCAGTGAAATGAAACTCCCGTCCTTTTTTTTTCTTCCCTTTCCCTTAAAAGCCGGAGTCAGCTAGGGGGTTGTAGCTGTGTCAAAGCCGTTGGGATGCCACTGCTGATCACTTTAATTACTAGGACTAAGGAGGATAAAATTAAAAGTAGCACCATTGAAGCAGTGGAAGAAAGCTTGCCGAGATGTCACTGAACTGTGAAATATAAAAATTGCATACCAATACATTTTTATAGGAGGGAAACAAGGAATTACATTACTTATTCTTGAAGAGTTTGTCCTTAAATAGTGAAGTTTTCCTTGCTGTGCATCTGCATGGCAGATCTTTAAACCATTACAAAGTATTTGGGGGAAAATAACAGAGCAAACTTTAACGTCTCTTTGGCATGTCAGGTCCATGTCAGAGGGTGAAAGATTTTCCTGAGTTTTCTCTTCAACTGTACAGGGAAAAAAAAATCACTGTATATGTGTTAGCTTGGTCCTTTCTTGGTGCAGTGCTTCTCTTCGTGTTGCCTGGGTTTTTTTTAATGTCTTTGTTCATGCCTCCATACCTCTCCTGAGTGCTTTCCTTTCCAAATTCTAGGAGATTGATATGCTCTTTAATAATTTTTCTGTACCTCAAAACTTTTATCTACTTTTTCTGCTCTCAGTTTCATTGCTCCTTCCACCAGTGTTTCTCCTGCCAGGCTCAGCAACTGAGGGTTCAAATACCTGAATTGAATTTAAGCAAGAACTAGGCCAGTTTTTCTCTTATCCGCTGGTGATGATTGGCTTAATCAGCACAAACACAAGCCACCATAATCTGTGTTTGCTTGGAGATCCCCGGGATGTTAATGACTATGCTAATAATTCAGGATGCAAGTTCTCTTTCAGGAGGAGGGGAGGAAAGGAGAGGGGAGAAATCAGCCTGCTCAGTTTAGGGCATTTTTGTCACAAACACAGAACTGGCCTTATTTTAAACTACATGTGCTGGAGTGGATTAAATTGTTTGACGTTAAACCATACAGGACTCTTAATTTTGCACATTCCTTCTTAATAGTCATTTAAATCAAATCCACAAGTCCCAGAAATTGGGAATATTAGAGATTTTAGCCGTTTTCTTTATGTAAAATTTAGTGTAATTAACGTTACCGAATACTGTGGGTCAAAATAAAACCATTTGCTGTGTCAGTTGGTTGGCTAGGAAATTAAATTAAGTTGATCTATTATAGTGCATAGCAGGGGGGTGGGGGGGAGCTTTCTAGTTGTCTTTCTAATGTGTACTTTACCAAATAAATTTTTGATAGAACTGTTGCTCTGTGCCTTCTGGGAAGTTAAAAGGGTGAGAAAGCAAACAAAGCCCGTGTGCCATCCTGCTGCCTCGCAGGGCCCAGGCAGAATTGTCTTTCCAGGGGAGGACATTAGGAGAAAAGTAAATCCAGGCAATCTGATAGGGAATCAGGACTCTGTCACTCAGAGGCGAGATATTGTGCTGTGTCCATATACTTTGTTTACTGTAGGGTTTTATGAGTTGTAACCTGCCCATACAAGCTGTTAATGAGGCTAAATCTTGCTGCTTGAGGATTGAATTACAGCACACCTCTGGGCTAATGATTATAAACAGAAAGTCCCATTAGGGCTGCATTCTGATTCAGTCATTTGCATTTTTTCTATTGTGCTGAGAACAATGCTGAATAAATAGCTACAAACAAACAATTTGCATGGAAATGGATAAAATGTACCTAATTAGTATTTTGCGCTTGTTTTATTAATGATTGCTTAAACTAAATAGCACTTAGCAGCAGTTCTCACCAGTGTCTGCAGATGTGGGATGCTCAAGTTTCTGGGTTGGTGGGTAGGCTGCCAGGATGGCTCTCAAAAATTAGGCAGTTTTTTATATTCCACTTAGTTCAGGTCAACAGCCTGTACCTGGGATTTATCCAGGTCATTATGTCAATATTACGAAATTATTGGCAGGTTAGACTTAAAGCCAGAAGCTAAATTTGTTATGCGTGTGACCATTTCTGATATAGAGAGGAGAGGAAAAACAGTCCTAATTTTGAAAAAAATCCTGTGTTTAAGGTGAAAACTGAAATGGTTTCCCTTATGGTTTCGTGGAGTCTTATAATAGATATGCTTAAACACATCTTTTTATTAAGACTTTTTTAATGTGGTGGATTAGTAGTTTACAAAATTTGATGCTGCAGAACTTTGCTTTTTTATGTATCTGAAATATTATTGTGCCTTCTAAGGTATGAGCTTTGGTAGGACATGGCATGGTTCCAGTATGATCTCTTTAATTGCTGACCAAAGCCCCACTAGTAGGATGTTTTAAATGATGCAAAGTCTTTTCTGCTCTGAGGGCACCTATTGTTCTTTCAGTAATTTTCGTTAGTTTGGTGTTTTTTGAAAGTATCTATTGAAGTTGAAGAACATGTCTCAGATTTGATGCCGCTTCACACTTTGAAATTAGCTTGGTGCTTGGATAACCAAGAGCAACATCTGGCTTCTCATTTCAGTTCTATGAGAGAATACTACTCAAATGAGTAATTCAATTTACTAAAACCATTTTATAGCCACGGTAAAACTTCACTCATATCTCTCATTAAGTGTGATTACTTTGAGACTGAAGTGCCTGCACATTTTCATCAAGGTGTTTTTATAGAACATAATTTATAAAAGCTTTACATTGCAAATCATTAGGTTTCTAATGCAGTAATAATTTGGGGAATGCTTTAAAAAAATAATCTGATGCATGGATGTCTTTAAAAATTGTGGTGTGACACCCAACTGATATCGAGCGTCCTATTTATAATGTGGGCCAAGCACCATGCTGTAAACCAGTTCCTATCATGATGATCAGATTGAGAATGAAATTGCATTTCTGTCAATTACTGAGTTGGCAACTGTTCAATATATCTTAGCAGCAAGATGAAGAGCGGCGTCGGCAGCTGAGAGAGAGAGCTCGTCAGCTAATAGCAGAAGCTCGATCTGGAGTGAAGATGTCAGAACTTCCCAGCTACAGTGAAATGGCTGCAGAAAAGTTGAAAGAAAGGTCAAAGGCATCTGGAGGTGAGCTGAGGAACCTTGTATCTTATTCCTATGGCAACCTAGAAACCAGAGACCTTTTTGGGTATCACTTTTATTCACACTTCAAAACGTGGTTGTTCACCAGGTGAACATATCAAAAGACCTGGCTGTAGATGTGTTTCACTTAATTTCCAGCAATTACAAGAAATGCATATATGTGGTGGAAAGAAAAATATGTTCTGTGAACAAGTAGCTCATATTGGCCCATTATTCACAGATTTGTCATTGCCCACAGGTTTTTTTAGAATTTTAAGGTTGTTGTTTCTCTTCAATACATATTTTTATATAGGAGCATGGACGTAATGGGGGGGGGGGGAACATTAGAAATACTTAAGAAAAGTTATTTTGTATTAAATGTCTTCAAAAAACTGCTTGGGAAGAGAATTTTAAAGGTGTCCTATGAGAGGCAGGGGCAACAACCTTTTGATTTTAAATGGTAGTCTTTTGACATACCACTTGCATTTACAGGTTTTGAGTTGTAATATTGTTATAATGTTATTAAACTGACTTTGAAATGTCATTAAAATTCATATACCTTCCAGTGCTATGAGCTGGAGTAATGTAGTGTCACTCAAACTCAAAGGGGTGCTGGGCACACATTGCAGTGCAGGCTTCTTGCTCTTTTAATGTCTTCTACATATTCTAAGGGGAAATAGTATTTCTCATACTAACACGTAATCATAAGCTGAAGTGAAAGAAAATCCAGCTTTATCCTCACAATGCATGTAGATTCAACAAAAATATTTATTTCATCTCTACTTTATGTATTTTATATGCATAAATATTTAAATACAGTCTTTTTGCACCCTAAACCCTACAGTTCTGTGCCATTTAAGACTGAGAAGAAAGCAGTGAGTTGTACATCTCCCTTTGGGTTTGTTCTTCAGTTTTACTCTCTTTGCCCAGTAAACCAAGCTCTCTTTTTTGGTAAATAGGGAAATTACGTCATTTGTGGGGAGGCAGTAAGACAGGCTGATCCAAACAACACAGTCCTTGGACATTATATAGACCATGGTGTTCCTCATCCCTCTTCATGGTTTATGATTCTCCATCCCACATTATTTAATTACTTCCTCCTCACTGTTTCATCATGCCTTACATAGCTGTTCCTGCTATATCTTCCCTCAAAGTAAGGTACTCTGAGTGCTCAGCTGCACAGCAGTTGACCCTGTTTTGTCACAGTGACTCGCAGTGTTGCTGAATATCTCAGTGTGCTGCTTTCTGGGACGTGGCCTTCCTGTTCATATTTTCCTCTGTATTTTGCCATTGCTCTTCCTGCCCTTTGTTCAAACTATGAACAGTCTCAGAGGTAGCTGTGTATATGTATTAAAAGAAACATGTATTTATAGAGGGAGATTGCATATGCACCCAGAGAGTTTAGTGTTATTAAAGGAGACAGTATCGGTACCAGTGACAATTCACTTATAAAGTTATCACCACTATACCTGTTGGGTTTTATCCATGCAACGATTTCACAGCTTTCTGCGTTTGCATGTGCTTTGAGTTGTCTCCTTTATTTGTATTTCCTGCTTTGATTTTTCTTTGTCCTTACAGTAGTTTGGCCAATCTATTTGAACTTCTCTTGGACTTAAAATTTGTATTTCCTGTCTTGTTTTATTCCTCTTCGCTCTTTTCATGTCAATATGCATTTTATAGCATTTTCTCTCATTCTCAAAAAGGATGGTACATCTTCCACATACTTCAGCCATACCACTGGTAATGTCGGTGCCACACTAGATCTCCACTCAAGAAATTCATTCTTCTAAAATGTAGTAGTTCTGTGAAATGCACCAACACTTAACAAACCAAAAGAATTAGAATTATTTCTGGGTTTTGTCTTTTTTCCTGTTTGAGTTTACACGAAAATTTAGGATATAATTAGACAGTCTCCTTATTACAACTTGATTCTGAATGTTGCCCCTAACTGCATTCACATGTAGTAGGGTTTTTTTCTGTTGCAGTCTTGTACTCCCTGTAGAATACCCAAGACAAGCTTCTTGTGATATCTTATGTCTTCCAGGCTTTCTTGTCCATTATGCTTCATAAATCTCTTCTTCTGCATTGATTACAATTGCTTTTTAATTTACAAAAAGCGAATGTACCAAATAGTCTTCCTCTCTCTCAGTTCACTTTTCTTCTTATTTCAGAAGAAAAGTGGCATTTCAGCTTTGGGATTCTGGAGTTTTTAAAGACTAACTCTTTCTTATGATTGTACGTAAAAATGTGATCTCTTTCATTGTTTCTATATGCTCATTAAGAATTTTGTGCTTTGGCACTGGTGCAGTATTCTCTGTTAAAAGGCTTTATTTAATCATGGTCTGGAAAACTCAAATGCCTATGGCAAGTTGAAACTTTCCTGGATAAGCAGCATCCTTAGCTACAAAATCCAGTCTTTTCCATAGATTATTTGGCATGTGAGACAGAAAATACTTCTTCCTGCCAACCGCCAGAGGGTTTGGGATGGCAGCTTCAAATTTATTAGATGTCCTACTAGCTCCAGGCCGATAAGCGGATGCCTTAAGATGGATCCAGGGACAGTATCAAGATAGAAATCCAAATTTCCTAGCAACAGCGGGACAAAGGAACTGACATATTATCTAGGAATATGTGCAGTGGAACACCCATCTATTCATCTGGGACTTGGGTGGTGTGCTGTCTTTACTCCCTGGCACAACTCCATCCTGCATTTGAGATGGTGTCTTTGTGAGGATGTGGCTTTGATCTGGGGGTGGCGAGTAGGCAGTGAAGGGAGGGAAAAACAGACAGAACAGGGTATGTTCAAGATTTCACTTCTGAGGCAATGATTTTTAGGGAATGTACATGGTAGCACAGGCTTACTCATCATGCTAAGTCTCCAACTCATGAAACAGTGTTAAGTCCTCAATTTAGTATTTTTAAAAGGCAGTATTTCTATCTGTTGGCAGTTACTGCTGTAATTTCTTGTCCTGACATCTAATTTCTTGTACATGGAACCAGTATTTCAACTCTGCATTTCTTCCATTCCCCACCTTTGTTGCTTTTATTACTGTTCAGAGGCTTCTGTCACATCCTGTAGCCTTAAAACAAACTCTGTACCTGAAAGTAAATAAACAAAATATCTCAATATCCACAAGCTTGAAGGATTTCCCAGAGACAATCCTGAATGCTGGAAATATCTTCCCTGAAGAGCAAGTAGTGTTTGTGCAGCTCCACTTGCAGCTTCCACATGCTTTTCCCGTGATCCAGCCCCCATCAATGCTTTTGCTTCTCCATGAAAATGACTCCTTTTTAATTTAATCTAGAAACTGTTGCAGTCTGCTGCAACTAGTTCACCAGTGGACAAGTTTAAAGCAAGTCAACAGAATATCAGTTTTAACCACAAATTAGGTTTGACCTTAATCTGAATAGTAAGACATATGAGCCATAAAATTCCTCTGGATCTTTTTCCACCAATATTCTGCCATTTCCATTTGGTTCCGAAAAATACTTATTTCTCTCTCTCCAGCCCAAACTACAGTCCATGCTGTGTAGGTAAATTGTCAGTGCTGTTAAGTTATGGACTTGATCCTTTATCTTTTATTTTGTTCATTTCTTCATGACATAGTAAAGCCTTGCTGTCTTCCTAGGATTCAAATTTACATACTATTCAAGGAAGCAATTCTTCAGTCCTCTTCTAAATATGTGCCCTGGTTCTAGACCAAGTGCTTTTAGTTTTTCACATCAGCAATTTGTTCTTTTCATAAAAGATATCTGTTATCTCCTCGTCATGTTGTTCCTTTTATCATTTATAATTGCAAAATCTTGTTTTAACATGCTCCCTAAACACATTTCCCTTTTAATACACTGGAAGAACAAAACCTTGGGAAAAAAAACAAAACTAGAGTAGTTTCAATCAAGGAATCTAGATTTTTAAAGATATTTGAAAGTTTCTGAAATTACTTCCAATTACTGCTTTTAATTGATTTTTTTTAAAATAAAGTGTAAATGTCCTGATAATCATATTCAGTCAAAGTCTGCCAACTTTAAATTAAATACTAGGTCAGGTCATTATCTGATATTAGAAACTGGTGTCTTCGACATTGCCATCTCTTTTGTTTCCTAAAATGATGGTGTCAAAGGCAGTGCCTCTGACCTCATATTGCTATATTAAATTAAAGAAAATGAAATAATCTAATATAAGCATTCCCTTAGTATGGAGGAGTCTTAAACCCTGTCATCTTGTTTAGATTGTTTTGACACATCCAGCATCCTGTGGGATAACTGGTAGTTGTGAGCCGACCTTGCAAGCTGACTCCTTTGGGTGATTCCAAAAGCCTTCTTCTAGGCTCGAGGTGGATTTGGTTTCCCTCTGCCACAATGGTGTCCCTCTTTCACTCTTCTACCTCTTCCAAATGTCCATAGTAGCCCGGTCATGCCTTGAGTGTGCCCCTGTGAGCTCCAAAGTGTGTTTGAGAGGATCACAAATGCCACTGAATTTCTCAAACACCATCCTGAAGGACTTAAAGTCATGCAGGAAGTTTACCTCCTCATCAGAAACAGTAGAGATGCTTTGAAGGAAATTCCAAACCATCAGAATTGTTGCTGTTGCTGCTTTACCATTCTCTGCTTTCTTTTCAGTCTGTTTTTTACCCTTTTACCCTTTATCCTTTTTTCCACTTCATGATGATCACGCTGTGCCCTTCTGCTTTGTTCACCTACCTCTGCGCTACCCGAAACAACAGGATCACCTTGGGGAATTAAAGTGGGAACAGAAAGGGTGTCACACAGAGTCAGGAGTGTTTCCACGCACCAAATTCTGCACCTGAAGCACCATCTATCAGGTCCCAGGTTAGAAAAGAGTAGTAGACATTAAAAAAGTCAACAGGCTCCTAAAACAGGAATTACAGGGACTGGGGAGATAAAGAGGTAAAGAAAACATGCAACTGTATGATGTTCATGACAGCAGTGTGGGCCTAAAGTGGAAACTTCAGGTCTGGAAATGAGGTTTAGTGTGTTTCCAGGACCAGGTGATGAGTGATCAGCACCAATCCCGGTACAGACTTCTGGTATTCAGGATTATGGCATCTTGGTACTACGTTTAGGATCATTTTTGTTTATATGGTATTTGAATGCACTCATATTCTGTATTTATAATCAGTATTTTTTCCTATTTTAAGTGTTTTAAAGTTATTTTAGTCACTGTATGTCTTGTTTCTTCAAACACACTCCAACCTACTCTGTTTAATCATTTTCACACACATGTATGCATACATAAGAAAAAAATGTTTGTATAAGTCTGAACAAGTGTAGATAGCATTTGATATGAGATTTTAAAGTGAGTAAACACAACGCATCTACTTACTTTGAAAGTACTAATCTAGCTTTTATGTACTTTAATTTCATTCTATATTTGTATTGAAAATGTGAGTCAGGATTTTTTCTGGGATCTGCTTCACAATTCAGAACTTGCTATTTGATCTTCCTCAGGTTACTTACTCTTTCTGTGCCATAATTTACCTACATCATCATCATAATTGTAATTATAATAATCACCTACTTCATAAAACATTATGGGGCTCATTTATGAGTGATATTCATAAGCTGCTCTGAGAAACTCAGTAGAAAAATCCCATAAAAATATAATTACAATTTTTATTTAAAGTGCATGTAGCTTACAAACAATGCTGATTAAAAGTAGTGCAGTAAAGCACTTTTAACTTATTCATCAATGACTTGGATGAAGGGGTAGATGCCTCCTCAGCAAGTTTGCTGATGACACAAAGCTGGGAGGAGTGGCCAATACCCCAGAATGCCATGCAGCCCTTCAGAAGGACCTTGACAGGTTGGAGAGATGGGCAAAGAACCTTCTGAAATTCAACAAGGGCAAGTGCAGGGTCCTGCACCTGGGAAAGAACAATCCCATATACCAATACAGACTGGGGGGTGACTTGCTGGAAAGCAGATCTGGGGGAAAGGAACTGGGGGGGCCTGGTGGACAACAAGCTGTCCATGAGCCAGCAGTGTGTCCTTGTGGCCAAGAAGGCTAATGGGATCCTGGGATGTATTAGAAAGATCACTGCCAGCAGGTTATGGGAGGTGATCCCTAAGGGTGATCGCTGCTCAGCCCTGGTGAGGATCACCTGGAGTGCTGTGTCCAGTTCTGGGCTCCTCAGGACAAGAGAGACACTCTTGGACTGGGTCCAGCGGAGGGTGACAAAGATGATCAAGGGACTGGAACATTTCTCATATGAGGAAAGGCTGAGGGAACTGGGCCTGTTCATCCCTGAGAAGAGACAACTGAGAGGGGACCCCATCAATGTCTATCAGTATCTGAAGGCAGGGTGCCAAGAGGATGGAGGCAAGCTCTACTTGGTGGTACCAGCTAACAGGACAAGAGAGAAACTGATCCACAGGAAGTTCTACCTGAACATGAGGAAGAGCTTCTTTACTGTGCAGTGACTGTGCACTGGAACAGGTTGTCCAGAGAGGGTGTGGAGTCTCCAAGATTTTAAAAAGCCATCTGGACACAATCCTGTGTAATGTGCTCTGGGATGACCTTACTTGAGCGGGGAGGTTGGGCCAGATGACTCACTGTGGTCCCTTCCAACGTGACCCATTCGGTGAAAGCAGCAATTTGTGAGTGTGCCCTTGCTACAGGTGACCTCAGTGCTTACTAAGCATGGTGTTCCAGATGGTGGTTTGCCTCCTTGCATCAAAAGTGATAGGAGACTTTCAACACCTAGGCAAGGTACAGTGATCACTGCTCTGTGATATACTGTGCAAAATGAGGAGCAGTAAGCCCACCGAGCTGGGAACTCAGTGCCTGGAGCTGCTGCCTTTCTCAGGAGACTGCCCCTCGCAAGTCCTTCTGCTGACCAGGCCAATCTGAACCTTCCACGTGCCAGCTTTGGCACCTGTTCTGCATTATGGAGAACTGGGAGCCTAGGGGAAATTATTTTGACTCAAGTGACTAAGATTCAGCACAAAGAACAGCCACTGCTGAGGCCAGACTCTGTTGTAGCAGGAGTTTCCAGCAGAGACCCCGATGTGTTTATTGAATTGCATCAGTTTAAAAATAAATCCATGAGTGGACAGAATGAAATCTCCTTCTAGACTTATCCAATTATTTGCATTTTTATCATAACTCAGCTTGTTCTCTAAAGCATTCATTTTTTTTAGTGACGTGTTGCATGTACATATGAAAATACTAACCTTAATGCTGTATGTTCCTACAGATGAGGATGAGGATGATGATAATATTGAGATAGATACTAACGAGGAGGTTCCTGAAAGCTCTGTTACTGAAGGTGGAGATGAACTTACTAACCTAGAAAATGACCTTGATTCAACGGGTAATTTAAACAATGGCTATTTTGTGTATTTTGCATGACTAACACTCCATCATCATATAAGTACTGTTGTGCTGCTTGTCTCTCTGTCAGATTTATTCCCTTCTGCCTTTTCAGGTCGTTTAAACCCTAGTGCTTAATATTCTGCATTCATGTTTAGTTGGAATTTAAAATCAACAAAATCATTATTTCCAACAATGGCAGATTTAAATGCCTCTTGTTTGTTTGATGGGGAAGGGCACCCCAGGCCATATTGGTAAAGCAGAGCCACCTGAAAGCATCCTGCCTGGATTGTGCCAGGTAGGCAGAGGAGTGAGCAATGACATGGGTGAGTACAGCTGCCACTCTCTGCACTGCTATCCTGGCCCGTTTGCTCAGGGAAGAGGAGCAAATGTGTCTCACTGTGTTCATATAGACTTGATATCTGTCCTTTCAAGGAGCAGTTCCTGTATTTATAACTTGTTGCTCCAGTGGGGGCATGGAGGTATAAATAGGAACAGAATTAGTTTCATTTACTTTACAATGTTCAAATTATAGGGGGTTTATTAATACATTAGAGCATAGGAGTGGTATTTACCCCTTTCAAAAATATTCAAGCAAAGCAGGAGTTCAGGTGATAAATATGACGATAAATATATTGGAATATTACAAGGGAGATGCTTATTTTAAAAGGAGGTAGATGTTCAAAGACACAGAAGGAATTGCCCACCCGTTAGAGTCTCCTCTGCTTGCAGAGAACTGCTGGAGTTTGTTCTCTGTACAAGTCTGCCTGATCAGGCAGCCCTGGGGAGTGCCTAGGGTCTCTGTTTGTGGTGGGCTTCTCTGTCAGGGCCTTTCTGCTCACTGCAAGTTATCTCAAGCCTGGAGAACACTGGCCAGCACGGGACCGCATCATGAAACAGTCCATACAAGAGAGAACATCTTCAGCACCCTCTGATTTGATTTTGCCCATGCCAGCTGGGCCCGAGTGTGTAGCCCATAATATATTAAATTAGAACATAATTTAATGTTTATTCTTTGGAAATTAAACCAACAGTGTTATGTATATAGAACTTTCTAGTCTTGTGTGGATGCAAAAATATTTGTGTCCTTTATTTTTTTTTTCTATTTGAGGATTTCCAGGCGTATAAGAAAATACATCTAGTGCTTCCAGCATTTGAATTTAGCTTACTTAGAGTAGAATACTGTCAAATAATTTTCCAGTAAAAAGTCGTTCATTTTAGGAGAAATAGAAAATCAGTAAGTGAATACGCCTGTCACATTGCCCCGGTGGTTTACCAACATTTATTTCTATGGGGTTTTTTTCCTAAGTACCTTCTCAGGGATACAAATGCATTACCCAATGCTTCATGTCCTCCATGGGGAGACATTCTGAAAAAAAAACTCAGACATCATTTTGCAGTTCAATCTGCACAGAAGCCAAAGGTATAGACAAGTAAGAGTCATACAGAAAGCAGTCTAATGCTGTGATAGAAATCAGAGCACACAGATTTTGGTGTAATTTTGCCAATTCAGACCAAGTTCTAATGAAGGCTGAATCTTCTGAGAACATCTAAAAGTAAAACTGTAAGGGATGTTTCACATTTAGGGTCATTAATGGACCATCTTAATTAATTTTTCCCAGCTGAATCTTAGTCCCACCCATCTCTCTCAAGAAGGGAAAACTTTATTTTTACTGCTTTGTGGTTTCAGATATTGCTTCTGTCTGTATTTGTCAGCACTTCTACCATATGCTGTTGTGAACCTCTTATATCATAGTTATTACATGGTGTTTATGTATAAACCCACAAGAACGTGCATGTACTTACATGTGAGCCTCAATTAAGGACACCCTGAGTGGGTGTGGCAGAGGAAAGGGAAACTATCCCTCATCATAATCCAACCCAACCTGTCGCTACTGGAGGCAGGCAGCATTTGGTTGCCAGCATGCCAAAAATGTTTTGGCTAGTATGAATTGGAGCACTCCATACCTTGGAAGGAGCTGTGTGGCAAAACAGTCAGGACTCCACTTTCCACACCAGCTAGAAGTGACCAGCCTGCAGTGAAAAACTCAGGTTGTGCATTTAGGAAAACATACCAACTTCTATTTCTTCTGCATTTGACTCAAGGCCCAGGTATAAGTGATGCTGCACTCACCTCCAGTTCAGGGGTGATTTCTCATGTGGGGCTGCATGTAAAGTATGTATGTCTGGGGGGCTTCTGCACCAGTGTTCTTCTGCTTCCCTACCCATGGTTAGCTCCACAGTCCTGTGCAGCAGCTTGTCATTAACACCTTTCTCCTTCTTATGTGTGTAGGTAACTATGTGTGTAGGTGTGTTACAAATTCATATAGTCAACATTCACATACAGAATGAGCATTACTGGGAGGTAAAATTCTCAGCTATTGTTTATTTGGGCTCTGATCCAAGTTGCTGAAATTAGTAATAAAAATTTGAGGGCTTCAGCAGACTTTGACTCTGTCCCATGAATGCAGTTCTGAAGTGTTTTATGACTCTCCCAGCTTCAATATATTCTATAAATCATAGTAAATTATTATTAGAAAGTCACCTTTTTTGATGCTGAAATTTTAACATTGAGAAACTGTGCCAAGAAGCCTTAGGATGAATTAGTAGTTCATAAACTTGAGGGGTTATCACTATGGAAATTATGTGATAAATTGTTAGGTATCATCTTAAAATAAATGGCTCTGTAAGTATGTTTTTATACCAAAGTATAGGTATGTACCCGCTGGGAGTAATTTTAAACATTATTGACTTTATGTGTTTTTCATCTGCTGTCTGCAAGCATGTTTACTTATTCAGCTGAGTGCTACATATGTTTTTTGAGAAAACTTAGGAATATGTCTGTCCTATACACAAACCTGCACCAATCCCAATCGCAAAAAAAAAAAAATTCCTTCTACTTTTTATATTTTTAGTTTGAACTGATAGCAAAGTGAATTAAATCTACCTTTTAAATTGCTACATTATTGTAGCGACTCTGCATTGAAATGCATCTCACTCTGTTTTATGTGGTATTTGCATATTTAGCAGAACAAAACAGTAAGTTGATGGATTTGAAGCTGAAGAAGCTCCTAGAAGCTCAGCCACAGGTGGCAAATTCACTCTCCAGTGCTGCTCAGAAAACTGTAACAGATAGCTCAGAGCAAGACATTAAGGTAAGTTTTGCTTAATGCTTTTGTTTTGGTACCTGTGTGTTATGTCTGAGGGTTTGTATTTTGTGAGGAGGAAAATAATTTCTTATCAAATCCTTCAGAGTCAGAAACACAGAAAATCTTCATGGCAGTGCATTTACATGGTTTGCAATGCATTGGGGTTTTTCCTGTAATTAATCAACACATTTTCTTTTTTTTTTTTTTTTTTTTGTATTTTTTAATCATGGTACTTGTCATCAGCAAAACACTAACAGGTATAAGAAGCATCTCTCAATTCTGCCTGCTCAGGTTGTCATTGACATCAGAAATGCAGCAGGGGCTCCATCCTGCTGCTGGTGCAATCAGCAGCAAGACTCTGCCTGACTTAAATGTGAGCAGGATTGGACTCCCAGGGATTTGCTTCACTCCCAATCCTGGTCCTCTGTTTTTCCTACATTAAAATTAAGCCATGGTACACTTTAAAGGCATACATACTTTGGGTGCTTGATGAGTGCTACTGAGAAAAACAGACACGAGTATGTGGTCTATGTGGGCATTTTGCCTATTCTTAGTGTTCACCACTACAGCATAAAGTGCCCACCAATCAATTTTCAATTTCATTTTCTTAATTAGACCCTTGTGTTCTCACTATTCTATTTTTTTAAAATAGTCCCTGTATGTCATTAATATCCCTATGGCTCTGGGGCACTTCCAGTTGGGTATAACTTTTCACCCACCTGCAGTCTGTGGGGAGAGTGCTGCTGACTGAAAGGATTTCCTTCCCCAGATACAGAGATGCTTTGAAGTCCCAAAACAATGACTTTCATTGCTTTTCCCTTACACTGTCAGTTCCTATAAATTGGTGATGAAAGTGTGTGGCAGCAGCAGAGGACTTTCGGTCTCTATCTTTGAACAAAAGGAAGCCTGGATCAAGTCTGATTTTTGCGTTCAATTTAGCTTTCTGCAGTGGATTTAATGCAAAATGAAGCTGGCCCAAGAATAATACAATGGATTGAAAAGGCTAACTGAATTAGTGGGCTTAGAGGAATACATTTGTAAAGTGGCAGAAGTCCCCAGTCATAAAAAGGTTTCTTAAAATGGGATTTACTAGCTAATCACACTGATATTTTAGCATGTTGCCAGGCCTAAAAAAATTAGTCATGTTTGTGTATTTTGGTAAAGACTCTGGTTGAGGCTGTCAGATGGTTATTGTGCTAATAACAGGAAACCACCTTTTATTTAACCAGAATGATAACCACCTGATTAGTGCAGCTGAAAAGTCATCCAGGGATATAAGCAATACTTGTTTACGCTAAATTCTGTGAAATGACACACAGACCGCCTCTTAGGGTAATTTGGTATCACCTAACCTAACAAAAATGGTATTTCTCTTTATAAATAGCTCTTGTGAAGGAGTTGATTTTTTTTAAGGTACTTCCACAAAAAGGTGCAACTTAACAGTTTATCTCTGCATGCGTCTTTTCTAAGGAAGAGTTGAAAGGCAGTGTTATAAGGAATATATGGTGTCCATCTGTTCTCATGGAGCTCTTGGCATTGAGGTGGATTTGTTTTTTAATAAAATGCAGTTTACAGGTTTCTAAATGAGGCATTCTGTGTTTGTGGAAAAGGATAAACTGTTACCTTCCCTTGGGGATTGTGTATCCCCGGCCTCCTTGAGGCGAGAGAATAGGCCGTTGGAGAACTCCCTCATTACCGATTGTCTCAATGCAGAGGAAGGGCAAAGTCTTGGTAGCTTTTGATAACCAGTTTCAGCATTCAGCAGGCTTAGCTATTAGTCATGCATCTTAGCCTTTCCCTATTTACTTTCAAAACACTTAATAAAAATAATAAAAGATTAGGTATAAAATGAAATATTTGTTTGGTACACAGCACCTCGGTATCTGCAGTTTCCACACACCACAGTGGTTCAGTCTTCTGGGATATTTGGTGTTGATAGAATCATTTGAATTTGTTACCAGTATTAACATAGGAAGCCCTGGAAAAGATAATTGTAGTTTCCTTAGCTGTAAAGGGCTTACTTACAAATCTGGCTTTGGAAAGTTATAGCTGATGAAATGCAGTTCAGTGGGGTAGCATTATAATCCTACCTTTTAGACTTCATCCAGCATTAGTGGTTTATCTCAATGGGCATAAAATTAGAAACTAGTTCTTCTTGTCATACAAGTCTATGGGACTACAGAAAACGACAGATTTCTGTACCGGGCTGGGAGAGAGGCTAAAGGTAACACGCTTTAAAATGATACAGATCGTGTTCAGGGACAGAGACGCTGCGACTTGGCAGCAGCACGCGCGGCGCTTGGCAAAGCAAAGGTGCAAAGGAGGGATTTTTTTGTTTAAAATCGGCATTGCTGGCAAATGCTTGTCACGATGAATAGGTCTGGCTGGTAAAGAAGTGGAGAGTTTCTGCAGGTGCCCACAGAGCAAAAAGCCAGTCGTTGCCACCACACATTAAACAAAAAAAGACAAAAAAAAAAAACAAACCATGAAAAGTTAATCACTCTTCTACTTTTTTCCCCCACAGCTGATATTTCCATCCAATATAAACCACAGCCCAAGTTGTGAAATCCACTTTTGTAAAAGCTGTGTCCTGTCCCCTCACAAAAATGTACCTTTCAAATTAATGTCTTCCCACTTGTAAACAAAAGAAACTGTTGTGTGTCTGCTTTTTTTCCCAGCAGAATGGAACAGAGGAACATCGTGCTGAGCGATCACAAAAAGCGGCAGAACGGTTTAGAAATCCTGTTGTGTTCAACAAGGACTCGACTGTCAGGAAAACTCAGCTCCAGTCTTTCAGTCAATACGTGGAGAGCAGACCAGGTAGGAGAAAATATAAAACCTGTTTTCCCATCTTATGATTTAATAATATTTAACAATAAATATATGAAAACCCGATAATGTAAGTCCACATTTCAATACATAAATATCAAGCTTTATAATAATTTTACATGTCTTTTCCCTTTTTTCAAGAGATGAAAAGGCAGAGATCAATACAGGAAGATACAAAGAGAGGAAATGAGGAGAAGGCTGCGATAGCTGAGACTCAGAGGAAGCCATCAGAAGATGAAGTGCTTAATGTATATTAATTTTTTGTCTGGTTTCATGATTGCTGATAATTCCAAACTGTATGTGGAAATAGTGCCTTTATTTGTTAAAATGAGATGTTAGGGTTTTTTAGATGTCAATCTCCAGTGCATTCAAAGCAGAGTGAGAGGGGTGCACTGTTGAATTAGTCTGCAGTGTGGTGATAATTGTCAGATAAAAAAAATGAATTTTTCAGAGTTCCACAGCCCCAGCTTCCTTGAGACATTTCCATCAGGGCACTTCCCATAAAGAGATTCCAGTATTGATCTACCGGGAGGATTTTAATTATTACAATAGCAGATACCGCAGAGCTGCAGTTAGAGGGAAGAGTCACATGAGACCTGCTAGAATTTCTCAGCCAACCCATTTTGTTGGCTTGGGTTAATGGGTGTTCAACCTTTCCATTATCCAGATCAGCCGTGAATTACTAGCTGAATGATGTTTGCATTAATATAATATATATGGTAATTTCTTCACTTAATTAACGGGGAGGTTCAGCTCAGTAGGGGTATGGGCTGATCATGTGTAAAATTGATTTGTGAGGGAAATATTTGATAGACCGCAGGGAGAAAGCTGGTTTTGATGGACAGCTGCGGGACAGAAGCAGGAAGAACCAAGTTTTAACCTGAATTTTTTTTTGTCTGGAAGCGCAACACAGCCTTTGAGGGTGGTTGTTTGTTGCTCTCCATAGTTTATCTGAACACATTTGTCGTTTTTGCTGAAGCAATCTAGAGCTGAGTAGCAATTTTGTACCGCTGTCATATCTACACCAGAACATCAAACTTTTTACGAGCCGGAGTTATTTTTAGCCCAGTTGTACTTTTGCAGAGCTGAAAATGTCTGGCACAGTGAATTCACATTATATATGCAGATGATACACATGAACTCTTGGGATATTACAGCCTGACACAGCATTTCTTTTCATGTTCTAATAGCAATTGTTAACAATTATGCATGCTGACATTAGGGAAGTTTTCATACTATTTTCAATTAATTATAGTTGATGAAAGGCAATATATTGCACATCACTTCAACTCCTCGGACTGATTTTTTTTTTTCTTTCTTCACAGAATGCTCTCAGGGAGTTTTGGTTTTGTTGTTGTTGTTTTTCTGGCTGTACAACAGGTAGAAAGAGGTTTTCCATTAGAGGTGATACT
>JAWWES010000115.1:15086038-15117126 GCA_035583135.1 Lophotriccus pileatus
TTCCTTTCTATGGGCTAGTGGTAAGACCAGAAGAATATAGTGACTAGCGCTTGGACAGTGCAGGCTTTGGTAAAAGTGGAAGAATTCATGTGGTTTCACTGAAAGAGAAACAACTCTAAGTATAGACAATATATGTTCTTGGTTAGATCCCAGCTCATGGCACTCCTTGACTTTGTTAGACATTCCACTTACCTTTTAGAGAAAGTTTAGCTCTTAGGATTGCACATAAAAGGTTGAAAATGCCACCCAAGCTTTATTAGGGCTGTGAGTAGCTGCGAGGAGTGGACCTTGGAGGTTCTCAATGCCCCACTCGATTTCTGACGTGAACCAGGAGGAGAGGAGTCCCTGACACAATGCTTTCTGGGTTGCAGAGGTTCTCCTTCCACTACTGGAAGAGTGCAGAGGTTCCCCTTGCAACTGCTGCCCTGCATTAGGAAAAGGGCATCTAATGGAAATGGGGCTGTAGGAAGAGAGCCCAGGTCCCATCTGCACATGCATTGCTGTTTTCTTGCCCTGCTAGAGTGCCCTTTTGGCTGGAGAAGACAAGCTTCTGGCTCTTGGCCAAAGGGGAGCTGATATTTTCAAAGTTCATCAGCTAGGCAAAGAGTTTGGAACTGGCTGGAGCTCTGTGTTTCCACTGCCAACTGCTCATGATTTGACGAGAAACACTTTTCTCAGATGTGTGAAAAAATAAAAGTTAATAAAATTCCTGGGTTGCAGATTTCCATTTGAATCTGAATAGTCATGCTTTTATTAATACCCAGTAATTTATGTCGCCTGTGTGTAACCTCAGTCCTTGGTCTTTGCGCTTAAAATGAAAATGTAACCTCACCTCGTTCCAGTGCAGTGTAGTTTACTGCTACATGAGGAGGGGGATCAGTGCTTCAGTGCCTGGAACTCCATAGAATAAGCTGATGGCACATTTGCTGTCGCTGTCTGGATATATGTAAGAGTTTGTAGAAGGGGTTTTGCAACCTACACCATCACAGAATGCTTAGTGGGTGCAAGTTTTTAGAGAAAACACAGCCCAGAGGTTCAAGTAAGAAGAATGAGTTGGATTGAGTATGAAAACCGTAGTCTAATATCATTAATTTTTCTTCTTCCTCTGTTATAATGGCTTGACACTAAACCATGACAGAGGCAGAATTCTCTTACTTTCTTCAGGATTGTACCTACCCATGTTGTGCCTAACCTGTTATGGATAAAATAGTTTTGTGTCTACTTCTGACAGTGTCTTTCTCCATTGCAAATTCTTCTGTCAGTGTATTTGAAGGTGTCCATCATCCTGATCTCCAAGTGCCAATTAAAATGCAGAATTATCACATAGCACAATTAAAATAAAAACCAAAGAATCCTAGTTTACAAATCTCTAATCTAAGTGTATCTCTTTTTCAGTCACTATTTCTTCACTAATTGCAAAAACAAGTATTTGAAAAAAAAATTGTAGCTATCAGATATTTTGTTATCTGACCACAGGGTATGAAGTGTTTTTAATTGTTTTTCTGATTAACTGCAGGCTCCCAAATTCAAGTAGAAACATATTTGTGTTTTCCATGTGAGATCCTGTACCTTACCGATGGATGAGTGTGTTTGTGGTACTGTACAAGGATTAATGAAATAAAAAAAAGCCTCTGCTGCTGCTGATTGACCAGTGATGGTAAATGTAATTGAATTAGCAGTGCACTAAAATAAATGTAGACAAAATAAATATAGACAAGAAAATCTGGTGAAAGCTTCTGTAATGTTTTAGATTAATAGGCATACAGAATTCTTCACATTTTTTATTACGTTGTCCCTAGATGAATTCAAAGTAATTGGGGTGGTTAATTTTATTTACACAGAGCCGTTCACAGCGCATTAAATAATAGAGATAATTGAACAAGAATTGTCAAGTGTGTACTGATATCAGACATATTACAGAAGGGAATGTGCATAAAACTTCATTTCTATGCAGCCATTGTTTATGGTAATTAAGTACACAGATTTATCCCTTGGTTGCCTTCCAAGCTTATGGCAACTGCTATTGTTGTGCTCCATTAATATGTAATCAGGAAATAGTTTAATTTTCTAATCTGCAGTTTGAGAATTCACTTTCTAACAACTCTTAATTACTGCATTGCCCTAATGATGCTCATGGTTAGGAAAACTGAACCAATAAACTCCATGGAAGAAGCCAGAGGGGATTATACTTCCAGAGGTGGTGCTTACTTAATAAACTTGTTATGCCTTCACCAGAGGGAGCTCAGTGTCCTTCAAAAGCAACTAATTTTATATTTCAGAGTTGTACATACCCACGGTGCGAAGAGTTAATGCATGACAGGCAGTGGGGGTGGCTGTAAATGTGATTCACTAGAGAGCCAGATAAGCGATACTATCACCATTTTGGTATTTTTCCTACTGTATACTAATTCTGGAGTTTAATTGCAGGGGAAATAATGCAGGTGGTTTAATCTATTGTTTTAAACTGTCCTCATGGGTTTATTTTTGTCAAATTTGTTTTCTTTCATTAGGCACATTAGCTAAGTGTGGTATCGTAAAATCTTGCCCAGACAGATAAGCTCTGTATATTGATAGCTATCTTACAGTTACTGTTTTCAGGGTGAATCTTAAAAAGTAAAGGGGGTTTTATTTAATCATTTCCTTTCTCCCCTGGCCCATTATTCACCTTGATTGCAATTTCTGTGCTGCTGTTGTACCTAATGCAACTCCAGTGACAGCACTGAAGTTATTTTGTGTTTCTGCTACTGCACTAAGGGGGCAATGCAGCCACTGGGATCTTGCAGTCTGTGTGTGCTGACCCTGCCCAGGAGCATAGAGTCTTCTAAATGAGATCTGAAAAACGAGAGTTAACATCTGCTGAGATTTACCATCGCTGTAGAGTAATACACCTTGGTGGTTCCTTGTGGTGCAGGTGGTCCTGTGGGGTGGATCTTAACAAGTTCTGTCTTTTTGATGGCAATTACTGTGGCTTGACAGTGTTCTACACTGTCTTCTGATAGTGTAGAAGATATCTTCTGATAGATATCTTTTGGGGTGTTGTTTTATTTTTTTTCCAACTCGTACGTAATTTCAACACTGCAGGTACTCAAAATGAGGCAGGATTGCCATCTCCCAGCTACTGCTTCACCCCTCCTTTTTCAGTGCATAAGCTTCCTTGTCAGTAGGCCTAATTACACAGTGAGCCAAACAACAAACATTAGAAAACCTGTAAACACATATGTTATGTCACTGCAAATTAACTCTTACCAATCGAAAAAGCAGCATATGCTTTGTTGTCACATGTGAAAGGAAAGTCACATGTATTAATTAGTTAGCATTTTACACGGCTTTGAAGATATAAAGGACCGAGTTTTATAAGAGGGAAACATTTAAATTTCATAGAAAAGGAAAAAGGTTGAGCTAAAAAAGTACAAGGCACAAAAGGAGAGTTAAAATAGTTGATTTAGTCTCTTTTAATAGAAGGAAATTTTAACTTCTCATATTAAATCTCATCCTGGGATGAATTTGTAGTTGGTCTTTTTGCTGTAGTATTTCTTACTCTTATTTGGCTTTTGCCTGTGTCAGGGCACTAAAACTTGGGTTCCAGGAGACGTGATCTTCCTTTTAGACATATAAATCAAAATGGACATACACAAAAGATTTTAAAGGGGTAGCATTTGTGTATTTCACACAGCAAGTGTATGGACATACATGCTGTGTTTTATTTTAATAGCAGTACAGGGCACATATATAATGGTATGTTACAGTCCCCAAGTACATATTTAATTAAACCATACATGTTGTCTAGCATCAGAAAATAAGAAATAATGCCTCTCTCTGATTGTCTGGCTGTATAGGTTTTGAGGCATAAATGCACACTTCCTTTCTATAAGACGACATATAGAAAAGAGAAGCAACTGTAAAAGAGAAAAGAGAGGGGAGACAAAAGGCACAGGCTGACCATCAGGTAGCTGAGAGCCTGGGCTGTTGTGTAAGGACCACAGCTTCTCTCTATCTCCCTCATCTTCACAGTAGTCAACAGCTGTGGTGAGCCTGTGCCTTACAGCTATATTATCCGGAAGCCAGGTCTAGAATATATTTTTTTCTTGGGCAGCAGCAGTATCTGGCTGTTCCTTTGGACAGCTTCAGGGCTGGCTGACTGACACCATTGTTAAGCACACTCGTGTCTGTGAAACTGGTTTTTGGAACCGTCTCAGGGTCAAGTTGCCAGTAAACTGTCTAAGTTGTTTTGTGCTTCAGGATGCTTTTTTTTTTTTTCCTATGCTTTCTCTCACCTATTTGAATGATGAAGAATGCACTTTCTGTCAGGTTAACAGAATCAGTCTCTGTGCCTATTGCTTGTGATTATAATGCAGAAGGGTGACTTGTTTTGGATATTCCTGTGTCTACTGTATTGCCTCAAAGGATAGGTCATCGACTGATTAGTAACCTCTTTGCATAATTTTCCCTTGTGAACTCATTCAAGAGTGAATTTTCTACCTATGCTGTTGCATTAAAATCTGCATAGAAAGACAAAAAGAACTTCTACCAGAACAAGCTGTTATGCCCAGAGATAAAGCATGCATTCAAGGGCCTGAAAATGGAAGCAAATAGATAAACATGTATGTATCATCAGGGTTCTTTTTCTGCCCTAGACGAAAACAAAGATGCAGATGAGATTCTCTGCTCCATTTGGTGACTGCGTTTCTGTTCTGGCTTTCCTGGACTGCTCATTCCCAATTGTGCTCACAGAGATGGCTTTTAGTTTTTTTAACCTGGGAGATGTGCTTGTCTGTTGAGTTTTCCAGCAAGCAGAAGTGGGAAACGTGCATTCAGAAAAATACATTTTTCCTTGCTTGTGGGATGACTCAGAAATACTGCTGTATCCTGGGCTGTCAATGTAAACAGAAAGGGCCAAATCCTGAGAGCGTAGAAGCGGAGGTAGCATGCTTGAAATAAAAGAAATTATCTCATTTTCAGAGCAGAGGAAGATCCAATCTTACACTCCCTGTTTTCATTCATAACCACAGCTTCTGAGCTGGAGCATGGGGAGACACTTTCAGGCAGAGGGGCTTTTGTACTCAACAGTGAAGTGTGGGCTGAGAGCAGACCTACAATGCCAGCTCTTTTGCAGTTGCTGTAGATTGCTTTCTAATAAACATATTGCACCTGTACAGGCAGCTCTCTTAGGGAGTGGGTATCCTTAAATAGACCTGTATGGCTATACAGTACACATCTCCATCAGGTTAGTGGTTAAAAAAACGTTGGGAAGTGGTATCCGTGGCCCCTGATTTCCCTACACCCAAAATGTTTCACCTTTGCAAATTTAAATATTATTTCTACTTAGAAGTCAAACTGCTCATCATCACCCTAGTTTGACTAAAGATTTAAGCTGAAGTACGTGAGCAGCATAGAATACATTTCTTGCTCAGAAACACAAACAGCTAGCCAGGCTCTAAGTATATTATCAGGCAAGTTCTTTCAGAAACGTATTGCTAAAGAAGCTTAACATTAATTATTGTAACTTTGGGAAGATTACATCCACACTAGCCTTGTAAGAAGCAGCATACACTTCTTGACCTCCAATGCTAGAGCTTTAAGACACAAGAATGGCATTTTACCAACTTTAATGGGATAACCAGTATTAATCTTTCAGCAGTAAGGGAAGAAAAAGTGTTTAGAGTATAATACCCTTCTGAGTTCTGACAGAGGCTGCCTGTTGTGTGTACTGCAGTCATAATTCATTTGTTTCTCTCTGTTGTTTTGGTTTTGTTTTCTTAATTATTTAAGGAGAAAATCATACTAGATTTTTTTTTTAACTAGCCAATTTACATATTGGCTTCTAGCCCCAGCCGTTCTTTCTGTTTGAATGCCAACTTTTTTATGTGGTCTGTTTTTAAAATTTCTTGCCAGCAATATTTGTGAGAGCTCTGCTGTACATCTAGTAAAGAAAAGCACGAGAAGCTGCAATTGCCAAGTTGCAGATCTTCCAAATTTAATGTATTTCCTTCACTTCAACTGAATACACGGTCTGCGAAGTAGAGAGAAAAAGATGTACAGTATGAATGAGAGCTAATATCCCCCCTCCTAGTTGTACTGCTTGGGGAAACACTGTAGACTAGCTCTGCTGAGGTCAGTTATTTACCTTCCATAAATACAGAGTAAAAGTTATAGTTTCACAAGGCATTCTTAATTAAAAATTAGGTCGATGCTGATGTGTGCTATGTAGAATCCATAACGATCAACCCCCAAATAAAGAAACTGCAGCAGGATTTCAAGCACATCTCTATTTACATAGTTCAGTACATGAGATTGCTGGATTATGATTAATTTTAATAGCTACATTAAAAAATACATCTAACATCATTCTTAATTAGAATAATCTCTAAAGCCAGTTAAATGTTTCAGAAGACAAACAGTTTAATTAGCTAACCTACAGAGGCTCCCCTCCCCCAAATGTGCAGTAGTCTTAGACTTGGTGTTAGCCTTTCAAGCAGTCTTAAACAATCGGATGAAAAGGGATTTTAGGAAGATTAGAGGATGGGATGCTTTAGACGTTGTCCGTTAATCATGAGATATGCACCATCTACAAAGTTTCACAAAGAAATGAGAATTTAAATAAAATTTACTTCGGTTATCTAGTTAGCATGAATTACAAGTTATAACATCCAGCGATAAGACTATTTAATAAATGTATTCTTTTAATTGTTGATATGAGCAAAAGTACATGCTGGGGTGTAGTAGCAAGTGATATACCAGATTAACATTCTGAAAGGGACAATGCTTTTTTTCCCAGAAACCAGGCCTTTGTTGAACTATCCCAGGGTGCCACTAGAATTTTTTTTTTAAGGGATTCAAACTAAAACTTCAAATAGAATTGTTAGAGTTGGATCTTCAATTTCTCTCCTACCCATCTTCAAAGAATTCTGAAAAAGATCTGGGGTAGTTTCTTTAGTTTGGCTTCTTTTTACTTTTTTTTTTGTTTGGTTTTAATTTAAGAAAGATTACTTTGGGGGCTTAGTGGGGTTTTTTAATTTGCTCAGGTACAACTTTTTTTTTTCCCCCAGACATAAGGAAGGCTAAAATATTTATACCTTTCTCCTCTCAACTTCTGTCTTTTCTGCTTGATTTCTTCTTAGCTTAAAATTAGAGGAGTTTTTTGATCTAAAAGAAGTCTACTAAGAGGTAATAGGTACTTAGAAAGCTTTCTGCTCAATGTCCTACACAAATACTAATTTCTTATTTTTCCTGGAAGATTTGTCATTGTCTTGACGCCAAAAAAATTATGTTTTTCACATAAATTAGTTGCAGCAGCAGCAGCATCAAAACACTTCTTTTCTAGACTGAGGTGGCTTTATTTTAAATAAATTCCTTCGCTTTCAGTCCCTATCTACAAACCCTGGGGGTAACTGTTTACCTGGGCAGAGAAGCAAAGGCCAGCTCTTAAACAAAAGACATTGACCTCCTTCCTCTCAAGTCCCCTGAATTTGTGACAGATTCATGGTGTATGGAGCCCCTTGGGAAAATGCAAATGTCAGCAAATCACCTCTTTTAACATGGGGCGGGCAGGCTTAAGTCAAATGTCACACCTACCCTGTGATGCTCAGAAAGGTGTGTGGGTGGGTGGGTGGGTGGGTGTTGCGCACCCCTTTTCACTACAGAATGAGAGGTAAAAACTCGAGACAAAAATAAAAAGGGGGGGCGAAAGAGGAAAAAAGAAACAATTCTGGATATCTACAAGTTGGCTGATGTGACCCTGTGCCACCTACCAGTGTGCTGGCGTGATACTCCAACAAGCTGAAAGAGATGGCTGTCTCTGTTTTCTTTTGACCTGCCAAGACAGCTGCCTGGCAGGGACCAAATGGCAGGGAAGAAGAATATCTGTCTTACACCTGCTTTCTCCAAACTGCCTGCCACGGTGCCACCGTGCCCACCTGGCTCCCCTGGGAGGCAATCCCATCCCTGGCCCGCTCTCCATGGAATACCAGGACAGGATAGTTAAGATAGTTTTCTCTTCTTCAAAACATCATTAGGATTGAAAAAATTAATCTCTTGCTGGCACATTTTGCATAAATACACCGGTAAGTTATCAATTGATGTTCAAATAGCTTAATTGAGTTTGAGGGGGGAAAGGTCATTTAATTGGTCTATTGAAATGTTAACAGAAACAGATATGGCAAGGGATAGACTTTAATGGCTGCAGTGTGGCACTGATGTCTGCATTCACTTGCAAAATTGTTAATTAGGGCACTTTGGTAGTTCATTTGCTTTTGTATTGATGTGCTTAGTCCAAGGAGAGAAATTGGGTTTGTATATGGTATTTACATGGGGCAGCAGAGACTTACCATACAGTCAGGAATAAGGAAAACACAGTGTAAATCAGAATCGGTTTATGATTTGTGTCAGTGTCTTCATTGACATCCTACTGGTTATATGCAAGTAATTTTTTAATGGCTGGTGTGTTTTTGTGTGTGATTAGGTTTGATATATTTGGGTTCATTTTTTTAAACGTAGTTACGGACTTGAATAATGCTATAATAATGATTTATTTAAAAAGTTATGTATACAAAGCTTTTTAAGCTAGATTAAAAAAAAGTGTACTGCAAAACAAAGAATTAGGTATCTGTGTTTGATGAGCCCTGGAAGAAGGTGTTATCTCCTTAAATGCATACCAAAAGAATATATTCACTTGCCATTCCTGGCCCACAGTCATCAGTGCCAGTGAAATTACAAAACTATACTTCAGGTCCATCAAGCCTCCCTTGCAGAACATAAACCTTTAAGGTATTGGCATTTTGTGTGTGGGAATGGCAAAATTGCATGGAGTGTCTACTAACATTTTTTGAGGGCCGTAATTGCAGGGATTAATCCTGGTGCTGTTTCCTAATAGACTTGCTGGATGCAAAGCTTTGTATTTGACTTGGCTGTATTGAGTACAATTCATAACAAAACATTACACCCTAGGTACTCTTATAAGCAGAGGCAGCAAGAGGGGAAAAAAAAAAAAAAAAAAAGAAAACCTAAGTAGCTATGAATCATCACTTTTACCCTAGGAATCCTGTTGTCCTAGCAGAACTGGTTAGGAGAGAAGAGGACATTTTGCAGCAAATAGTGTGCTGGTCTTTACAGCTCTCAAGTGAAAAGGACTTCTTGTTCATTTTCTGTACATTGTAATTTCACAGTTTGGGTGCTGTGTCTGCTGCTTGCCTCAGCATTTGGGGCTTTGGTCTGTAGTTTGCAGTGGAGCATTTCTTTTAAACTCCAGGCGTTCCTGTAGCCAGAGTGGACATTGGCTTCATTCACTTATATGTATTTGGGAAAGTGCTTACATGAAGATCACAAATATGTGCAGTGCAGCTATCTAGTTCTGCAAGTTTAATCCGAGCCCCAGAAAGTTTCATTGTGGCCCTATGCAAATGTATTTACATAGGAATGGGTCTTGGGTCCTTTAAAGAAGGCAACAAAGTTGGAAGACTGAGGCCAACAAATAAATGAAAGTTTCTCTAAATCCATTGGATAATAGAGGCAGTGTTAAGGCTAACCACAGTGTTGAACTAAACAGAGGGATTACTCCTGGGTTTTGCATCAGTTGTTTTCTGCCGGGTGGCCTCACTTGTCAAAAAAAAAAAAAAAGGAAAGAAAAAGTTTAACGGGCAAACATTCACATGGCACATTGAGAAAAGAAGTATGCTTAATTCCATCAAAGCTCAGAAATCAGTCATTAATTTATTCTAACCTCCAATTGTTGGTCATTTGTGAAACATCTGGCCTTTAAGTCATAAGAACCTAAACATAAATACAATGTGAGTTTTCCTGAGGATGGAAGCTGGGCGTAGGGGGGGAGGGTGCCACGTTAGTATATGTACATGAGTGTGAGTGCATGTATGTCTGTGTATTGCAGAGGCTGCAACTGTCACTTAATTTTGGAGACTTTGAAACATATTAAAATGAATCCTTCAGTTAATTTACTCTCAAAATTAGATTATTGTTCATTTGCATCTTGGAAAAGTTCTGCCATTCAAAAGAGTCTCTTTCTTCATGGTGGGTTAACAGTTAGATATTTAGCAATCTTGCAGCTTGCTAGTCAGAAATAGTTTCTAATGAAGTTGAAATTTGAGATAGAAAATATATAAAAGCTTTCAGGAAAGACATACCCTATTTTCCATATGGCTAAGTAATTGTTATGATATTTGTTTTAAAGCTGGACTTAGACACTCCTGACTGCCCTCTAATTTGATATGGCTGGTCCTGGCGATTCTTCTGGAGGAAACTTTCGTAGTAGAATGCAGTGAAGGAGATAAATAATTTTGCAGCTATAAGCACATGGCAAAGTATAGAAAAATAATTCGGTTGCCCTTACTGTCGTGCAGATAACACTCTCCAGGTTATTTGCCTCTGCTGGGAGTTGGAACCCGAGTGAAAAGGACCTGAGTGTTTAAAAGGAGATTTGAAATAAAGGTGGCGGCTCAGAGCTGACAAAATTCTACCTTTTGTTTAGCTTAGAATAATGTCTGCTATTTAATTCTCAGGGTTAGGGTGTTGCTCTTAGCTGGGGAGGGAATATAGTTCTTCATGTATAGCTCAAATGTGGCAGCATCTTTTATTTCACATGAATGAAATGAGAGGAGGCATAAAGTGAAATCAGATTATAAGTATGATGGAAAAATTTAGATCTGTTAATCCACATGGCTATGGGGTTATCTCAGAGCTTTCTGTTTTCAGGCACTTACCTTCTTGTACTTTTTTCTTGTTTGTTTTTTAAAGGCCTCTTTGGCCTGGCCATTTGCTTTTCTTGCTCAGGAGAGGCTGGCTGCAGCTCTCAGTCTGTTTTGACAGTAAAGATAATGATGCCATCCAAATACCTAGCAAAAAGAAAGAATTTTGAAGGGTTTGTATAAAGCAGCTCTTTCTCTTAGTATTTGTTCATCCTTTTCCCCTTGCTAAGTAAAGAAATCTTGAATCTGCAGTCCATTGTGAAATTTACTGTGTTCCAAATCTAGACCATTGTAACTCCTTTCAAGCTGGGTTTTATCCTTTCCTGCTAAAAGGATATTGTGATTTTGGCAGCCTGACACACATTATATTAAAAAAAAAAAAAAAAACAGTGAGTAAATTAGGGGTGACTTAATATAGCTTGGTTCTTAGTATTTCCTCGTCCTTGCCATAGTGTGTCTGGAATTTGGCAAAGTGAATGGGAAGCCTATTTTGTCACTCACATGTTGCGTGGTGTATGTACAAGCGTGCATGTACGCCCAGCCCACCAACACAATACGTAAAAAGTCACATTTCAACTTTGTTAAAGCACTCATTTCTGAGGCACTGATGGCCAAAGTATTGGTAGGATAGTAGAGATGGGGGGGGGGGGGGAATCTGTTTTAAACAGCTTGTGAAATGTAGTGTTTGAAATGTTTCTTTGAGAACGTGCAGATTATGGCTTGTGTAGTGACTCTTCCCAGCTCTCTGGGAAATGAGCTGTTGACATTCTTTTGGGTCATCATCCAAGATAGGAGGGCAACCACAAGGATTTAGCAGATAAATTCATCCAAAAAGACCTTTATCCATTTCATTGCAACTTGGAAACGTTCATGTCGAATAGCAGCATTAATGTGGCCCTTTTAGCCCTTCAAAGTGAGACTTATGTTTAAAAAAAAACTAAAAAAAAAAAAAAAAAAAAAATCAAATGACCAGAGTAATAACTTCTATAGGTCTTCTAAGAGGTAATTCATTATTTACATAATTCTGGAGCATAAACCCGTCTTTCCTTCAAGCGACTCTGAAATAGAACTGGGGATCTTATACAGCAAAACAGTCCCTTTTGAATTCTAATCAAGTGGATCTGCCTCAAATTCATTTCTAGTTTATTGTAAACAGTGGAATTTTAATTAAGTTCTTCTTATCTTGTCTTCTGAAGAAAACTAGCAACATGTTTAAAAGGTTTTATTTCTACATACAGCTCAGGGTTTATTTTATTTTTGGGGGGTTGTTTTTTTTTTTTTTAACTTTATAAACCAGATGTTGGGCAGGATGGGCTTTGACAGGCAGATGACAATTAGCATAGGTGGTTATGAAAATAAATGGGGAAAAAAATTACTATTTTTTTTTCTTCTTCTTTCGCTTGAACTCGAATGATACTATATAGGCTGAATGTGCAGGCAAGGTTCCCACAATGCACTGTGAAAACCTAGGCTAACAACCACCCCGCTGCGTTGAAAACCCCAAAAAAAGACAAAAGCACAATGAAATAGAAAGCTTACCACCGGTAGCTTTCAAAACGACAAACTAGGCAAACTATACATCTCCACCACTCCAATTTTGTCAGAATGCTAATGAGCTTGCTCTGATCTTTACTCGGCTTCCCGTGTTTTCTACATCTTCAAGGACCACATGGCGCTAGCAAAATAAAGACAACTAAATGAGAATTTCGAATGCTTTTTGTGTTGGGGCCTGGTGCCTTTCAGTTGACGCACTCGTTGAATATTCTCAACTTAAAAGCGTACAACAGGGGGCTGGGTATGAACTTTTTAGCAGGGGGAAATTTGTACAAAAGTAAATGAGTGTGATGAGGAAAATATGAGAAAAATTTCTGATTAATTTCCGCTCTATAATATCAATGACACCTTCAGCCCCTCTCATACTCCTCTAACAAGAGATGCTGATAAAAGATGAATGATTCTGTGTTGTTCACAGTGAATGTTTAGTGGTTTTTTAATAGCGGCATTCGACATAAAAGGCACCAGGAAGTACTCCGCATTAGCAGTTGAGATCACTAGTTAATAGGATGATGTCTTTTACCTTTTGTCACAAGATTATTAGAAAGGATGGGTTTCTGTTCTCATCCCAACATACTTTAGAGTGCTTATTGAGTACAAGTGCTAAAATACAGGTTTCTCGGTATTGTTTTGCATGCAAAGTAAAAGCCCTTTTAATGCAACACCTTTTACTTTTTTTTTTTTCTTTTTTTACCCAGGTGATTTTTGTCATTGATCTCTTATCTGCCCCCTTTAGCTGTATTAATCACTTGGAGTGGTCTGCTTCTCAGTGGGGGCTTGATATATGTGTATAGATTCACTATCAAAAATAAATCCCTTATATGCTCTGCGCCTTCACAACCCTGATTATCGAGCTGTATTTACCAGCCTGTATTATACCATCTTGAATGCTCCTTACTGGAGTCGTCCAGTCTGCAATAGAAATCCATGCTAGAGGAGGGAGGGGTGAGCTAGGAGAAGGCATCCTATTCCCTAAGCCAAATTTCATCTTTTAAAAACAATTGAATTCACAATTCTCTTTGGAATTCCCAAAAGTAAATGCAGATTTGTATTCACCAGTGTCAGGGCTCAGGGAGGAAAATGATGAATGTTTAGTTTTGCCTGAGAGAGATGAATTTAAAAATTGGTTTTGTTACCTCTTCAAGCTCACAAAGCAGGCAGTATGAAAAATATCTATGCATGTACATAAGGAGAAAAAAAATCACGGTCTTTTAATATTCTCATATCTTGCCTAAATGAGAAAGAATGAATGAATACCACCATAAGTTTAATAGCAGTTTGTCGGTCTTGCTCTCCTGCACTGTTGTTGTGCTTAGCTCAGCATGATTAATTTCAGGTGAACCAAAAACTGGCCAAACCACGAGATGGTAGTGAGTTGTCCAACCATGTTGTGAAAGACAAAGATGCTCGTGTCAAAGCAGAGCAAGAGGAAGGACGGTATAACAACAGCCTTTTTGCAAAATAGAAAATTTTCAAGTATCGCTGAAAACAGCATCTTTGCCACTTAGCTTTTTTACATTTAGCATAAGAAGTGAATGAAAGCATTTAAAAAAATATTCTAGGGTATGTGAATGATACATATATGACACGGGTTTGGGTCTCTGCTGGTGGTAGTTTGTGGACATTCCCTATGGAAATACCTAGCGATTAGGAGGCTGGAAGGGTATTGCTGGTAGCGATTTGTGTCGGGCGGAAGGAAAGGTTTTTGACATGAGCAAAAGAGTTAGTGATTTTTACTGTAACGTGATGACAGTTCACAAAATTATGCATTGATGGTTACTGCTGGTTTTGGAAGCAAAGAAATATTATAAAGCATTTGATAAGATGCTTCTCTCTCCAGTGTGCAGGAACATTAACTTGCTGCCAGGGTTATGGTAATGGGAGTTCTGACAACCACCTGGGTGAAAAAAGTGCAGTGACACTATGATCAAGGTCTCATTTATAGTATGGTAAGTGTGCTTCCCTGTTGCACCCAAGTGTGACTTGACTGACCTGAAGCCCACAGAGCTCCGCAGAGATGCCTGCTTGGACATGCATTGCAAAGCTGTTCATGAAAATTTGTTAATGCAAATAAACTGGCATGCTGGTAAGCTGAGTTTCTGACATGAGTCTTCAGGGTCCAGATCACAAACACATACACAAATTTCTGCCCAAGTATGCATTTTGTAGTTGCCAGAATCACACATTTTATGAGCCTTTCTTCTGTTTCTCTTATTGACAAACTCTTTCCAGTCTCCATCTCTTCCCATTAACAGTTCCTGCAAAGCAGTCTTGACTTCCTCTTGGTAAAGGAAGACCATCTGAAAGTATTTATCCAAATACACAGTGTTTCTACATCTGAGAAGCTTCCACAAAACAAGGTTCATGGCTCTGACCCTTGAATTCACCACATCTCTTCAGTGTTAGGTCTGTGTGTTGGTAGGCAAAAGTTCATAGGAAACAACCTTTCCAAGACCAAACGTGGACAGGGTGTGTATTCAGCCTTCCCAGGCCAAGTTCATTAAATCATTAAAGCAGCTCAGCAGCAGCAATGGCTGTATTTTTTTTTTTCTCAAAGTAACCCAGAATTGCCATTGGCTGCAAGGACTGAGCGATAAGTCAGCCTCCTCTCCATGCACTTCCCTGGCTTTTGTAGTCTCATCATTGCCTTGAAAGAACCTGTCAACAGGTTGAAGCCAGCTTGAGGAAGAGAGCCCAAGCACAGCACTGCCCGCATAGCAGGAGACTACTCTGGGAGAGCCCTAGGCATTATGAATAAACTTGCAAGCCTTCCAAAAGTCTTACAAGACCCAACAGACACTTTCTTCTTTTAACTGATTTCCATCTTTCTTTGTGGTATTGCAGTATAAATGCTCTTTCATGTGGTAGGCATAGTCTTTGGCTTTATGCCTGGAAGTTGCCTTTCTCTACAATCAGTATCTGCCTGTAAAGAGAAGGCAGGGAGAAAGGCACTTTGGTCACCCTGAGGCTCCTGGCCCACGATGCCACTGCAGTCTGCAGAGAGCACTGTTATTTTTTTCTTGATTTTCCCCTATTTACCACCAAAACCACCTTTTCTGTCAAAACTGGAAACTGTAGGGCCCTGGGCCACCTCAGTCTAGCTGAACTCACCCAGTCAGCCTTGGAACCCAGAAGTACAAACCTGCCAACTATCAGTAAGAGTAGACATTTTCATTAAGAGAGATACAAGATCACGTTCATTGCCACCCATCATCTCACTTCAGGCAGTTGCTTGGGTTAAATTCAGGCCTGTCAATTAAAGAAGTGATTTTATAATGTCCACCCTTTTCCAGCTCCAGGTGAATGTGTTTTGAAGGAGGGCAACATTTGGTAAAAACGGAATAATATGCTGCCTAGTAGAGCGCACTCCAACGACTCTTAGGTAAATAGCCTCTCACTTCAGAATCATCTCACCCAGCCATCACTTATCAAGTAAACAGGTAACAAACTGATCTAAGGAGTTGTTATGAGCCGTAGAGAACTTACTGTCACTCGTAACATAGCATCCTACAACTCTACTTGTCAACCTGCAAATGAAATAATTCATCTGCCCAGACCATCATCCCTTTCTCTGTGGATTTCCAAGCATGATCTACCATTTTTTCCATAGTTTCAAAAGCTTGAGTGTATCAGTTAATGATGCATGTTTTCCCGTGCTGCAAGCAAAGACCTCATGTATATTTTTCCCAAGCCCTTGCATCTTCTGAAGTTGTGCTGTGTCAGAAAATCTGGGTACAAAGAATACCAGAGGGTGATAAAGGACAAGCATTGGTTTTGCTCGGTGCTAAAATCCCTGCAAGGCCTGTCCATGAGGCATCACTTTCTTATAGGAATCTATCCAGATGTTTCAGTTGAATCTCACTTCTTGGCTGAATTTTGGGGCACAAAATTTCTTGGGTCAGATTGGTGGTACCATGTTTAAAATATATTTGTAATCTTTATCCAGCCCAGGCATTTTGTTTTGGTTGATTTTCTGTTATTTTCTAGTGGCTGCTGTGTTGACTCACCATGGAGAGAAAATCAGCAGTTTTTCAGGCAGTTTGTCTTTCGTGGAAGTTTTGGTCCTGTGATAATTTTAGGCTGCCCAGACTGCAGGCCACAAATGTTTTGTCTTCCTGTGAGTCAGTCCCACAGCAGGTAGAATAAATCATTGCATGCGCCGAGATGTGGTCAGAACCCTGACCTTTTGTTTACACAGCTCTCAAAATTTTAAATAGTCTCTCTGTTTTTTTTTTAATGTTGCAGGAACCAAAGAAATTACAAGTTTCCTGCTTAATATTAAACTAATTTGATGTGTGCTTTTGATAAAGGCGTTCCTTTGGCAGCGGCTCCGTTTCATTAGGGTTACAGTGCTTTTGGGGGCTGAAATGGAGTCAGACAATACACTGCAATATAACTCTGCCTGGCAGATTCTTGGCAGTCGTTACGTACCTTTATGAGACTCCATTGTGTGGACATCAATGTCTGCTTCTCAATTGCTCTCAGCCAGCAAGTTAGTGGCCATGAATTTGCCTTTCTAATGTTCCTTAGGTGTTTTCACCATCCAGTTTGGACTCAAAAACTTGTGCTAGGGTTTCATCTCCTAGCTAGCACTTCTGCAGTGTCATCTAAACAACAGTCCTATCTGCTTATCTCTTGGTGGCTATTCTAGTTCGTTTTCAGTGGCTTTTGGTAACTGAGGAGGTCCTCATGCACTGAAAGGGGGAAGTATTCTGGAGGAAAGCTGGGCATGGTAATCTGACATGCGAGGCTTGAAGCTCAAGGCAAAGCAGCCCGTCCGTTCATGCAGTGGAGTGTCTGTTGTCAGTTCTGTTTTGACACTTAGTACTTGTAAAAACTATTTTATCCAAATTTCTGAGGTTTCCACTGAAGGTAGCCCTCTGAAAGCAAAGGAGGGTGATTTTTCAAAAAATTGGTCTCTTTTAGGATGCATCAGTTTCACTCAGTGAAAAATTGTGGATCACTGGTCATTTAAAAACCTTCACCATAGCTTTCAGTTGCGTTGGAGGCGGTTTGCAGTAGGGCTCGTGTAACTCTCCTTTACAAAGAATAGCTGATGTGAATATAGGCTCTTCTGCTTACATAGTTGTTAAATTCAGTAACTCACATTAAAAACAGGAGCTCATCTGTGCATAAGCTGTTCACAGTAAGATGAGAAAAATCAGTGGGAAGTCCGCCTCTGACTTGGAAGCATTTGAGATCTTCCACCAGCCTTTGTTAGCAACGTGAGGTTGGTCAGCTAAAACACCCGGCATTGTTTCTCATCTCTTCCCGTGTTCCTTTTCAGTAAAACTGCAACTGCCACAGTGGATCAGCCCCACAGTCTGGTCCACAACACTCTAGTGGGACAGGTGTGGGTTGAGCCCAGGCAGGGGCAAGAAACTCTGCAGAGGCTGGTTACAGCCTAACCTGGCCCCAGGGAGCATTTAATTTAACCTCTAAAAATTAAAGGTTAGCTCGTGTCCTAAAGCAGGAGGATCGAGTTCCTACGTCCTGTGGTTTTTTGTTTGTTTATTTGAATATTTATTGCTACAGCTCTGCGTTTCCATATTCAACATTCAACCTGGTTTTAATTCTTGCTGAGCTCTTAGTTTCAACATTGCCTCATGGCAACGAGTTCTACTAGTAAATGATGAGGCTTTGAGGAACGATCATTCTTTTTATCGGTTTTAAACACACCACCTTCAATTTCAGTGAATTTCCCCAGGTTCTTATGAGACAAGATGAGACACATCCTAGAACTATTCTTAATTTGCTGTTCATGTTCTCCTTCAGGTAAACAAGCCAATCTGTCCACTTGCTCCTAATACAGAAACTTGTAAAAACTCGTCCCTTTGATTGGGTGAATGCAACTTTTTTTTTTTTTTTAAAGCAGACAAAAAAAGACAGTGGAGTATGTTTTTAGAAGAGTTTCCTGTTAAATTTGTGGAATTCACTGGCATTTGAACGACTCTCAGTAGTCACCAAGCTTCTTTCAAATACAAAATAACCCAGAAAGAGGAGCAGAGTGAAATTGGCCAGTTTTTGTTGTCATTTGCCCTGCTCTAGTTCCCATGCACTGGCATTCTCCTGCTGGCCTCTTCACCCAAGTGTGTTGAGTGAAGAAAGCTTCTTCTATTCTATTTTAAAACTGTGTGTAAACATCAGCAAATGGATGAAGAATGGGCTCTGTCTTAAGTAGGTTGTTTTTCATGTAGTTCTGTTGAGGTAAATGGGGAGACATGGGAAGGTTTCTGTGTTTAACCATGACACCATGGCGCACACACTACACACAGTGCAAATAAAATTTAAAAACAATTATTGCTTAAGACAGCATACAGAGTGATTTCTGTAAACCTGTTATTTCTTACCAGACTGAATGGGCTGGTTTTGGATGCTGATGTACACCCTTTATTATTTGTCTTCCATAGGTTGTAATTCATTTTTGCACAACAGCTAAATACATTTACAGTTAAGGATTTTTTTAAAAAATATTAATCCATTGTCTTATCTTGACAGATTTACGATGGTATAAAGTGTAGAGGAGTTACTGTGTTCATCCATTTACACTGTAAACTAATCTTGTCCCTGCATGTTGTTGCTTTTTCTTCCTTTTAAGTGGTATTCTCAGTGTTCTGTAGCACTTTCTTCTGTGTTTTCTTAGCAATGTACAGGTTTACTATGTTAATCCATAGTGGGTTTATCTAATGTCTAGCTGCCCAAATGGCTTAAAAATAATGGGTCTAATGGTACATTCATATTGTGGTAGCTGGCTGAGTTTGAAAGCATTTTCAGCGGGAAAGGAAAAAAAATGTTCTTTCAAATTGATTCAGAAGAGACATTTGTCAAGATGCTTCTTATTTAAATATTTAACAAATAATTAGCCTACAGTATAAACAAAAATCCATTTGTAAATCCCAAAGAATATGAAGGAAAATCTATTTGTAAAAGACTGCTGGGAAGCTGTACAACATTAAAATAATCTAGTTGCTTATATTGTTCTCAAAAAATGGTAATGTATTTGTTACCGTGCTTCTAACTCTTGATTATTGTTGAAGAAAAATTGACTCAAGTTGGTTTCAAATAACGATCAGGAATACGTGAGATGAACCACAGGAGAAAGGAAAGGGGTTGGGGGTTGTGGCTTGTGTTTTGTTTTTTTTGCTATCATTAAAATTCTTGCTATCATTATTTTGACTATCACTAGAATTTGTTCCAGTAAGGGACAAAACTGCCAAACTTTACACTGCAGCCTCTGTTGAATCCTGTGCAGGAGCTATTGCATCTCGGAATCGCGACTCAGAAGCCAGGAGTAGTTTCTCGTATCTGAGGGCAGAATTTAGTGTCTTGTGCCATTTGAGGCTTGCTGTTGGGCTCGTTCCTAATCATTGAGGAGGGTTCTGGTAGATGTCAAGTGAAGAGAAGAATAGAGCACGCATCCTTCACCACTCAAGCCAGACAATGAAATTAGAAAATGGCACTGGGAGTTGATGTGAGAGAATTCCCTTGGATTCCTAGAGGAAGAATAAAACAAGAATGAATTAATTAAAAGAAAAAAAAAGGGGGAAGAGAAAAGAAGAGGGGGGGAGAAAGCAGAAAGGAGAGGGGGGGGAAGAAAATAAATTAGAGAAACCCAGCCAGAACCCTCCTCAGGTTAAAGTCTGACATTAAAAACTGTATTGACTTTTCACATAAAGGCGCGTGTACTCACTGTTTCATCTGAGTTTCTGGTTCTGCATTTTTCAAATCTCTTACCAAGCAGTTTGCATGCATATGATGTTTGCAGCACTGCCCGCTCTTACTTGAAGACTGTTTTCAGAAGTCAGTATTGAACTATAGGATAAAAAGCTATAAGCATAATTACGTGTTAAAGAGAATAAATATGTTCTGCTAGATAGTTAACCAGATGAGGTTAAACAAGATAAGATGAATTCTGGTCTTTTTAGAAAACTGGCAGTCTTCATTTTAAGCTACAATGTAAAGTGCTTTATCCTGAGATTAGGTATTGTGGCAGAAGCTAAAACTGCCTTTTTCCCCTAACCGTGCCAGAATACAACCTCCTTTTCTTTCTGCGCTAACAAGACTGCTTTACCACCACAGCCCACTCTAAGTAATTAAATCAATCCTTTGTACTTACCGTATTCTCCTCTAGTGACGGTACTAGATCTGATTATATGCTTCATGCATATTCAAAGTACAGCACTGACAGCTCTTTAATGAGCTCTTACTTAATCAGTACGAACAATGTTCATCTTGTTCTTTTTTTCCTCATACATTAGAGCTAGGAACAGTTGGGGAAAAAATGAAACATCCAGCATTCATTTGAAAAATATATTGTACTTTGAAAAGTGTCTAAGCTGGAGAAGTTGCATTCTGCCCTTTAAAAGTCTGATGGACAAATTGGATTACTAGTATTGGATTAAATAACAAATGGTTAGAGGAGAAATGAGAAAAGCTCGCTGTGATCACAGGCTTTAATATTTTTTGTTACTTATAAAGCTGAAGGGGTCTTTAACCAGTTATTAAAGTCAGGATTAATTTGTAATGGTCCAACTTACTAGCTTTAAAAGGGTTTTGTTGTTGTTGTTTATCAAAAACAATAGTGTAATGCATGTATTATGGAAAAAATTTAAGTTTAAGATCTGTGGGCTATTTATAGATTTTCAGCATCTTGTACTGGCTTAGATAAGGGGTTTGCGTGTGTGGGATCGATTTGTTCTCGAGTGTGGGTTTTTTCCTTCATTTAAATAATCTGTACAGCTTGTTGTGTTTTTTTTCCCCAAGAACAACACAGACATTCTCTCAATTTGAATTTTCAAATATTTGTTGTAAGTCAGTTAAATACTTGGTTTACACTTGGAAAGTGAAAACAACCACCACCCCAGTAGCAGCAGGGTTCTACAAGAGTGAAATTGTTGAAGAAAGGGTTTTTCTAAATTTTTTATTTAGAGGTTGTAATTGTGAGTTTAGCTTGCAGTATCGCTGCAGTAAGAACACTCAGTTTTTCTTTGTTGAAAGTGTTTCATGTGCATCCTCTCACCAAGGAAAAAAAAAAAATGAAGCAATGCTCTAATGCTAGTGTGTTTGCTGAAGAGTTATTTAAATTTCTTATACATGGGAGTTCATCTTTATTTTGCTTGCTTGGGAAGAATCTGTTTCAGGTCCGTACACAAGAATTTAAAAGCTGATGGTCGACAAATAAAATATCAGCATTGACTACTATTAATATTGCACACATGTGTCATTTCACTGATCAAAAAGGCCTTCACCAGGGTAAAATTGGCCTTTTTCCAAATTGCAAGCTTTTTCTCAGCTTTTTCTTTTTTGCTCTTTCTTCTTTTGTTGCTGCCCGGGGATTTGTGCCTATCGCAGCCGATATCACATGACTGGTGTCAGGGCATCACATGGGTCCAAAGCAAATACAAAAACAGATTTAAAATTCTGTAAAAACAATCAAGACTTTGTTAATTCACTTTTAAACCAGCCTATTCTATGGATATTGCATGTGCTTTGGTGTCAGCATGGATATATTAAAACAGGCACCTGTGCAGATCTGACTCAACAGCTCTAAGCTTTACCTAGATCTTTTCTCATTTTATGTTGCAACTAACTTTATTTAGGAGGAATGCCTTAATAGAAGGAAGATTATATTTTAAGTTTATGTTTTAACCTGAAATTGCATGGCACGAAAGTCAAGTTCAGATCCACCGTTGAGTCAAACACCTTGGAAGCATTTGTCTCTCATGTTTCTTTTTCAAGGCTTGCAAAATTAAATTAAGTAAGAGCTTGTATTTATAATCTTCCAGCTAGAGATCACAGACCACCCCAAAACTAATTGACTGAAATGTTACTGTAGCCATGGATGTCTGGTTGTGAGGACTTTGCCACATTGCTGCTGAAAAAAAAAATCTCATCTCGTGCATTACAGAATAGACTGGGCATTTTGCAAAGATTAAAAAAAGGAATCTATTCCCTTGTTCTTGCCCTCTCTCCTAAATGAATTCCAACTACTTGGTGCATTTCAACAAAAGGTTGCTAATACTGATTATCATCTAGTTCTAAGAGCAGACCCTGTTAGATGGACCAATACAGCAGCAAGGCCCTTGATGTGTAACTTAACAGCAAAGTGTGCTGATCTGCTGTAAATTTACAGTTGTAAATGCCGTGGTGTGATATTTTATGTACAAAACCAGCAGTGGAGGTCTTGGGGGAGAGCATTTCTACATGTCAGATTTCTTCTTTCATTGCTCTGTTGTCCAGGAGGTGGACCCTGCTGCTTTTTCTTGGAAAAGGGCTGTAGGACCATCCCCATTTTGGGATGCTCTGCCCTTCTTGTCTCACTGCTAGCAAATCTTGACCCTAAAAGCACCCTTTCAGGAAGCTTTATCAACCCGGCGCTTCTCAGGGTGATAAATGGGTATGGGTGGATGTCTTGCATCAGAAAGAAGATGCCATAACTTTTTCTTACTGTGTGGGTCCACCAGTTCCACCCTAAGCTGACCCACTTCCCTGTTCATCTTCTTGAGACCTTCCCTTGCAGGCAGCAGGGTCATACCCTGGTGATGATGTGATTCTCCATGTAGATTTGGGCTTGCACACTTCACTGGGGTGTGAACCTTTCACATGGCAAGCACCTCCATGCAAGCATTTTAAACACTCCCATCCAGAAACTGAAAGCTTTTTTTTATTTAGAGCAAACCCATATTTTTTCTGGTGTCTTTCCAGCTTCAGGTGCTAGAAATCGCTTCTTTGCAACTAGGGATCCCATGGTTCAAGTTAATAAGATGGCATCCCAAAGTGTGCAGCACTTTGCATCAGAGATTTCAGAACCCTTTACAAACACCAAAGAATTAACTTTCAGCACCCTTGCAGGATCAGTACAGGTAATTATTGCTGTACTGCACATGGGGCACTCGAACTCAGAGATCTGCCCACAGTCTCCCAGTGAAGCACTACCAAAGCTGGGAAGCATACAGAAGACCCAGCTCATGCTCCTTTGCCACTATTCCAGGATTATTCCCAAGATTAATTTTAACCCTATGAAATTTGTGAGTTTCATAACTCACTGAGGACCATATAGTCTTTGCTCTTCAGCTCAGCTTGAGAGATGAGAGTGGCAGGTTACCACAGAAGCACAGCCTCCAGAAAGGGCTTTCTCCTAGTCCCCAAGCTCAGGGAGATGGGATTTGGTTCAGCAGCCCTGCTATGTGGAAAGCACAGCCAGGAGCCTTCAGGATGCTTGTCTGCCTTTCCCCCCTCATGTGCCTTGATGGTGCAGGAGTTGTGATACAGTGTGTTAGAGAGTCTGGTAGAGCATAGCACTGCCTCCAAGTGGGCCATGAAGGGTCCTGATCCTTATCCTGCCTGGGATGAATGTAGACTAGGGAAGTATATACATACACACATGGGGACCCTTAGGAACTTGGTCCCAAGATTACTTGTACTTGCGCAGATGCTCCCTTTGATTGTAAGTTGAGGAGAGGAGCTGCTCTTTCCAGCTTATCATCTGGAAGAGTGGCCATAAACACAGAAGCTGAGCAGGTGCCCACACCTTGGCTGAGGGTTCAGCATTGCCATCTCCTCTGCAGCTACTTGGATCCCTTACCACATCATCCTGACTGTGCTGGCTTTGCATGGGTGGAGCGGATCTTGCCCACAGGGATTGTTTTTGTGATTGTTTGGTGATGACCAGACATCTTTTATCAGTAAGGGTGTTCTTTAATTAGGAACATTGCAACAATGTAGTTGATTTTGTAAGAATTTAAAAGATACAGTCCTTTTTAAAAGGTGTTAATTTAACTCAGGGTGACAGTATGATAAAGAACACTAAAATGTATGCTGAAGAATGGCTTCTTTCAAGGATTTATTTATGAAGCAGACAGGACTTGTAGTCCTATGATATTTTTACTATTTGTGAATTCCCCTTGTCATGCTCAGTGATACTGGAGACCGATACTCCACAACCTGAAATGAAATGTGGAGCTCAGTTTGTGGAATGCTGCAAAAAGTAATGAAGTTCTTTCGATTGCAGGAAGAAACACAGAAGAAGAAGAAGCTATGATGCAGGAATGGTTCATGCTGGTTAATAAGAAGAATGCCTTAATAAGAAGAATGAATCAGCTTTCTCTTCTGTAAGTACAGATGAACATATGTATTTACAAAAGGATGATCTACCAGAATATTTGCCCCTCAGATAGATGCAAAGGTTTTTTTACTCTCTCCCCATTAGGCTTCAAAAATAACCCCTGAAAAGTGAGTAGTGTGGATGTGTTACACATCAAGTAACTTGTTTTTCTCATATTTCAGACTTGAAAATGAGAAGCATGCAATGACACAAGATTAGCCAGAGCTGTGAAAAAGAAATTAAAGAAATATTAAGCACTGTTACGTTTTCGAAGACCCAACAGTAAAATAAAATTACATTTTAGAAATGCACAAATACATTTGGATTGTGCCTCAGATGAGACAGGTGAAGTCTGTTCAGAGAGAGAGTAAATTTGAGTCGCTGCCTGCTTTGTAGAAATCCTCAATCCCATTGCTAGTTCAGGAGCACCAGCCTGCTGGAGGGATATTAGTAAATCAGTCACAGTGCCGTGATACCACCAGTACTGCAAAGTAAGGACTGATGAACTTTTTTCAGTGGCCCCATCGAGGAAGGGAGAAGGTGCTGCTCGTTTTCAGAGGCATTCTGTGCCCTGAGTGCTTCTTTCAGTACGATGATATTTCTTTCCGTAATGCCACCTAGTGTAGATGCCTGCACACTTCCCTGGGAAGAGTCTCTGCTCACCTATTTCATACTGGGTCTGAACTTGACAGAGGATTCTACCTTCAAAATATTAAGCGTTCTAATCCCTTGCCTAGTTTATATTGTTCGTTAGAGCAGAATGTATATACAGTAATACTTCCAGTGTTGTATTATCTTGGGGAATAGGTTGAATGCTGGAATTTGTTCCTTAGATCCAGGGGTATATTTTATACTTGGGACATTCCACAACAGCTGCTCCGAAGGTGAATATGAAATAAGTGCATCCGGTAGCACAGTGGAGTTGAACTGATGGAATTAAAGCCGACATTACATAAAAAGAAAAGACCCTGTCCCTTGAATAGGCCACCTGAGCCAGGTTTTAAGTTTGTGTATCACTTGTTTGGAGTAGCTTAAAGTTAAAGAGAAAAGTCAGTTGTGAGTCCTAAAATCAATGTAAGTTAAAGGTGCTTTTAAGTGTTTAATGATTTAGTAATTAACATATTGATGAACATTTGCAACTTGCCTAGGGAAAAAGAACATGACCTAGAAAGGCGCTACGAGCTGCTGAACCGGGAGCTAAGAGCAATGCTTGCCATTGAAGGTAAGAGCAATCATGGGTACTGAGGGGGGAAAATGCTCACTGCTGAAGGTGGCTGACTGCCTGAAAGTACCAAGTGTGGAGGCTTCTCTGAAGCCCATTAATTGTGCTGATATTTACATCACTTCGAGCAATAGCACACAGCAAATATGCCGAGTCTGCAATCCCGTTCTTGAGTTATGTTCAGGAGGAGAGAAAATGAAAGTCCAAGATAAGGGACAAAGAAGTATGGTCTCATTGAAATAAACTTTGGAAACAAGGTAGTGAAGAGGTATAGAGTATGTGCCCAGGGTTTACTAATTTTTTGTTGTAGTAACGCTCTCTTGGCTCTCTTACGGCTTTGCACTGCTTTTGGTGCCGCAGGAAAAAGGAAAGGGTGACCCACAGAAGGGACCCTCCTTCCTTTTAATGTTTCAGACCTGTTTTACAACAGTATCTCACTGGGGGAAAAAAAAAAGTCTTATTGGTTTTGGTGGTAAAACACTATGTTTGTCAAATAAATATTTCATCGCAAGCACCACCAGGGTTAGTGCAATCGTTTGCACAAATTTTCTCCCTTCTCTGCAACTCTCCCCAGTTTAGTCACCTTACCTGAATGAAGGTAACACTCAGGGGAAGATTGACACGGGATAAATGAAACAATTGCATCCTTTCCATAGGGCTTTCCAGTGAATTGTACAATAATCCTGGGGATGATTCATAATAAAAAATAAACATCCAGGTAGCTTAAACCATTGCTTGCATTATTTTCTTGTTTAAATATCTTAAGTGTTTTCTAATGCTGCCCCGCTTATACTTCTCAGTCACAAATGCTGCCTTATAGTTCAAAGATGTTTGCTTTAAAGTTAATCCTTTGGGCTCTGTAAAATGGACCTTTTGTCTAATCAATGCAAATTGATTTTGCTATTCCATATTGACCTCTCAACCCTTTGACTGTCCATGGTAATTTCTTTTTTCACCTGATAAGGTACCTGATCCATAATAAATCAATTCTAATTAGTTTGGAGACTTTACTGGGAGCATAAGTTTGTTGGAAAAAAGCAGCAGGTTTCAGGTGCCTTTTTCATATCTTTCCATCTGTGATTATATTCTTTGCATAAGATTGTGTTCACTGTATTCTTGGGTAATCTGGAGTCATAAATATATACACTGTATTCTGCAGAGACAACCCAGATTAATTTGGAATCATACTGATGAAATGTTTAAAACATAAAATAATCTAAAACTAGAGAGGAGCTAAGAGATACTGTATTTAAATACAAAATTTCAGTGTTTAATTGCCTCATAAATATATATTTCCTTAAAATGTCCTAGCAGCAGCCTTTGAATGTTTAGGAGTCTGTGCCATCCACACATTGTCTCGAACAACAACCTTTTTTAAATTTCTTTTTGTAAGTTCAGAGAGGAATGCCCAAACTCCAAAAAATCATCTTTTTTTCCTCTCTCTCTTTTTCTCTTTCTTCTTTTTTTTTTTTTCCTAATTCCTAGTGGTGATACAGTGAACAGAGGTTTAGGAAGAAAACATAAGTGATGGAGAATTGTAGTTATTTTTTAATTCGTTTTTTAGATATGCAACAAAGTCCTCGTTTAGCATTTTAGCTCTCAATAAGATTATTAGTCTTCTAGAACTATTAACACCTACCTAAATAAACATACTAAGGGAGAAACCCTTCCAAGAAAATGCCTGTGAAAACACAAAGCACACATTTGTGACATCTTGCCTCTCGATGTGTGTGCATCAGTGCTTTATTGCTTTCTGTGTTCAGAAGATGCAAAGATGCACTTTTTGGTAAGCACTGGTAAAACCACACCATTTATAATATGATTTCTCTGAAGAAGCACGGGCTGCCTGAACAGCCCAGCACTGTCAGCTCCGGGGCCATTTAGCCGATCGCTAATGAGTGCTTGAGTTCCCTGAAAGAGTTGAAAAGACAGATCTCACTTTTGCCAGCACCAATTCCAAACCTGAAGGTATGAGCAGGAAGAAAAATAAATACACACATATGTATGTGTATGTATCTAACAGGATGGGATCAGTTTGTTTGTCTAAAAGAAAGGCAGATCGCACCAACCCAATCTGGAACTTTAAAAAGTCTTTGAAAGGTGGTAATTATTGTTTTGGTAAATTGCTCTAACTCTTGCACGCGTGACTATACTGTTTAAAAATCTATCAAGCGATTTACTTAGCTAGTTGATGACAAGGTGGGGGGAGGAAAGAGAGCCTTGCGGAAGGTAAGAGCCTGCTGATGGCAGATAAAGGCGGTTCTTGCCGTGCCTGCATGGGCAGTGTGCGGGCAGCGCTGGCGGCCGGAGGTGCTGCCCGTCACGATGTTCAGTGATGTGGAGAGAGTGTCCCCTTCTCCAGCTGCTAACATGGAGGCACAGGCAGCTGAATAGCCTTTTGAAGGGTTACGGCACTCCACGAGGAACACATGAATGACCGAGCGTGGTAAAAAAAAAAAAAAAAAAGGCAAATTCCCCCCCACCCCTCCCCCATTTAGCCGTAAGATAAGAAAGAGAGAGTTAACGCACTGCTTTCTGCCAGCTACAAAGTGCTCCTCTCGGACTGTTCCGACCGGGAAAGGCCGGAACTCCCTGCCTAACAGGCCAAAGAAAATGCAGGTAACGGGGTCCGTTTTAACCTCTGCACCTTCCCTGGCATCCCGTCCGGCTGTTCGGAGCCGGCTGCTCGTGTACACAAGGTGCTGCATTTCAGAGCCTGGTTTTTACTGCGTCTGTAGCCGAGTGCCGGGATGCCTCACTTTCAGCTACCTTTCCTCTCCTTTCTTTTTTTTTTTTTTCCAGTCGAGTTTTAATGCCTCCTTAGAAAAGATAAGTTCGTTTTTGCACACCTTGGGGTGGTGTGTTCATTTTCTGCCCAAGAAATGGATCTTCTTTTGGATTTTGTACATCTTGATTTATTCTTGGCTTATAGTTTGAAGTGGGTGCTCTTCTAAAAGGATTTATGCATAGGTTCACTATTTTTGTAGTTATGGTTTATATGATAAGCTTTTTATATTTAAAATCAATATGTAATCCTGTGGAGGAGCTTATCCTCTAAAACCCCATTTGTAAATCTATTTTAGCTTTGTTACACCGCGCAGCCACAGTATTCCATAGATTGATTAGGTTCAGCAGCAGAATCCTATCAAATGGCCTGCTCTGATGATGATGCAAACTCTTTCAGGATTGCTAGTTGACTGGAACTAAAGATAAGACCTGACTGCAATCCCCCAATGTGCTTTTTACAAAACTTGTGTTAATTTTCATCAAAGTGCCGGGCTTATTTATTATAGTGGCAAGGTTGAAGGTTTTACTACGAGAACTTTCGACCATTTCTATTAAAGCATTTCTATGGGATCTGGATGTCTGTTTGCTCAAAGTAATTATCAGTTTAAGCAGTGGGGGGAAAAAAAGACAATATGAAGTCAATGAAGATGAATAATTGAAAACATTTCTACTTCAATGTGAATTTAGCAAACTCTGTCATTTTAAACTGCCCGTTGCAAGTGGTGGCACGGGGGCTTTAGCTTTCAACACTTTTAGCTCATATACAGCCTCAGAGTGTAATCCTATTTTTGTGCAGAGTGTAGCTTTTATAACAGTATTATTCTGAAATCTTCAAATTAATCACAGCCCATATTGTAGCTTCCCAGAGCTGCAGTCAGCCTGGGTAACTGTATGTGACAGGTGTTACAGGTAATCCTGGCTTAAAAGGCACAACAGGTAGGAATCAAACTTGAACACAGTTGCTTTTTTAAACGTGGGGGTGCTTGCCAAAACTGCTGTCCAGTGGTATTTTGTTGGATAAAACAAAATTGCAAGGTAGTCACCTATAAACTGTTATTTAAATACTTTGAGCCAGTTCCCCTTTTAACCAGTTGCTGCTTGACTCTTATTTATTTTGTGGAGAGGAAAGGAAGAATCCTTTTCTAGAAATCGAAGTAAAACTGCAAGGGAATATTTCTGCCAGCAAGTTTTCCCATGGTGTATTTCACACATTAGTAATAAGCAAATGCAGGGGAAAAAAAACAAAACCCAAAACAAATAAACAAATTTGTTCTCGTAAGTCCTAATAGGACATTATTTACTGCACAGGGCAAGAAAAACTGTATTACTTAGGAATGGACTTAACAGAGAAAAATGGTAATGGAGAACTGAGCAAAACCCATACTGAAATATTCTGACTGAAATTTGCTCTTTCAAAAACTAAAATTGCTGCTGAAACTGGAGAACAAGGGGATGAAGAAAGAAAAATGGCTTTAAAAATATGAAATGAAATTCATCAAAATTGGAAAAAAAAAATTAAATCAAGTCCAGATAGAGATAATTTCAAGTCCCTTTTCGTCCAGAGCTTCATGTTCACAGATGTGCTGAGGAGCCTGAGTGTCGGCACAATTTGCAGCTGAAGCAAGGGGAAAGTTAACCTGAAAGTTGGGGCCGCGTCTGGGGGGAAGCAAACACCCCTGAAAGTCTCTGCCGTGTCTCTCTCCTTTTCTGTCCGGTTCACTGCTGTGGCACTTTTCAGGCTGGTTTTGTCATGCTGAGCTCGCACTGCATGTGCAGAGGCTTTATTTGTGGGGTAAAACCCTTCAGTTTGGGGAAGCTCCGACTTGCAGAGTGGCAGAGCACTGTGTTCTGAACAGGTTGAACTGAAGGAGCCTTGCCCAAAAAGGAGCAAAAGGGGAAGCAGCAGTGGAAATGGAGAGGCTGCCCCAAAAAGTAGCACCTAAAAGGCCAAATTAAAGCAGCTTTGTGGCAGGAGAAATGGCTTGGATTACCAGTAATTTTGGCTGCTAGCTCCACTTCTAATCTGTGTACACCTGGAAAATTATTTCCTTGGCAATGGCGGAGGGGAAGGCACATGTTTAGAAAAGAAAATGAGGAAGGAAAAGAAGGAGAAACAGGAAAAGAAGGAGAAAAAAGGAGAGCAAAATAAAAACAAAACCAAAACAAACTCCTGGGAAGTTGCAGCAGTGTCCTGCCAGGCCTGTGCTCCGGGAAGGGCTCAAGTGCCACCGCACCGCCGGCTCCCTCCCTGCTCGCAGGACGCGGCCGTGCGTGTTGGCCGCTCACAGTGTGCCCGCACACACATGTCGCCGTGGGTTTTCCCGCGGGCGTGCAGACCCGCAGCTCGCTCGTGGGCCCGCGTGCGAGGGTGCGATAAAAGTGGTTACACATTCCTGCCTTTCTGCCGCTCTCCCAAGCTTTATTGCATGATGATGCATCTAATTTTTAATTGTAAATACAAGGCTGAAATTCCCTCTAGCACCACTTGCTTTCATAAAGCTTCTGAGCAGTTTGCTGTCTTGAATAAATTTGGCTTTGGAGGGGGGTCAGGGGGATTTGAACCACCGCATTCTTGCGGGGTTTGTGAAGATTCACATGGTAACCGGTGGGGAGCATTGTTCGGGTTATCTGAATAAGCACCAGCCATGTGAGTTTTAACATGATCGCCCAGGGCAATGGAGAGCGCGGGGCGGGGGGGGGGGGGGGGGGGGGGGCCCAAACAAAAGCA
>JAWWES010000115.1:15117226-15129507 GCA_035583135.1 Lophotriccus pileatus
CCCCCCCCCCCCCCCCCCCCCCCCCCCCCCCCCCCCCCCCCCCCCCCCCCCCCCCCCCCCCCCCCCCCCCCCAAGCCAAAAGGACTGCACTCTCTCTCCCCTTCGCGTTGGGGAAGCGCGACCGGGAAGGAGGAGGACACCACTGGGCCGGTGGCGATGGCTTCTCCCGATGCCTTTTTTTTTTTTTTCTTTCTTTTTTTGGAGCTGGTGTCCTCTTTCTCTCGCTCTCCTCATTTGTCCTGCTATCTCCCTCATAATCTACTGCTCCTTCTTTTCATTGTTTACCTTCTTAATGAGGAAGGCGGGGAAGGCTGGGGCTTGACTGACAGCGACAAGCCCTCGCGGTCTGGCTGGAGCGCCGGAGGCTGCGGGCGGCCCCGGGGGGCAGCGCTGGGCCGGGCCGGGCCGGGCCGGGCTCCGGCGGGCCGCGGCCAGAGGGAATCCCTTTGGGAATAGCGAGGCGGCCCGCCCGCCGCTGGCTGCCAGCGCCGGGGGTGGAGGAGAGCCCCGCGATATTCTGCAGCAAGTGTATTTTTACTTCAAAGTGGAAAATGCTAATTAAGCGATACCTGCCTTTAAAGTTACTGCGGAGCAGCATATGGTGCGCAGTGTGAGATTCCTCCAGCCGCTGAGAGCGGGCGAGGAGGGAGCAGAGAGAGGAGCCGGGCTGCGGGGAAACGGGCATTCCTCCGGGAGGGGAGTCTTGGTAATGTCGATTACACAGGCAAAACAGAACAAACAAAACAAACAAAAAAGAAAATTCACACTAAAATGAATTAAAAAAAAAGGGGGGGGAAGGAAAAAAAACCAACCAACCAAACAAAAAAAACCACCCAAACGACCCCGAAAGTAGCTGCTGAACTCCCCCAAGCCAAGGTGGGCGAAACGCCACCGGGCTGCTCTTGTCCCCGCGGTAGCCTGTCTGGGGAGAGGGCCCCGGGCCGGGCCGGGCTGTCCCGAGCTGGGCCGGGCCGGGTGCGGGCTCCCCACCGCAGCGGCCGCGGGCTCGGTGCGGTTGGGCTGTGCCGGGCGGTGGCGGCCGCGGCTCTCACCGCTGCTCTTGTATCTGGTTCTCCCGCAGACTGGCAGAAGACCGAGGCGCAGAAGAGGCGAGAGCAGCTTTTGCTGGACGAACTCGTTATTCTCGTTAACAAACGGGACGCACTGGTCAGGGACCTGGACGCGCAGGAGAAGCAGTGAGTCGGGCGAAGGGGTGGCGTGGGGCGGGGTGGGGGGGTCCCCGCCGAGCCGCTGCGGTCCCCACGGAAAGTTTGTTCCAAGTCCGCGGGCACCGTGGCCGTGGGGGAACTCGGAGGCGAGCGCCCATCCCGCGCAGCCCCTCACCGCGCCTCCCGCCGCCTCTTTCTGCAGGGCCGAGGAAGAGGACGAGCATTTGGAGAGGACCCTGGAGCAAAACAAAGGCAAAATGGCCAAGAAGGAAGAGAAATGCGTTCTCCAGTGAGCGGCCTTCCCGCGGCGGCGGCGAAATCGCAGCGCGTCTTTCTTAACGTTTTTAACATGGCAACATGAGACTGGGGGAAAAAAGAAAAGGATGTTTTGAAAACAAAATTAAACTTTTTTCCATTTTCTTAGGCCAGATCTAGGCTGTGCCGGGCCCCACTCCGTTGTTTTTTTTTGTTTTCCATTCGAGCGAACTCGCGTTGTCCCATGATTTCCGTGTGGGCTCAGCTCTCCTGCCGAAAGCGTTGGAAATGGAATCGCCGAGACCCCTGGCGTGCGGGCGATGCCGGAGATGGGTGGAAGAAGGAGAAGAAATAGTCTGTCCTGGTTTCTGTAGCTGGAGGAGGGCTGAGTTTTGAAATAAAAATGTTTTTGTCGTAATAGGATTAGAGAGGGGGATATAGGAAAAAAAATCATTGGGAATGGTTTCATCTAGTCCTGACATATGTAATACTTAATAAGCTACCTACATTTTATAGTTAGGTCGGATCCACCCCAGTTATTATTAAAAATGTGCTGTATTTACCGGTGGTTTATATCATCAGTTTTACATCTCCCCGGGAGTAGCGCCGAGCTGCTCTGGTTTACTCGGGGGGCTTCTTCCCCAGAGCTGGCACAAAACCCTGGGAGCGGCTGCAAGCGGAGCGGGGCAGCCCGGGGGCAGAGACCGGCCTGGCCCGGCCCGGCCCGGGGCAGTGCGACACTTCCCACCCGCGTCACCCCGCGGGCCGGACCGCACCGCCCGCTCTGCGTTATTTATTGCGCCCGGCCGCGTCCCCCACCCCGCCCCGTCCGTGTGCGCCCAAGCGTGTCCCGCGCTCGCATCGTCCCTTCGTGGAGCTCGTCTCTTTTATTTATTTACAACACCGAATCATATATAAAGTTTTCAATAAAACCCGAATCTTTCTTACCGTAACTGCCGCTTTCCTCTTTACCTGGGAAACGTCATCCCTCCCGCCCGCAGTGGGCCGGGGAGGGGGCGCGGGGGGCGGGAAGGGACCGATCCCGGGGGTCGGGTGGCAGCGGGGCTCCACATCCCGGGCCCCCTCGGCCGCCGGCGCTTCCCCAGCGCAACGAAACCCACCGGATGGAAAAGTTTTTCGTTTGATTTTAATAAAACGAAATTCGGGGAGGGGGAGGTAAAACTTTTCCCCGCGGGGCCGATGCCTCCCGCTGGCGGCGTGGGGGGTGCGGGGCTAAAGCCACGCTGCGGCTCCGGGCGCATATTCGCGGATCCTACGCATCCGCGGGGAGCGGAGCGGGAGGAGGGGAGCCCGAACCCCGCGGGGTCGCGGTTGTCGTCCCGGGAGGGAACCCGACATCGCCGGCGGTCCCAGGTACAAATACTGCCCGCGGCCCGCTCCCCGCTGCGCCCTCCCTCTCCCACCAAAAAAATTTCCCCGTGGACGAGACAAGCGCCCGGTTTTGTGCAAGCAGCCGCCGGTGCCGCGGGCTCTGTGCCGGCCCGGGGGACTTAGGGCTGCCCCGGGGCCCTCAGGTGGGTTTGGTCCCGTGCGAACTTCGGGAAGATGCGCGGAGCACCCCGGCGCCGAGGTTGCTGGGGCAGCGGGCTCCGCCGTGCTCCTCTGCCCACTCCCCACCCTCCCGTAGAAATGCAGGGGCTGGGAAAAGGAGGAAACACACTGCGAGGGCTCCGCGGCTGCGGAGCTCAGCGGAGGCTCGGGAGGGGAGAGAGCGGCAAAGCCCGCGGCACTCCCTGCCCGGCCGGGCACCGGGAGCTGCTGAGCCCCAAAGCAGGGAGCTGCCCCCAGAGGCGAGGGGGGCCGCGGGCGGGCGTCCTCCCCTCCTCGGGGGCCGGTGCTTGCCTGGCTTTTGCTGCGAAAAAAGTAACTCAGCCGCTGGGTTGAGGGGAAAAAAAAGTGTGTGTGTTTCCCCCGTCTTTCGCCCCCAGCCCGGCAAACCGGTCGCAGAAGCCCCCCCTCCCCCACGCCCTGCAGCCGGCCCGAACTGCCCTTGCCCTTCTCCGCCGCCGGGGCCGAGGGTCGCGCAGCCCAGTCCAGCCCAGCCCCCTGCCCACCCGCAGCTCCCGCCCCGCCGCCGACCTTACCTGGGCGCACGGGGGAGGGCGCCGGCTCCGTCCGGCGGAACGAAGTGGGGGAGGTCGGAGTCGCCGGGACCGTCACCTCGGGGGGGCGGCGAGCCCCGCGCCCGCCCTTCCCGCAGCCTGCGGGGAGACGTCCGCAATTGGGGATTGGGCAACCGCGGGAGTTGCGGGGGGCTTTGCGGGGGGCATAGATACTCCCTGGTGTGCGTGTGGGGGAAGTGGAGGGTAGCCTCGGGGAGTGCCTGCTGTTGGCCAGGACAGGAACTGCCCCGGCGGGGCGAAGGGATGGTAAGGCGGCGGGGGCGGGGGGGAGCGCATCCCGGCCCGGCAACTGCCCCGGCAGGACCGGGGCAAAACGGGGAAGAGGGGCTGGAAGGGGGAGAACTGCCCCCGCAAAGTCTTCCTCCTCCCTCCTACTCTCTTTGCTTTTTTGTGAATGGGCCGCGGCGCCTTTGTTGCGGGGAGAAGTGCCCGTGTCGCTGACTTTTGCGGGCGAGCGGAGGAGATTGCTAACCTTCTCTCTGCTCATCGGCTCCCTCCCGCCCGGCTTAGACGGTTCCCTCCTCGCACAGGAAAAAGATTTGAAAAGAAGGGGAAAAAAACCCCGACGACAACAAAATAAAATGGGGTGGAGGGAAGTCTTCCCCCCGGGAGACCGCGCTCCGGTCGGGGCCGTCAGGCAGCCCCTTTGAACATTAGCTCGCTTTCAGCTCCACTGCAATTAGAGGGAGTTGATTTGGGGAGACCAACAAAAGCCGCGCACCGAAGCCTTAGAGGTCCGGGTCCGCTCCACCGCCTGGGCGGCCGCCGCGCCCCGACCCCGCCGGCCCGAGCAGCGAGTGGGACCCCGCGGAGCGGCGCGGAGGGCCCCGTGCCACCTCGACCCTCTTCCCCGCCGCTCCCCTGCGGGCCTCGCCAGCTCCCCCGCCTCCCCTCCCCCCTCACCCCCCCGCGGTGCGTAGCAACCTCTAAATTCGGGACACGCGGGGAAAGGTGCGGTCGCTGCTGTTTTATTGGGATTTTAAAACACAAAGTTTGTGAGAGTCCCCGGGCGTTGCGGTGGGGGAGGTCCCGACACCGCCTCCCCTTCCCCAGGAGTGCCGGCGAAGGCGGCGGCCGAAACTTTTTCTGCGGTCTCCTCCGGCGGCAGGGCGGGCAGGGCGGCGTGGAGCTGGGCGCGGAGCGGCGCGGGGGGCTTCCCGAGGGAGGGTACAGCGCTGCGCGGGCGCGGAGCGGACCCCTCAAACCCCTGGCACTTCTCTAACAATTCCCAACGCCCGCCCTCCCAGCGGAGGTTGTGCGGGGCACTGCGCGCCCGCCTCCCGCAGCCCTGGCCCCGCCGGCCGGCTCTCCGCGGCGTCGGGGTCGGTGCGCGGGGGAGCGCGGAGCGACGCGGGGCGGTGCGGAGGAGCCGTCGCCCCGCGCTGCCATTGCCCGGGCGGCTGTCAGTCAGGCGGGGAGCGGCCGGGGATTGGCGCCAGGCTGGTTACGCAGTTGCTTTGCGCGCACATACAAGGGTAGGGCCGGGGGTAGGTGATCAATCCTCATCAGGGCCGCGGCTCCATCGCCCCGACAGCGCGGGCCGCCGGGCAAGGTAAACGCTGGGCGCCCCGACAAGTCGGGGGTGCGCGGCTCGGCTTCGGGCAGCGCCCCCCCGGGCCCCCTCCCGAGCCCGCCTCTCACCTGCCTGCCCCCCCCTCCCCGCTCCTTCCTCTCCCCGCCCGGCCCCCTCTGCGCCCCCCGCCCGCTCCGCCCCGCGCTGCCCCGCGCAGCCCCCGCCGGGCGGTCGCTCAGTCGCTCCGCAGGTGGCCGCGCAGGTGAGGCGGGTGGGGGCGGCGGGCACCGCGCTCACCGACGGGGCGGGCGGCGGGACGGAGCGTAGCGGGCCCGCGGCACCGCGAGCGGGGGTGGTGAGCGCGGCTGGGCCGGGGCTGCCTCGGGATTTTCTTCTTTTCTCTCTTTCTCTTTTTCACTTTTATTTTCACCTTTTTCCCCCCACCGCTCTCCAGCCGGGACGGGCCGGCTCCGCCGCGTCCCCGACAAAGTTATGCAACGCCGGGTCACGGCGTTTGCCACCCGACCTGCGCCCGGTCCCGGCCTACCGGGGGGTGCCACGAACCCCCACCCAGAATTTACCGGGGGTGCCCACCATACCCCCGGCTGGGGGGACAGTTGTCTCAGTCTCGGCAGCGGGGGCCGCCCCCGGGGCTCGACGGGACCGCCCGGGGTCTTCTCCGCTCCTTCCTCCCCTTCGCGTTTGTCTGCGGCGTTTTGCCACCAAGCCCGACCGCTGCCTCCCGAGCCGGGTCCCGTATGTGTGTGTCCGTCCCCCCCGCCGACCCTGCCGGAGACCCCCGGTCGGGCTCCGCCGCCGTCCCGTCCCGGCTGCCGGCGCTGTCGCCCGCTCGGCTGCCAGCGCGCTCCCTTTTCCCCTTTTTAACTCTTATCCGTTTCTAATTAAAACGTCCCCGTCTGCTCGCTTTTAAATTAATTATACTTCCCTCCTCTGATACCTCCTTTTGATTCCTAATCCAATTATCTTTTTAAATAATTGCTTTATCTCTCCCGATCGCCGGGCATTGTTGCCTCTCGGCACTTGCGCGCAACTCGCTTTCGTTTAAAATAAAATAATAAAATTAACAATCGGAAGCCGCCCGCCCGTTGTCCCCGCGCCGGGTGGGCGCAGATCTGCGGGAGTTCCGGGCGCCCCCCGGCAGGACTCGGGGCGGCCGGAGCCTCACCCGCTTCTCTCCGCTCTCTTCCCAGGCGCTCCGGCCTCACCCCTGTGCGGGGAAGAAATCTGCCCGTTTCCCGATCCTCGTTGCTATTTTAAATTTTTTTTTCTCCTTCATTTTTATTTTTCCCTGACTTCACCTGCGATCACTCGAGGACCTCGCGGCGGTGACGGTGGGACGGAACGAAAAAAAGTCCTTTCACGCTGGTTTTCTGCTTCATTTTTAAATTATCGTTGGCTTTTAATTTTTTAATTTTTTTTTGCCTCTTGTTTGGGTTTTTTGGGGGCTACTTTTTGTCGGTTTTTTTTTTTTCTTCTGTTCCCCCCTTCCCACCCCATACATTTGATTTGATTTTGATTTTTTTCTGCGGGACTTGGGAAGAAACTGCCCGGCTTTTAGCATGATGTCTTACCTCAAACAGCCCCCTTACGGCATGAATGGGCTGGGGCTGACAGGTCCCGCCATGGACCTGCTGCATCCCTCCGTGGGGTATCCGGGTGAGTTACCACGGCCCGCGCCTCCCCCCCCTCCCCGCCAGTTCCACTATCCTCCAACAAGCGGAGGGGGAAAAGTTCTGTTTGGGGCTGTTTTGGAGGACCCGATGGGGCTGTACGTTTGGGGTGGGCTGTGGGATGGGTCCTCCCGTTTGCCTGCACTCCTGGCTGGGGAGAGTGGGGTCTAGCTGAATTTCTTCCCTGTTCCAGGGGTTTCTTCATTCTTGCGGTGATTTTTAAGGATAAAAAAGTTTTAAATAATTTAAAAAAAAAGAGGTAGATTTATTTCGGCACAACGAACTCTCCCCGTAGCTCTCTTTGTAGCCAGGCCCGACCCTTGCCCAACCCTGTGCCCCCCGCCCTGCCCTTAGCGAGAAGGGGTCCAGCAGCCGTGGGGGTGTGGGGGCACTGCTGCAGTTTGGGATCAGCAGCAGGGGTTTATCTCAAGCCGCGACACCAGGGATCTCGGGGCTCCTGCCGTGCCGCGGAATGTGCGGGAGGTGCGTGGGGATCCTGTGTGACCAGTGTGGCCGTGCTCATCCCCCAGCCACCCCACGGAAGCAGCGGCGGGAACGCACCACCTTCACCCGCTCGCAGTTGGACGTGCTGGAGGCTCTCTTTGCCAAGACCCGCTACCCCGACATCTTCATGCGCGAGGAAGTCGCCCTGAAGATCAACCTGCCTGAATCCCGAGTCCAGGTACTGGACCCGCGTGGGGGAATCCTGCACGGCTGTGGGTTGGGGCGGGGTGCAGGGACACCCCAGCTCAGCTGACGCCACTCAGGCAGTGTTCCATCCACGCTCATCCCTGTTTCCTTGGAACAGGGGTGCGTGTGGGCTCCGGTCCACTTGTTTGTCCCATTCAGCTGAAGAAAGGGCATTTATTTTTATTTGGTATCCTCTTGTGATAACTTTATTAATATTTTTCTGTCACACTCCACCTGCCCCAGAGCACAGCAGCCCCAGTACCTGAGTGCTTCCTAGAATTACTTCCTCCGGGCACTGCTCCCCAGATACCCAAAGCGTTGGAATATGCAGGCAGCACCCAATGCAGGATCTGTCCCACAAAACCATATTCTGTCACCGTGACAGGGATATGCGCGAGCTGGGACACCTCAGCCGTTGCCCATGGTCATCTTTGCTTTTGGCAGGATGTGATGTGGCCTGGGTGTTTAGACAGGGCTGTTTTTTTTATTTTGGGGTGCAGGGAATGTGCAGTGCTGATGGCTGGGTGTGGGTGCTCGAAGAACTGGTGTCAGGGTGAGGTTGGTTGGGGGCTCGCAGGGCGAAGAGCCCCTTCTGGGGCTCTCTGGACCCCCTGCTCGCCCCACACCCCTCCATGCTGCCCTGCACCCCGTTTTCTCCCTCCAGGTCTGGTTCAAGAACCGCCGTGCCAAGTGCCGGCAGCAGCAGCAGAGCGGCGGCGGGGCCAAGAGCCGCCCGGCCAAGAAGAAATCCTCGCCAGCCCGGGAGAGCTCGGGCTCCGAGAGCAGTGGGCAGTTCACGCCGCCGGCAGCGGCATCCAGCTCGGCCTCCTCTTCCTCCTCCAGCTCGGCCTCCTCAGCCCCGGTGGGCGCCCCGGCGTCTCTCAGCACCCCGGCGTCGTCCATCTGGAGCCCGGCTTCCATCTCCCCCGGCGCGGCGCCGGCGGGGGTGACGGTGCCCGAGCCTCTGCCTCCGGCCGCCGCGTCCTGCATGCAGCGGGCCGGCCCCGCCGCCACCGCCGCCTCCGCCAGCTACCCCGTGTCCTACAGCCAGGGCGGGGGGTACGGACAGGGGTACCCCGCGCCGCCCTCCTCATCCTACTTCGGGGGCGTGGATTGCAGCTCCTATCTGGCGCCCATGCACTCCCACCACCACCCCCACCAGCTCAGCCCCATGGGGCCCTCCTCGGTGCCGGGCCACCACCACCACCACCCGCTGAGCCAGAGCTCGGGCCACCACCACCATCATCACCACCACCACCATCACCAGGGTTACGGCGGCACGGGGCTGCCCTTCAACTCCTCCGACTGCCTGGACTACAAGGAGCCCGCCGCTGCCGCTGCCGCCTCCTGGAAGCTCAACTTTAACTCCCCCGACTGCCTCGACTACAAGGACCAGGCGTCCTGGCGCTTCCAGGTCTTGTGAGGGGCCGGTCACCACCCCCCCCAAGCTGCCACTGACTCCCCCACCCGGGGTCCCCCCACCGCCTCCTGGGCAGGACTCTGGCTCTTCCTCCTCCTCCCTCTTGGTTAGCAGTGGCGATGCCCCGGGGAGGTCCTGCCGCCCCCATCTCTACTGACTGATATTTATTTTGCTTCCTGCACCACTCCACCAGGTTTATTATAATTATTATTTTTTTAAACGCAACAGAAGAGGAGTTAAAAAAAAAAATTAAAAAAGCCTAGCGTCTCCCCTGCTGCCCCCCGGGCAGAGGCGCAGGCTGGCTGCTGCCCTGCCGGTGCCTCCCCACCCCCAGCTTTGTGCGGGGACCCTCAGCCCCTCCGGGCGCGGAAGCCCCGGTTTGCCGGTCCTGTACAGCCTCTTGCTATGGGGAGTGGCGGAAACGATGTAAATACTAGGTCCGTTCCAGTGACCACGATTATTTTTAGTTGATGCTGTTGGGTTGGCATTTATCTAGAGTCTAACATGGAACAGAACGTTTAAAAAAAAAACCAAAAAACCAAAAAATAATCTTTTTTAAATTTTAATTTTCTTCCCCAAAAATGAATCTTTCCTGGTCTCGTGTCCTCCGTCCATCCTTGAAGGCTCTGCACAAGCTTGGCTGTGCCGTCCTGGAGCTGGGGGAAGAGGTGTGTAGCAGCCTTGGGGGAGGCAAAGGGAGAGGGAGAGGCTGCCCATCTGATCCGCAACCTGCAAACCAAAAAACCCAAAACTTTTGGAAAAAAAAAAATAAAAAGGAAAGAAAAAAAAAAAGCTGTAGAAAAAGTTTTGGTTTATTTTTTGGGGGGAGGGTTGCAAGGGCAAGCAGCTCTGCTTTGGGGCTGGGGGAGGGGCGCACGGCTTTTCGGGGTGTTTCGTTCTGGTTTTCTTGAGCCCCTTCTGTCGGTCGGTGCGGGGTGGCGGGTCGGTGCCGCAGCCCTGCGTTGCCCGACTACCTCGCCCGCCTGGGCTGGGGCTTTCTGGCAGCTTTGCCCCGCAGGGAGGAGAGGGGCAGTGTAAGTGTGATCTTTTTTTGATGCCGTAACCCCACGCTTACCCCTTCGACTGTAAGGGACCCCTTTCTTTCTTTGGCCCAACCCCAATAAAATCTAAACTAATAAACGCAGTGGTGTCCTGTGCTCCTTCCTCCCTCCCCCTTCCTCTTCCTCATGAAACTTGAAACTTCCCTGGGAAGAGTGAGGCGCTGGGAAATAGTTCCTGTGGGGTCCCAGCAGGAGGGGGATGTGTGTGATGAGTTCGTGAGTGCTCTGGAGGGGGATCCACCGCCACTTCTGCAGGTGTGGGCTGGGGACCCACTCTTTCGTTAATTGACGCTTAATTGGTTTCTGATTTATTGCTGCGCCGTGGTGTCGATGGGACTCATGGGACGGGCAAACACTGGCCGAAATAGGAATCCCCCCGCAGCTCGTGGGGCAGTCTCCCAAACTCGGGACCCACAGGCACCCCTGAGTGGTGGTGGTGGGGTGCGAGGGCACTCGGACACTCAGACACGCAGCCAGACCTCTGTCCACTGTGCGGGGAGGGGTGTTCGGCACTCGTGCTTCCAGCCCTGGCTCCCGGCCGTTCCATCCTCATCCGCTGCCGGCTGAGATCCAGCCAGGGAAGACAGGGGGATGAATTATTTCTTGTAACAATCCCTCCTCCCGCTTTTTTTTTTTATCCTCCTTTCCCCAGACCTTCCCTGTGGTTGTTGGAAGCTGTCAGCTGGTGCCGAGGCTGTTCCTACTCGCACCGGAGCCGAGGGCACCAGCGGGGCCACTGCTACCCTGCTTGGGTCATTGATGCACTGCTCGGGGAGCATTCCCAAATTCCCATGCCCCTCCCTGTGCTCTCGCATTAGTGCCCGCTGCATCTGGAAGCTCGTGGGCTGTGCCATGTACCCCCATCCTTGGTGTCCCCAGGAACTCCTGGGGCAGTGGGGATCGTGGCGGGGTGAGAGGTGTCAGGGCGCTGGTGTTCTCCGTGCAGCCGCTTTGGGGAGGGTTTCACGCACACCCCCCCCCCGCCTCCCGTCCCCACTCCCCCGGCCTCAGCATCGTGGTGGATGCGAACGGGGCTGGCAGTGCTGCTGCTGCTGCGGCTGCGGTGGGAAAACCAATGGGGGTCAGCCCCAGGTGCCACTCGTGCATCCTTCCAGAGTCGTGGCCACGGCATAGCCCCGAGGCGGGGGGTGGCCTCCCGCACCCCACGGTGCAACGGGAAGCGATGGGAGGGGACGAGCACAGCTGAGTCAGTCTTAGGGGATTTTTCTTTAAGTGGTTCTTTTCCTTGTTGTCGCCTTCTGTGCGTATGTATAGATAACATATATTTGAGTATTTCTCTTTTTTTAAAATATATCTTCACCCATAAAATAATTGTTCTCTTCTGCAAGCACAGGTCAGACACTCATCACACCGAAGCGTGGCTGTATAAGCAGTTTAAGGGAGGGCCACGTGTGCTGGGTCCAGTGCAGCAGCCCGTGCATCCCCAAGTCCTTCTTTTAAAGAGGCAAAATTAACACAGCCCTCCTGGGGCTGAAAAAAACAAAAACAAAACAAACAAACAAACAAACAAACCCCCAAACAAACAAACAACCCCCCCCCCCAAAAAAAAAAAAACCAAACCAAAAAACCCAAACCAAACAAAACAAAAAAAAACCAAAAAACCCCAAACAAACAAACAAAAAAACCCAAACCACCAAAATCTGTGCTGGGCATGAAATGAATCAGAGTTGCACTCCCAGATTTAAGGAGCACCCGAGAGACAAGAGCCAGCAGGTGTATAACACACACTCCCCCAAATGCACACTTTTCATCTTCCTTAGGCAAAAATTATGCACACTTCATCGTCCTTACAAACTGTGTTCCATTACGACTCAGTAAATCAGTGAGGCTGAGACACAGCCAAGAGGGGAGCCTGAATTTTGGGTTTGGTGATGTGGTCCTAAAACTCTTCATCCAGTGCCCCACAGTGGGCCTGGGCCAAGGGTCTGTTTTGGGGTTTGGGACTCCAAGGGGGATGGTCCTGTCCCCCACCCAGCGGTGCCTTGTGCCAATAGCCAGTGGCTTGTCCAGCAACTCCCACACCGGAATTTGGGCTTTTTCCCACTCACACAGATCCAGAGCACGGTGTTGAAACCAGTTGCTGAGCCCAGCTGGCAATTGAAGCACAGAGGTGATCTGGTCCAGATCACATTAAGTCATGGCTTTGCCTTCAATGCTTGGCCTCACTTTTTTTTAAATTTCTTTTTCAGTCAGTGCCAGCAGGGTGGGCAAGACATGACTTGTGCCTGTTGGTGGGCGAGCGCGGGCTGGGAAGGGTCATACCCGGGTTTAGGGCGGGGGGGGGGGGGGGGCACCGCCCACCCGGTTTTTCCAACTT
>JAWWES010000115.1:15129607-15197692 GCA_035583135.1 Lophotriccus pileatus
CCCCCCCCCCCCCCCCCCCCCCCCCCCCCCCCCCCCCCCCCCCCCCCCCCCCCCCCCCCCCCCCCCCCCCCCGCAGCGCCCTCCCTGTTTTGCCAGCTTGAGCAGCGGAGCAAACTTGTCCCAGTGTGGGCTTCCTCGAGGCTTGAGCAGGCACAACCACCCCGAGCGTGAGTCATGGCAGGTAAGGTGGCACGGTGCCGCGGCACTCGCTGCTTGGTGCCCGCTCCAGGGGCAGGCGCCAGCAGGATTGCCAAGCTTTTTAGGGCAACCCGGTTCTGAGACAGCTGCCGGGGTGGCTCGTGCCTCACCTCTCAGGCAAGAAGGCTGCTGGGTGCATGGCTACTGCCTTACTGTTATTTTTTTTCTTTATTAAAAGAGCCTTTGCTGCTGGAGCACGGAGCTGCCAGTGGCCCAGGGGTGCAGGCACAGTGCCGAGACGCGCCGGGTTAGCCCGGCACAGCCTGCGAAGCTCCTGCCTCTTCCCCGAGTGCCGGCAGCTGCCCGGGCTACCGAGCGCCTGCTCCGAAGGCACGTGGGGCTTTCCCGCCTGTAAGTGGAGGGCCAGGATTTGGGAGGTGGGAGGTGGGGGGGAAGAGAGGGACAGAGGGGAGAACATTCCCCAGCTTGGGCTGTCGTTAGCTTTTATGCCTGGCGGAATAACTGATGACCTATTTGCTGTTCTCAGAGTATTTGCTACGACTTGAGTCCCTGCTCGAGAAGCCTTGTTGTTAAAGCCCCCACGTGTGGCAGGGAGCTGTGACAGGTGACGGTGTGAACACCCTTAGTGGTACCAGGCTGTGCAGAGGTGGGCAGAGGACGGGCAGGGATGCCGCTGGCTGGGGTGACCAACTCCTCTTTTGTGTGCAGGATGTGCTTTGGGAGCGCAAATTGTTATGGCCAGGCATTATTTAAATGATTAAAAAATTACACCTGTAAATTGTGTGGCACGTTTCAGAAGTCGTACCCACTAACACGACTTATTACAGTTATTTTGTAGACAGCCCTTCTGGCAGGGCACAGAGAAAACAGGTGATTACAGCTGAATAAGGAGCCATCCGCTTGTGGTTTTCCCTGTGTTGACCTCTATGTTAGCTAGTTGCTGCTAATTCAGGCACTTTGAGTAGCAATTAAAGCACGTAAAATCCCATGCTGGTTCCAAACCTGTTTTGATTTTGTCAATAGAAGTCTGCAGGTGTACCTCCCAGCTGAGGAAGCTGCTGTACTGGAGAGCTCTTCTTTCATGTCATACAGTCGAGCACAAAATACTGTGGGGAAGGAGGAGGGTGAAAATGGTCACAGGGCTGAAACCTAAAGGAAAACATATGCCTATTTCCAGTTAAATCCCTATTCAACACTTCTTTTTTTTCCAGGACATACAGGACTTTTCCAAAAAAGCCATGAGAGGATTTTTTTTTTTTTAAATGAAAAACCGCAATTTTAGGAAACAGCATTCTGGACATTATGTACATTTCTAGTATCACTTCCTGTATATTTTTAAGCTGAAATCCTCTTAGCATGCAAAGTAAATAGATTATGATATACTGAAGGATTAAGAATCACTGTCTGGTGTCAGATTAATCCCTCATATAGACCATCACTTGTACTGACAGAAATATGGCTGCAATTCAGCAAAATAGCTGTATGGCAAGGCAATGTGTCGTAGCCTCTTACACAGAACAAGCCCCCCCGCCATCGCGGTCCATGGCTGTGCCGTGTGTCCTTCAGAAATTAAGTTTATGGGACATTAAAGGCACCTTCTTCTACAAGTGCGGGGCAAAGCATGGCCGTTGCCGTCATGGCTCTGTATGGGGAGGTGATGCAGCAGCCTGCTCTGTTTCAAATCTCTCCTTATTTATTTTTCCCCGTTGGGTGTGCAGAACCCCATGGATTGCAGCCCCTTTGCTCCTTTCAAACCAGAAACCGAAATGGCTTTGAATCCTTTGAATACTCTCATGGAGAGATGCTGACTGGAATGAAGTGCTGAAAGGGTGCTACCAAAATCACCCATCAGGCAGCAGAATTTTGACCCAGAGGGGAAAATGGCTGGTGACAGCAAGCCCAAGTATTTCGTTTGGGTAAATTCACACTTTTGGTTAATAAAATACTTTTTTTTTTTTTTTTTCATATTTTGCTTTTATTTTCAGTCCATCATACAGATTTGTCCACCATATAAAACCAACCTGAAGAAGCTCACTGGCTGTAGGTTGCAACCACCCAATGCTCTCCAAAAAGCTCAGTCTTAATCCACACATGTGCCTATGGTTGAGTACAAAAAAATCTGTGTCCGTACACTCTGTGCTCGATCAAATGGTGGGAAGACAGAACTGTGATGATGCTCGTCCCTCTCTTCACTGCCAGGAAAAAATAGAGGGCTAGAACAGGTTACATTACCTTCTCAGTGCATTTTTTCTTTGTGGTTAGAGGAGGCAGATTAAAATCTGGACTCCAATGGAATGATGTTTAAGAGGCTCCGCATCTTTTTTTCAAGGCAAAATAATGGTTATTCAACTAAGATGATATATCTAGATATGAAAATGGAGAGCATTCTTTGAAAAACGCTGCCGACTGTGAAAGGCTGCTCCTTCACAGAGGTATCCTGAGTGAAGATCTTATCTGCTGGTATCTCAATAGGACGGTTTTCAGAGCCTTAAGTGGAAATTCAAATCTGCTTCCAAGTGAAGATTTTAAAAATATATAATGCATAGAGAATTACAGACTTCCTCCTGAAAAGCTTATGGATTCATCCAAGAAAGCCCTCTCCAAAATTTTTCAGCATTGAGTTTGTACAGTAAATGGACATCTGCAATTACTGCCTTTTTTGATGTCTTTGAATGACATGATGAAAATGTCACCAAGTTGCCCTTCACAAGCACACACAAAGCACTTTGTGCATGAACACGTTCATGTGAACTTAGATATAATTTGGAGGTCTAAAGGCAGGATATTTTCTAAGCCTGTTGTCTTGTCATCTGCTAGTGGTCAGAGCCAGGGCTGGCTGGAAGTTCGCTGAAGGTCTTCCTGTGAACTTCCCAACCTCACTTCCCTCTTCTTTGCTTTGGGAGTTCAGTCACACCAGACCAAAGTGCACGATTTGGAGAGGCCCACTGTCTCTGGTCTCCTGTGGGGGAAATACAGGCAGGATCAGGCAGGCTTCAGGGACAGGCAAGGAGGGACAGAAACACAGGTATTGGAAATACCATCCCAACCCAGGGAGATGAGACAGTTGCAGACGCTGTCCCATTTTAGCCTGGGAATAAAGGATGCAGCCCTAAAACTCCAGACCTTGCCTTGTGGTTCAAGTTAAGGCACCTCTCACATTTTTTTTAAGCCCCTTAACAACCCCCCACCCTCGATGTTCCTGGAAAAAAACAAGCGCTGCAGCTCCAGCGACTGCTCATGGTGTCCCCTGGGATGTGAGAGTCTGGGAGCTGAGGCTCCACCTGCCTTTGAGACCCCTTACCTGGCGCCTGGAAGCTTATTGGAGTTTAGATTTTTTTGTTACCTTTTAACAAACAGCACAAGGCTGGGCTAATGCCAGTGGGTAGCCAGCCAGGTTTTCAAAGTTATGTGGGGATGGCATTTTGCATTCCTCATACAATGCAAATATGTGATTTAAGCGCAAATCCCTATCCTGCACTCAGGGTGGAAACCCCAGCCCTCTGGTTTTGCAAAGGACATGATGATGGGGAGGAACGTGTGCCACAAATAGAGGTTATTTCATAACACAGGCTAGTGTGCCTGCGAAATGCATGAAATACTTTGCCTTGGAAAGCGATGCAGTCTAGTGAGTCATTGCTTTCTTTTGAATTACAGATGAGTAGCCAGCCCTTCATGATGCAAAGAAGAAAACTAGGTGTGGAGCTGGAAACAAAGGGAAACATGTGTTTGTCCTCTCTCGGAGGGCAAAACGCGCCAGTTGGCGTGGGAAGAGCGGGTGGGCTTGGCCCCAGGAGGTGGCTGTCAAGGCTGTGTCAGGCTGCACAGGTGAGGGCAGACAGGACTCATGTGAGCAATTCCCCGGCTCCTTGACTCCAGGGAAGATGGAAAAAAAAAATTCCCTTAACTCTTGAAGCTTCATAAGGAACCTTTACCAGAGCAGCAGCTCCATCTCATGGCATGTGCATTTCACCACAGAGATAGAGATCTCCCTCCGAAACAGCATTGCCTGCTACAACTTCCCTACCTCAGCATGGACGGAGCAGTAAAAGCGCAATGGCTCCAAATAAGCACTGTGTGGACACTGAGTTTCTAGTCCATTGCTTGGCTCTTCCCTCACAGGGAAGAGTGATACGTGGTGATATGTGGTCCAGCCACAACACGATCCCTTGGTAATTCTCTGAGGTAATTTGAAGATGAAAAGAAAGGGTTCCCAATGTCTCATCCAAATCAGTGCTTGCATCCCAGACCCCAAAAGTTTATTCTAATGTGGAAACTTGAAGCACTGCTTCACCACTGAGACTTCTTAGCTCTCTTCAAGGAGGCTGTGAGGTGCCTTATTTGGTAGCAGTCTTCTTCCCCCCAGTCCTGGGGCTGTGTGTATATGCCTTGGGTTTTGGGCGGCTTCAAGCTTTCTGTGGGCTCTCCTTGCTCTCAGAATGACACTTGTTGAAGGCTTCAAAAAACCATGATTTCTTTTTTTCTTTTTTTTTTTCAGCAAAGCCCTGAGGAACATCAGTGATTGAATGTGAGGAAGGGGTGGCTCTTTTGCCCCTAAAGCTGTATCAGGGCCTGATGCAGAGAAGTTTCTGCTGGTGGTTGCACTGGGCACCAAGAGAATAGGTGGGAAGATGCATGTGGGCTAGGAAAAATCCCCACATCCTGTTTGACCATATAGAGTTCAAGGCTGTTTGGGTAGGCCACTGTAGTTCAAGGCTCAGGGTCCTGAGTGCTTCAGGCAGATAACTGACCTGGGGTTTGTGATCTGTCTGGGGAGAGGTGAACAAGAACTCAGCTCTGCAGACCTACCTGCTTGCTTTTTTAAAAAAAAAACGCTTTTCAAAAAATCCTGTCTGCAAACCTCTCTGGTAATGGGAAAGAAGACTTGGCGGTGCCGTGCGGGAAGTCTGTGATGTGGCATGAAGCTTGTAGAGGTATTCGACGTTAATCAAAGGCTGAAGAGCGGTAATGACTGGAAGCCTCTTCTGGTATCTGCATCTCTTCTGATGCAGCACCCCGGCAATAAAAGACACCGTAATAATTTGATGAGAGTTGATTTTCATAGTGCAGGAAGAAGGGTGTCCAGGAGCAGGGGAAGCCAGCACTGCAGTGCTGCTCCCTATGGTGATGAGCCACTAGTCATCTAGAGAAGGAAAACATGAATATCCTGACAGGAGAGCACCTACTTGTGCCCTGGAGAGTTCAGATCGCGGGGCTTTGCATGGTAATGTGTGGTCCTGCTCCGGCAGGTGAAGGGAGGAGTGGTAGGGGAAGGCACACCCTGTAATTGAAAAGCCACTAAGTCATCTCAGACCTGCAGGGATAGCAGGATGGAGGCTGTGGTTTGCTCTGTCTCCACAGGTCTGAGGCAGAATGGAGCATCCTTTTACTCTTCTGTAGTGGGAAATACAGAGAAATCTCTTCCCCGCGCTGCTGTATTGCTCCCAGGAGGCTACGCTTTTTCTCCTGGGGATTATTCACAAGGGCATGATGAAAGTGGGAAAGGACAAGAGTGGGAAAGAGAGGAATAAATGAAGGAGCCATGGGAAATTATTTTAAACACCTGTCCTTTTCAGGCTGCCCGATTCCAGGCTGCAGGAATGACTGTGTAGAAGGACATGAGTGATGCTAGGATCCATAGGTACTACTTTTCACTGGAAATGCCTTGTTTCCCTCAAATAGCATCACATTAAACCATTTTGGCTGATAGATATTCATCAGAGTGGTAATATATTAAAACAACCATTTGGTAGTCATAAGGCTCACTGACTTCAGCATCTTAAATTGCCATATATGAAGATCAGTCTCTGGTCAGAAACAAGAGAGCACTTGAGATAAATGTTTTCCAAAGGGTCTTGTTTTTACCAAGGAGGGTGACCAGGGTATTTGGAGCCTTGGTTTTCCTTACTTAAGTCTGGATGCTGCTAAATGGAGACTCTTTGAACTAACCTCACCCTTGTCCTCACTCCTCTGACACCTACGCTGTCCCACCTTCGTCTTCAGTGATGGGATCCTCTGGCCAGTGCTGGTCCGAAACCAGTGTCACAAAACTGGCTTGCATTCATGCTCCCTGTGATCTGAGACCGCCACAACAGTCCTCACCCATAGTCACCCTCACACCAGGGGCTGCAGGCAGGACACGTGTCATCTGTGCCCGTGCAAAGCCACCGGCACTGCTGGAGGGACATGGGTGGCCCCCGTGGCAACACAGTCTTGCCTCTGAGCCACTTCTCTCATGCTATAGGACTAAAGCTTTCCTCCAGAAACAAATCTTGTTGAACAGCTTGAGCGCTGCTTGGCTGTGTGACAGCCAGCTGCTCTGGCAGGTCACTGGGAACAGTTTGTTGCACGATCCTTAGAGTTTCAGGCAGGAGAAGCTTCCTCATAGCTGAGAGAGCAGCGAGTGAGGAAGACACGTGCTATGGTGTGGCTACAAAGGATAGGGCTCATATCAGATACATTCCCACTGAGGCCTCTGTGGCCATTTGCACTGGCAATGGGTCAATTCTGGCCCCAGACTTTCACCGACAAACTGGCAAAGGAGGGCAAAGCAAATCCTCCATCTCGCAGCTGCAGGGATCTTCCTGCAGAGTTGCCTGTGCAAGAAGGGCCGGGTTTTGGGTGTGCTCCCCTTGGGTGGCACCAAGCCCAGTATTGTGCGAGCTCCCTCTGAAGCAACATGAAGGAAGTGGTGGCGGGGGGATGGCAGCCCAGGGAAGCAGCAGGGTAAAAGTGGGACCTTGGGAACAGGCTGTTCATCAATGTGCTGATGCAGCAGGCTGGTGGTGGTGTCCAGGTGAAGGGCTACTGCCTTCCCTTGGTCCAGAGCAGCTCAGAAGGAAGTGCCCCATTTCCCTGTGCACAAGCAGCTCTAAGATGTGTGCTGAAATCAAGACAATTGCAGCTGGGACACAGAGGTCACGCTTTGACCACACCAGCTTTTAGTAATGGTGACCACTCAACTGCAGTAACTTTTTGGAACCAAAGAATGCTTCAACCACTCCCTTGGATAAATCCTTAATGATGTGATGGCAAAGCTTTCTTCTGTGTATCACTCTTGTTATACAGCCTGGGCTATATGTTTGGGCTCATGAATTTTATTTTTAGAGTCCAGAGATTTCAAATTAACTTCTCAGTTCATTAATTCAACTCCTGACATGAGGGCATGGAGCATCTTCCACACAGGAAGCAGTTAACTGCTGGCTAAACCCAGCTGCAAATCCAGGGATCCCACCAATGTCTCCACACCATCACTGCTGCTTTATTTCACTTTATTCTGTATCCTGAGGCCACTGAAATCACCCAAAGGCCAATGGGGACATGCTTTGAGTATGAGGATTTCCCACTGGTGTGACTCCAATGTGGTGAACTCTGGCACCTGGTCCCCAGCCTTTCCCCATCCTCCACCCAGTGAAAATACGCAAGGGCCCGCAGGAGGCTGCAGAGGTGGGGCTGGTGTGTGTTCTTCTTCAGTGCTCCAGGACTGGTAGAACAGCTCTTAGAACACAATTTTACTTGGCACAGACTGGTTTTGTAATGAAAGAAATAAATAAGTGCCATCCTGCTCCGCTGGGAGGTTGAAGTGTTTCCTTTCTTTTTTTTTTTAATGATCTGTTTGCACCAAGGCCAAACACTGAATACTCTGGCCACAAAAATAGAAGTTTAAACAAGAACTGTAATTGGGAGGAAGCTAAAACACAGGCACCCTTGTGCCTCCATCCACGGTGTCATGAAATTTATTTTATTTTATTTCATAATTTTATTTTTTTCCCTTGAAGTAGAACTGAAGGAGTGTGTTGGTGCTGCTGACTCGTCAGCTCTGGAGACAGGCTCTCTCTCTATATGTGTTCTATATGCACCCCCACCAACACTCAACCTCCTGGGATACCAAACCAGGCCAGGAGGGAATGTCCCCATAGGAGACAATGGTAACAGAAGGATCTGGGGGACAGGGTAGGGTCTCCTTGCCCACATGGAGGTCTCCTCCTCTCCTGCCCCACCGAGCTTCTAGCAGGCTGGAAGGATGTGAGCCAGTGCAGGAGAGGGAGGAGGACACAGGACTGGAGGCTGGCAGTGGGGGAAGGGATGGACCACCTATGTTGGCAGCACCTTGCAGTTAAATCAGTTCAAAGTTATCATGAAACCATAGGGTAGTATTTCAATCCTCTTTACTGAGGTCTTGAAAGTGCCAATACGAGCACCAGATAGTTCATGTAAGATAAACATGGATGGAGGACAAGACTTCTATGTTCTGTGCTCGATACAAAGCATCAGGTGAAGCCCTGCTCTAGCAGAACAGTATAGGAGCATTTCTACCAATTTCAGTGAGAGCCCTGCAGGCAGACAGCTTGCAGGGACAGGCTTGGGGAGTTTCAGGAAGCTTCAAAATAGAGTAAATAATAATAGGCAGAAATAAAAAAATAAATCAGAAATGGGTCACCTGCTCCGAAGGAATGGCTCTCATATTTCCTTGAAAAAAAAAAACCAAGAAAACACACTGAGTTATTTACATTCCACTTAACTCACTGAAAAACCGAAACAAACAAAAGTATGATATTAAGTAACTTTCGCTTTTTCAATAAAACAAAGCTATTTTATATCATGTTATTCAATGGATGAATTAAAATATTTAATAGATTGCTTATACAAGCCTATACATGTAGGATACATATATTCCCTCAAACACTACAACAAGTTAAAGCAACCATGATTTCTGTGGATAAGGCAGTGTGGAGATGCAAGGCAAGCAATGGACTGGGGATCCCACATCGCCCCAAGTCGGTGGAGAGCTGTTTGCAGGACTGGGATGCACACACAGAGGCAGTCGTGGCTGCAGCACACCTGCCTGCCTGCTCTGGGACAGCTCTGGGGTAGTGGGGTATGAGCTGCCTGCCTGAGTGCTCGCCTTCTGTCTCGGGAGGGTTTCTCAGTCTCTGTGCTGCCAGGTTGCTGCGGGAGGTGCTTGAGGATGAGGCTTCATGTTACAGCTTGAGCCGAATTAACAGCTGCCAACATCAAAAAGAAGTCCTGCTGCAAGCAATGAATTCTGCCCTTCGCTTGGTGCTGTCTGTGGTGTCTTCTAATACCCACGCAAAGCAGTTCGGCTCATGGGATGGACAGAAGCCCACGGGAAAGAAAACAAGCAATTTTTTTCAGGTTGGGTTACTGTGCTGTCAGCTCCCACAAATGCGGGTGGAAGAAGATGGTGAGGGGACAGCAGGACCTCCCCATTCCAATGGTGGCAAGTTGCTGGTTCAGCTTCACTGTAAGGTGGGAGTGCACCCATGGCTGGCTCGTTTGAAGTGATCTGTTTCAGTTGTGGCAATAGGAACTGCAGTTATGCGTCGAGTGACTCTGTCAGCGTGCCTGGAGAATGGCTCTGCCGCTACACACCTGCCAGCAGAGTGATGGGACACCCGGACAAGGCAGAGGATAAAAATCCTCATCTCACCCCTTGTTCAAACACTCTCACCTATCCCTGCACAGCTGACTTCACAGGACAACTCTTTAACCGTGACTTTCTCATGCTGGGCCGCTCCTCTACTGCACTGCTGCACTACCTTGACTCTGCTATGATGGAGACACCAGACACTGCTGAAGCAAAGCAGTCACTCCAGAAGCCCTGCAGGAGCAGTGCATGCTGCTGCTTCAAGAGCCATGCAAACCAGTGAGGCTCTTCTGCTGCTATTGCACACCCAGTAACAGAGCAGTAACGGCTGACAGTAATAAACCCTGCCTGTTTCTATTAAACCATGTTGCAAGATAAGGAGACTCGTGATTGATTGACTTATTCTACCTTCCATGAGCCGGTAGCTGAGTCCTCATGCCTCTCCCTACTAGGAGGACACAAACCAAGCTCACTCTGCAATGCCAGTGACTTATTTTTTCTCTGATAAATTTACAAGATATTAATCACCATTATTTTTAGCTTCATACCCTTGTGCATATTTGAAAGAGACTTGTTCACTTACCTTCCTGGCTGCTGGGAAAGGGTTTCGTGTTCAGGGAGGTGGTGTGGCCATCCGCTCCATGCTCAGTGTCCTCTGCCTGCCTGTGGCTTGTGGGTCTTTGAAAACAAAACAGAAGTGACAGAAGGGAAGGGAGCAATGACTGCAGAGCTGGGGAGGTATTGCATAGCAGAGCAAAGCTGTTTTGTTTGCTTTCTATCTTTTTAAGTATACAGCAGCCCATGTAATTTCCTGGCTACAAACTGTAGCCCTTTCTATCAGATGCCAGGTTAGTTGACTAGGTTTGTTGACTAGGTTTGTTGACTGAGCATCACTATGATCACTCATTTGGCCATGCAGTCACTCCAGCACTGTCCTGTCATTCAGAGGTGAGCTGTAAAGCTGGTGTTTTTTGGAGCAATTACAGTTTTGTTAAGCAAGACAGGCTGGGGATGTGCACTGCACATAGCAGGCACCAGGCACTGTTGGCAGCCCTGCCTGGAGGAAGCTGGGTGAATGCCAGGGTGGGAGGATGTCAGACCAAAAAGGCAGCACCAATTTTCTGCAATTTTTACAGTTAAACGCTGTTCCCTCACCACTCCATCACTGAAATCCAAGTTGTGAGGGAGCTGCAGGAAAAAAAGCACGAACTACGTGTTATGGAAAATGCAGATGGATTTTTTTTTTTTTTAAATTTTGGTTTTGCTAGTTTTGGTTTCTTCACTCATCTTTAATCTCTGCTTACATAGGCATGTGGAAAGGCAATCCATTCCCAGTGCAGTGTAACTGGAAATCTGGAGGCCACGTTGTGTCACTTTGGCTGGCTGGCTCGCTGCTTGTCCTGCCATACACAAACTGCCAAGTGCTCAGTGAAGTCCAAGGGAGCATTGCCTTCACCAAGAATGAGTGGAATAGAGAAAATAAACTAAACGTCCAATGCCAGGCCATCTGGGAACTCCTGTGGGAGGATTCTTCTCATTTGGGTGGCTTTTCCTCCTCTGTGGATGTAGTCACGTTTGACTCAAGTAGTGTTTTACCCAAGGGTGGCTTTCAGGTATGACAGCAGTGTAGGTGTGAGAATGAAAATGTGAACGCTTTTGTGCAGCACCCAATTTCTTAACTGCCACAGTGTGAAACCTGGCTCAGCTTTGATAATACAAATAATACATTCCAAGCATAAAAAGCCCTTTATTACTGATGAGAATATAAATAATTAAAGGGAAAGCTCAGATTTTTCCTCTGCCTTTGTCTTCACACTACCAGTCAGGCATCAGCTATGAGAGCAGCTGGGCATATGTACAGCAACTAAAAGCAACTCTCCTCATCAGCTTTCTCGAGACATTTTTAAGCTGCAGTAATGCAACTCTCCCATCACACTAAGCTTTATTGGTTCAGTAAAAGAAACTAAGAAACTTCATTGGAGACCAGATTATGCTGCTTGCAAAAGCAGGGGGGTTCTTCTGCTCTTCGACCCCATTATCTCCTCCGTAGTGTCTTGATCAGCTTTCTTACACATGGCCTCGGATTCTGCCGAGACCCGCAAATTGCTTTTTTGGCTGCCAAATTGCCATAACCTTTCTATTTATATATTTTAAAAGAGGCTTAAACCCCTCCATCCTCTTTGGATGTGTCTTTAAAACTGACCAGTTCTGGGAGGATTTCATGTATATCCGAAGGCTTAGAAGAAGATGTTACCTCTACCGAGCTTCTAGTTTTACAGTCAACAGACATGAAAAGCCCAGCGGGGATAAAAGGAACTTAACCAGTTCTGTCTAATGCATATAAATCTACCTAAGAGCTCAAGGCATTGGAAGTATTCAATGCACTACACTTATCTGAGTCTAAAATAGAGAAATGGGTCTTCAGCCCACATGCCACATGTCCCATTTTGATGCCAAGTTAATATGAATTAATAGACTGAGATGAATAAACAAGGTCAGTCTGGGCTGGGCCAAGTTGAATCAATGCAAAATAATTGTCAGTATTTTCTGTCAGCAATGCTGGTTTATCTTGGCTCGTGATTCGCGGTGCTATAGATTATAAAATGTTTTCAGTGGAACAGTTGGCAGACATTTTATTGATTTTTCTTTGTTTTGTGAATGCTGGAAAAATTTCCATTAAATATACACGCCATTCATGTGATGAAGCCAAATTGCTTTTTCAAACTTTTCTTTCTTCAAGTGTGCTAATGCGTTAATACATTAGCAATCTAATTTAATCAAGAGGACCTTTGTCTGGAATCAAGAGGCCCTAAGAGCACACCTCGATGCGAGTACTTGTGGGCTAAGAAGAGTTAATTTTGTACTTTCAAGGTGCTGTATGCACACTGGCCAATTAATTGCCCCTCTGAATTTGGTAATATATTATCTCAGTTTTACAGATGTAGAAATTGAGAATGCGACTTCACACAAAACCATATATATCTGCCTGCTGCTGTGTTTTCAATGCACATGGAGCTCCTGGGCTGAGCAGTGGCAGAGAATGAGAAGGAAGGCTGCAGAAACTGGGCAGGAATAGCACTGCTGAGCTGCTGAATCCCACTTCTGACATGAATTCCCTACACCACATCCCTGCATCATGCCTCTTCACAGAGTTACTTTGGAACTGAAAATTGTCAGGGCAGATAGAGCAGCTTGTAGGATTACATCTGGACCTGTCAGACTGTATTTCTCAGCCTACATTCCTGCTATTTTAAGAACTAGGTTTGCTTCCTGGTCAAAGGGGCTTTTGGAAAAGATAATTGATGGTGGAAGAACAAACAGAAATGCCATAGCTGTGATGAATGCTTATTTTAATTTCATGAAACACTGAAGTAAGAGCAAGAAATCCATTTAGTGTCGTTTTCTATGTGGCACACAAAAGGGGATGTTGTGGGATAACTCTAATTCTCTCTCTCCATGGTGATTTTATAACCAACATATGTAGATATGAAAGACGTTCTTAACACTTCCTGAGGTTCTATCAGTGATGCTACAGATTCAAAATATACAAAAATGCATCTGAGCTTAAAGAAGTAGAAATAAGTATATTTTTAAGTACATAAGCCACAAGGAAGTTTTATGATGAAAATCACTGTGATGATATTCATTTTTACCTTCTATCCCAATCACTCGCATTAAAATAATAGATAGCCTAATTAAAATAGTTCTGGTCTGGGGGATGGGGACAAGGTAGATGGATAATAAGCTAAAAAACCTTCCAACACATCTTCACACACATCCTGACACTGCCAACATCTGCAAGGTACTTAAACCCACAATGCATTATGGTAAGGCAACAGAATGACACACTGACGGGGTGGAAACCCACACTGCAGCTGCCAAGGCCAACAGCAGAGGAGTGAGTGCAGCCATAGCTCTGTGCTGACTCTTATGTGCCAAACTCTGGCATGGTCGCAGGCACTCACGAGTTGACTCATCCAGAAACAAGCTGTCCCACGGGCAGTGGATCAGTTCCTTTTCGCTGCTGAAAGAATCAGCATGCTATCGTGGTCTTCTGAACAACAGCATACAAAATAGTTTCCTCAATTACAGGCTTTTGCTGCAGAGTGATGATGATCAAAATGTTTTCATAAATAGATAACGATTAATGAGAGGGCAAGAACTGCTGGGCTGTAACATAGCTGACACTTGGAAAGAGAAAATGGCAATGGCAATGGCAAATGTAAGACAGAGGTGAGAGCTTTTGTCTTGTAAAATTATTCACTGGACCGCGCATTGTTGGTGATATTTAACTGTCCTGTTTATGTTAGAGTAAAAGAAATCACACAGCAAATGAAATGCTGCTCTCTGGAGTGTTGTCCTGAAATCTTTAGTGCTCATAACTTTGCATGTGTGTGTATGGTTCAAAAAGTTGACTACACCTCTCCACTAGCAGGAACAGTACTGCTACTTTCATAAAATACCATGGAGTTTAATCAAGAACAAGTTCTCAAAGAAATAAACCCTTGAGATTGTTTTATGAATAATTATTTTGTTTCCAGCCTTTTCCATCCCTCTTCTGTCCCTGTCTCCACTCCAGACTATGGCTTTCCTGGTTAGGCCACGGAGATGATGACGTGAAGAGTTAATTGAAGTGATTTTTCAATCATGCAGCCTGAAAACTGGGCTCCAGTTACACATTTGTAGATGTAAGGCTCCCTGAAGGGCATCAATAACCAGGTTTATTAAGCAAGTGGAACATAAATGTCTTCTGCTAGTCTTCACAGGGCCCTTGCCCAGGACTTTTGCCTAGGTCTAAGTCATGAGATATGTCCCAGCTCTCCCAAAACAAAGGTTCTGTCAAAGCTGACATGAAAGAAAGAAGTCCGAGTATGTGCTGGAGATGAGCTTCCAGAAACTTGAGTGAAATGCAGGTTTGGGACAGTATCTGGGTCTGACAGGAGTGGTAATGTTAGAAATGCAGTAATGTAGTGTCTCCATAGTTTTGGTGTGACTAGCTGGTACAGAGATCTAAAGCCAAGGCAGATAACAAAAGATTATGAGAGAAGAAAGAGCAGTGACTGAGTACTCTTGCTGAACAACTGCAAAGTCCTGTTGTGATGTCTTACAGGAATTTGGGGAACCACTGCTACCCAGAAGAAGCCCCTTAGAAAACTGGAAATCTCTAGTAATGCTAGAGTATCTTGGACAGAGAGACAAAACATTGCAACAACTGCAGAACTGAGAACGGCCCTATTTATGCAGGCTCATAACGCCGAAAACTTCCTTTCTTCATAGAGATTTCTTCACATGAAGAAGTCTGATGCAGACTTGGCAGCAGACACATTATAGAAAACAAACTCTGTGAAACTGGAGGCAAACCAAGCCACAGTGCTTGTAACCATCTGTGGCTTTTCTTAAGCACAGGGAAGAAATTGCTGGAGTTACCCGTGCCTCAGCAGATGACCTTCCCAGCTGGCTGGTGTTGTCACAGGGAGTGCCTTTAAAACCTAAATTCATATTGGCAGGCTTCAGGCAGCTGTGGCCAGCCAGAGGAACTGTGAGAAATTTTCTTCCACAGCTCTGCAAGTGGCCACCAAAAACTCCGGCCTCTCCCCGGGGAGGTCAGCTGCACCACCAGGCATCCACAGGCATCGTGGCATGGGTGGGAGCCTCCTTTATCCTCTCCAACCCTGCAAGAGGCAACCAAAAGCCTTGGGAAATCCCAGCAGTTTGTGCAGCTCCGGTGATTGCAAGGAACCACTCGTGAGGCTCAGCAACTTACGGTGACCCACCTGGGTAAGTGCAGGCCAATGTGGTCAAGCCGGGGAGCCCAGGAGTGGGAGTAAAGTTGAAGTCTGCAATCTTTCTCCCAAGATGCCTGACAAAGGCAGATGTGGGACTGCCAGAGACGTGTGAGTCATAGCAACCTCTGAGAGGGAAAAGGTGAGCTGAAGGGAGGATAGCATGTTTATACCTTGGGATCAGAGGCGTGTTGGGATTAGTCTCTGCTCTAGTGTGCTGTTAAAAGAGCTCCTTTATTGGAGCACTTGGAAAGTCCTCCACAGTCAATGTAGTTTCCATCATGGGGACTGTCTTTATTATTTGCCTGTATCAATATGGCGCTATGTTCATCCCAAAAGTTAAGATGGAATAATTGTGCACTCTATTTTTAAAGGCAGGATCAATCTCCAAACCCATGAGATAGCTCTGAAAGCTTTAGACAGCATCCTGTATCCTAAAAGTTTTAGGTTATGTACAAAATAAATACTTTAGTGGTAAGCAGCTGGTAAAATGGGTATAGCAATGTAATACTGAAAAAGCTCAATCTCCCCATGTGTGTCCCATGACAGAAGACAAGGTAATACACAGATTTCCAGAAGAGAATGAAATGTGTATTTTGCCCACAAGAAGAATGTTCAGCTTATGTACAGTTATGTACAAATGGTTAGGATGAATTCAGTGTGGAAGTTCAATGTTGTTCTCACATTAGATTTACTAAAAACATTCCTACATACAGTAAACATAGACAATAAAAATTAGTCTATATACTATACATCTATATAATCACTGGGAAAAAAAATAATTGTTTTTTTCTTCTCTGTCAAGAATGCATGAAGAAAAAGAAGAGAAATAAATGCTTTTTGAATCTTTGCAGAAGAGCTATTTCATTCTAATTTTCATCCCTTGCAGGGGGGTGTGCAGGTTCACTAGCAACAAAAGCATTGGAAAAAAACCCCAGTCATCAGAACTGTTGTTTCTCTCATAATAGGTAAGTTCAAAGTTGCAATCAACTTCAGAAGAAGGGCATTCTCAAAAGATCATCCCAGGGATTTTGATCACAGGCTAGTGATGTGCTTACAGAAATCTCTAAAGACCATGCCAGGTTTTTAAAAGTTCTGTTTAACGCCTGTAACCATTAATTTGCTGCATTTCCATTGCTGTATTTCTCTTTACTCCACATTCAACGAAGAAAGCTGCATTTGCCCAAATGATTTAATTTGAAAATGGTGATGCTAGTGCGTGTTAAATGTTGTCTGTGTTTCTGGAGATTTCTTTGTGTCCATGCTGTGTCCTTTGGGCTTCCAGGTTTTTCTTAAGTTACTGCTTACTCTTAATGTTTCATTGTGCTTACAGCTGAAGACAACTGCACTTGTCAGGAAAGCTCAGAATATCAAACATACATTTCAAAACTATTTTAGTTGACTGTTTCCCTCCCCCAGCCCCCACCCTTCCATTTTCTGTTGTGGAAATGCAGAAATTTCCTTGGCCTTATGAAGTATCTTTGATGTTGCCCATGTGCCCTTCCCTGCACCACTCACCTGTGGGAACAGCTCTGAGTTGGTAGTCTGATGGCAGGGACCAGAGCAGGTGGCTTGGACCCTCCTCCCTGCTCTGAAGATTGATCAAAACCTTCACAAAATGGGTCTTCTTCATCTGACTGCCCCAGAAGTTCTGTTAAGATAAACCAAGATATGGTGTCAACCTTACTTAAGTTAAAAGTACCAACCAAATTGCCTTAGATGTCAATAAGGACAAGGGTGTCCTCTCTTGTAAAGGATCGAATTGAATGGAAAACCATATGCTTACACAGCTCTCACCCTTGACTTTTCCCCTTGAAAAGGAGGCTGGGTAGCTAATTACCATCAACAATAACATATCCGAGAGTTTTTGAAAGGCAGGGAGTGAGTGAGTGTGTATTGGCTCTAGTCAGCAAGGAGGAAATGCTTTCTCTAAATTGTCAGCTACAGAAGGTACAGCTGGCTGCCAAAGGCTGCTGCATGTGAGTATTTCCTTGTTGCCATATGGATCAAAATCTTATCAACTGGACTAGCCCTCCAAAGGGTATGTGTAATTCATTTCTTTAGAAATAAAGACTTCCCTCAGCTTTGTTTTAAAACATTTTGGTTCACAATCAAGACCTGAAGCCCACTAGGTGAATCAGGGGCCTCCAATTCAAAAGTTCCAGTCTGAGCCCTTTGGGGAGGAGAATTGTTTGAAAATACTTGAACCACTTAAAAAGATAGAGGAGGAATTGCATATTCTTGCTGTGAGACTTAAAATAAATAAATAAAAAAAAATAAATCAAACAGCAGGCTAGTAGAGTTTGGATAAAGGAGAAAAAAATCCTGTTACAGATAAAGACTTTAAAAGATTTTTCTCAGAATCGTAAGACCCTTTTGCATTTCTCTCCTCTTCTAATCCTGTTTTTCTCCCCTTGTTCTCTGCCTTCTTGGATCCTGTATAAGCTTATCTACATGATACCCATAGCAATACCATGGGTAGGGGAAAGAATATAACACTCTTGTGAGCGTTGCCATGCTACTGGCCTACATTTTTTCTGGAGACACAGAAAAATCACTGGCTTAGGAGAGCAAATCTACTTGTAAGCGTTTCTGAATCTCCCAGTCCTAAATATCCAATGGTGTAAGATTGCTGTTGGCTGTTTCTACTCTTCATGATACCCAAATGCTACAATAAATAAAGGTGCTAAACTGGCACTGGTGCAATATGTCCTCCATCTTGAATTAAAAAAAATCCAAAGAGGAAAAAAAGGAGAGGAGAAAACAGGTGTACGACCAATGCTTTATGTCTAAGAAACTCAACTACGGGGCAAGCAAAGGAGGTTTCTCTGGAGACCTCTTCTTGTGGAATGAAAAGCCAAGAGAAGGAAGGAAACAATATGCACGACTTAAAAAGCTTCAGGAGAAACTGCTTTTGACGTGCATGAAGAACTCTGGGGAAGGGCTTAAACAAAAATCTTATTGATAGGGGAAAAAAAAAATTAGGCAAAAACCCACTGCATCTCTTGTGGCACAAGCTTTGACAACCTCTGCTCGGGAACACAGTTCTCGCTGCCCTGCTTCCACATGGAACTAAGTCTCTGGTCCTGAAGAGCCTCCCTCTTCAGTCGGCCTTAGCTTTTTAAGGAGCAAAATGTTAAACCTTTTAATTTTCTAAATACCAAAACTCAGATGAACAGTTTGAGTCAAAGTGGTATAATTACCTTTTCTCTTTTTTTTTTTTTTCCTTTTTCCACCTACTCAGTAACATCTAAGGTCTACATAACTTACCCCCTTAACATTACAAACTTCCATCAATTTATGATGTCCTCAACTTCTCCTAAGCCATCACTCCTGAGGCTGACCTAATTCCAAGGAGTGCGGGAATTTCAGAACATAAACCCCTGTGAAATGTTGATAGAGTGTATTGATAAAAGAAACAAATCAGAATTGGGTCAAGTTTGTCTGGATCACTTTTCATCATACTATTAATTTGTATTTTCTTGTACCTGTTGAGAACAAGAGTTGAGTAAATCACAGCCCTCTCACACCAATCACTTCAGTGTAACTCATGCACGTGCTCTAGGGGGTACTTAGAAGTTTTTTAACACCAAGTGGGCTACAATTTGGATGTATACAAGTCCTTATGTGGCATATTTCTAATATATGAATGCTATGAGCAATTCATTACACCATGGCCAGTGACTTGGATTTTGCACTGTGGATGTAGCACAGGTACATCGTATTAAATAATGCTACTGGATCCATAGGAACCTCCTGAAAAACAGAGCAGTCTGTCGTATGCAAGCATACTTGTAGCCAAATCTGGAAGAAGAGGGGGTTTCTTACTCACAGGAGTACAAAGAAATTTCTTTTCACTTTTTGTATCTAAAATAAATATCTGATGCTCTGAGCATTGAACCTATTCTAGTCTGGGTATGCAGCTGCAGTGTTGAACATTAGATAGGATCAGGTGCCAGGAGTGGTGCAAAGCCACAAAAACATCAGATATGAGCTCTAGAGTAAAGAAATAAATATTTTTGTTGTGGGACATGGAGTCTGTTCCCTGTGAGAAATGCTAAAGCAGGAAAAACAAATGCGCAAGGAACACTGTTTAAACAACACAGCCCTTCCCAAACTGGAGGCAACATATCCCACATTTAATTAAAAAGGGAAGGATTTTGGCAACAATGCCATAGAGCCAGGAGAGGGTGGTGGTCCTCACATCTAGATGAGGGCTCTGGCTTGGTACTTAGTAGAGGCTTGACTTCGTGCTAGCACTGGAGGGATCACAAATTTCACCTAAGATTTTGTATTCAGGCATTCTGGGACCTTCCTTCGGCTTATTGAACAATAAACTCTTGTTGTTTTAAATTCTAACTTAGCATTTGCTTAACATGTTTGTTAGGATCTGGGGACGTGAATTTGAATTTTAAAAACTTGAGGGTTGGTACCACGGCTAATGCTGTTGTTTCATCATTAAATTAATTTATCAGATGCAATAATATGAATTTTTTTGTGCTAAAAATCTTCACCAAAATCCTCTTTGTCGTGATCAACATTAGGATAATATTCTGTACACACAACCATACGATGCACATTCTGCATTTTCAAAATTTGCTGGTAATTGCTATTGCTACATCTGACGTCTGTCTGAGAGAGCCAAATATGTGTCTTTACAAGCCCACTAAAAGTTTTCCTAAGCTTTAATGAGTAGGATGCTCTCCAAGCAACACACACAGGTGATGAGATATCACACCTTCCCTGCTCATACATCTGTCGTTATTTAGCTGTGCCTATTCTCTTTTGAATCTGTGACTGCAAATCGGAAGCTGCTTCCATTCTCCAGAATCCTTCGCTGGCCTCTCAGGAATAAAAACACACTTTAAAACGTGCAAATCCGCAGTAAAATGAAAATCTTCTTTTAATACTGTTGGCAAAATTGACAGCTCTACTTAACAGAAGCCATTAAATTATTTACAAAGTAGCAGCTGCTCCTGTAGCAGCCTTTTTTGGGCATGAAAAATAAACTAGTTGATAAGTGAGAGATAAACCATTTGACTTCTTCTTTGTGCGCCTGGCATGGTATGCAGAGCCAATTCTGTACAATCTGATGTTTACAGAGCAATCCTTTATGTACGACCTCCTTAGGCAACAGGGACACAAGAAGCCTTTAAAACGCTGAAGCAAGCATTTAATCAGAACTCTTCATGCTGATCTTTGAAAAATTCAATAAGTTCAAAAAATGTGACTCCTTCTGAAGATAAAATACCAGGTTTTTTTGCTTCAGGAGTTGCAAATATATCCCAATGAACTCCCAGTGAACCACACAGACTTCACTGCTGTTTTACCAAAAATGAAGAGGTAAACAGTGGCATTTTTCTGAGAGAAACAAATCAGTGGTTTGGAGAAATGCAAATGGTTAAGCAAAATGAGTGCTGTAAAACAGTAGAGTTTAATAACAATCACACTTTTTTTTTTTTTAGGAATTTAAATAAATCAATTATTTACTTGAATAGCTAATTCTATGTGAATAAGTTCACATCTCCTATTATGCATTAACTTTTTTTTTTTTTTTTAATTTAAGTGTTTATTTTTACCTGTTGAAAGTAAGCTTTCATGATTTTGTGAGGTTTTGGGGATTTTTTAAGGCAAGTAACTGCTGCAGGAGGCATGAGACCAAGCCTGATTTCACACATTATCAAGTTGTTCTACCTTAACTCTACCCCAGGTTTCCTCAAACAACATGAAGCTACTTCTGAAGCCACTGGGTAAAATCCTTTTGGTATCAAAACCACTGGAAACTTCCATTACTGACATGAGTGTGGTCAGGCCTCTTTTTCTGGCCACAATTGTTCTCCTGAAAACCTCTTTCTAAACAAACATATTCTAATAAAATTCTTTATTTTCAACAAATCCTTTAGTTTCAGCAAATTTCTGCAGGGAAACCACAGAGCTTTGTTTGTGAGTGCAGAAACATGTAACTCCAAACTTCTTTACTTCTTCTGGGCTAGTTTTCCATGGATTCTTATTTTTGGATTATTTCTGTGTTGTTTTGCTAATTCCCAAGGCTGACATGTTTGCATCTGACATGCACAAATTGCTGAAATATTGTTTTATGGTACTTTTAAAACTCATTGAGAACAGCTGCTAGTGCTTAGAGAGCTTGAATTGGTGCATTAAATCTGAATATCTTCCATTTCTGTTGTAATTTAACAATATGATATCAGAAAAGATAAGGCACTTTCATCACTACTAATAGAATCAACCCTTAATAGTAGCATAACATGTCGTTATTTTGCTAGTTGGATGTTAGGGGTTTATCAGAGAGAGATATTAGACGCAGCAAAACTGTTTTGGTGCGTTTTCCAGGAAATGTAAGACTTAGTATAAACTTATGTGCTAAAACTAAAGAAGTAGCTAACATTTATAAACAATTCCTTTTTATTTTGTAGCGTAGACAGTTACACTTCACTTAGCAGTCTTCTGCAGCTTGCCATGAAAACTGGCTTTAAAACTTTCTGCAAATGCAAATGCTAAGTCTTTACTAGCTCTGGCTGAGATTTCAATCTTAACTACTCATTTGCTCAGCTAGAATCATACACAAAATTAAGCTAACCACTATACAGTTCATTTTATATCTCCCTGGAGCCTAAGTAATCAGGTTCCTTAGGAACTCCCCTAGCAGTGCCAATATTAATTAATTAAAAAAAAAAAAAGAAAGAGGTGTGTCTTACAGGGTGATCCAGATGTGGTAGTACCAAGCCGTGGTGAGTTGCCAGCTGAAAGAGACTGAATAACCAAGGATTTGCTTCAATTCCAGGCTCTCTCACTTCAAAGTCTTGACTAGTGTCTCAGCAATAGAGATCCTGCACCTCTAGATTTCATCAGGTTTCCCGACCCGTGTGAAGTTTGCCTGGCAATCCTGGCAGTGGGCGAGTGGTTCTCCCTCTCCCTGTGGACGCACGTTACCCAGCTGGAGTGCCAAGATGAGCAACCTAAGGCTGCTATTACTCAGTAATTATAGCAGGCACAGGAGGGAGGGCATTCCTGGTGACTAGGCAATTTCTTTGTTTGGTAAGTGATGCTTTAGACTAGGTCTTTATTTTCCTTTTTTTTTTTTCCCCCTTCTAGAAATAGCTGTTCCGAAGGAAAGCTGGGCAAAAGCTACGGAGACATTCCGATTGTCTGGGGGGGAGAGCTGCAGCGTGGAAATGTGGGCGCGTGCTCCAGAGCATCTTGGCAAAAGCATTCAGGGGAAGATCTCATTATTCATAAGCGATGCTCTAGAGACTCCACATAGGCAAAAAGTGCCTCTGGCATTGCAAGCCCCAACCCACAATGGGCAAAGCAGGCGCTGCCGAACTTGCGTGTTCCTTCAACTGCTCTCTGTGACGCCTGTGTGTGGGGCACACCCTCTGCTTGGCACTTCCAGCTCGAGGACCCAGCTTCTCTACTCCTGGCTTCTGCCCCTCAGGCATCCAGAGCAGGGAGAAGTGCTGGCCAGACCAGAGGCAGGTAGGCTTGAGGGAGAAGAAAAACCATTTCAAGGGGTTAATTGAAAGAGAAATGCATCTGCAAACACAGGATGCAGAATGGAAGCCTGGAAATGAATGCTGCCAGCTGGAAGCTGGCCAAACTGATAAAGCAGAAAAGAAATTGAGGGTTAAATGTTTTGGATGCTGAAGGCTTGGAGTTCAAAGAGGAGTTCAAGGAAACTCCCAGACACCAAGTCCATACAAAGAGGCTCTAGGCAAACACAAGCCTTCTGCAGGACAGCTTTATCCCAAACAGAGTTTCCAAAAGGCAAGGGTTCAAATGAATGGTTAAGGGATATCTTTTAGCATCTGGGAGCTCTTTTACATGCAAAAATGATGCCCACAGGTGAGCTATGGCTGAGGGGCAGAAAGAGTTGCTTTCCACGGGGAAGTAGATGAGAAGTGCATCTGCCCATGTTGGGTTGGAAGAACAATGTCTAAGTGTGGATGTATTTTCACTGCTTGGTAGAAAAGGCAGAAAGGAGCTGGTCCTCCAGGCCAGGAGGTGAGGGAAACCAGGGCAAGGCTGGGGGTAATCACCTTCCTCAGAGCACCAGCTCCTGTCCATATCAGGAGTGGAATACTGTACCTAATGGAAACCCATTTTTCACCACGTATATAAGGACTGAAGGATTGAAACTAGAAATTGAAACTAGAAAACACCTTGTATTTTTCCCCCCCTTTTCCAAAGAAAATCTCTGTTTAGGGTCTGAATGGCCTACCATTTTCTACGTGGAGGATTGGGAGCAGGAAAGCTGCCTTCTTTCACTGAACTGGGAAGCTGGACTCCAAACAGAGGATGGGAAAACTGGTGATATGTTTTTCTGATATAACACTCTCTTGCCAGACCCTTCTATGGTGGTTTTGGGACAAGGATCTTGCATTTCCAGCACTGTCCCTCCACTATGTAACAAGACCACCTTGGTCTTCGGTCAGCCTTTTTCTTTAATCAGGTCCTAGAGCAGAAATTTTACTTAGAGGTAGGAAAGCCTCTAGTCACACTATCCACACTTTTTGAGCAGGTGTATAACTTCACCATAGCACTGGAGCAAGGCTAGAGTTCAAGAGTTAGGTAATTGTATCTCTCTCAAAAAGGAATTGCCTCAGACCAGTTAATTTGTCAAGATAACGAATTGCAGCAATTCTCCTAATTTGGAGCTGCGCCACTAACACTGATCTGAACTGTATTTAAACTCTTGATGACACAGACTGAAAAAGATATTGCAATACTGGAGGTACAGGTTCCTAAAGCAAAACTGCATGTACAGCTGGAGTCGAGAGGCAGCAAGGGCATGCGAGTACACATCCTGCATATCCCTTAGATATGAAGAAATTCCCCAGGGCACCGACTCTGGTGCCTGGGCAGGCAGAGTTCATCTTGTATTTTTTGGGAGTGATAGAGGTCCAAAAAAGGATAATGTAGTACCCATCAAGTCTCAGTTTCTGCAAGGTGAGATAATACGAGCAGAATTTTTACCTCCCCCCTTCCAAATAAAGAAACGTACTCCAAAAATACTGATTTGAAGTTACTGAAAGTTTTCCAGTAGCTGCAATAAAAACCCCTCTGTGGGCATGATGCTGGGATTCCCATGGTGTTGTATTCTCCCAAACTACAGGTTGCTGCCACATTTTTCTTTTCTGGGCAGCAGCAGACACGAGCAAGTTTGTAGGAGAGGAAAAGCATAAGAAAGCTTCACTGAAAATGCAGGCTTTGCTCGATGACTGTCCCCTGTTTCTGATGGAAGTTAAGTAGATAGATAGCATCAGGTAAAATGAAATGATGTATGTTCTTGTGCCAGACCTTCTCCTCTGGCTGCCAGGCGTTCCTTCCTTCACAGGAGAGACATGAACCACAATAAATCCTGTGCATTGACTCAGGGGAACTGAAAACAGTCTCTGACTCTTGCCTTGCATTGGCACACCCTCTCCAGGAAAACAATGGACTGAAAACAAAGTTGGTTTTTGTTGACTGTGAGACTATGTCAGTGCCTTAAAAAGTGCTAACATAAGAAATTAGACAGACAGATTATTTCAGAATATTTCTGCTGAATGGTCTACTTAGGAATGAAATTGCTTTCTTTCTTATGTTATTCAGAATAGTCATTCTCTACCTTTAAATCCACTTAATTTAGAAGAGCGAAGTGGCTTTTATTTTGGAACAAGTGCATCCACAGGCAGAGTTCTTTCCAAATAGTTAATCTGGTCATTGGCAAATGTAAACAATTTATGTAAACATAAATTGATGAGGATGGTAAAGAACTCATGAAGGTATGGCCTGGGACTTACTCAATTTGCAAGCACTTACTTAGACCTATCTTCCTCAGGGCTAATATGGTGATCAACAGAGCTTACAGAGAGCTAGGTTCAATTTAAACAACATGTTTGAAAAAGAAATAAGCTTTTGAAAACTGTCTCTTCTTGCTGCCCCATCAAGTTCCAAGTCTATTTTGCTTGGGTTGATCCTCACTTTTAAATACCAGTCAGGTGGTAATCTAGGATTCAGTAGATCTCAGAACTGTTGATTGCCCACAAGGTCGGGTTTAAGGCTGGGCAAGGGCTGGAGATGAAGCGCGTGCAGCCTCTTCTAGAGCAAGTGAGTGACTAGTAAAGAGTAACTTTACAGTGCCTGCAGCTTGGCTTTGGCTAAAGTAGAAATGAGAGGTGTAAATGTTAAGGGAGAAAACTATAGAAAGAACAGATCTTTGTGTGATGGACTGTCTTTGTTCAACATGTTGGGTGCTTATCTCTTTTTTTTCCCTGAGACTTTTCTGCTGCTGGAGTGCTCCTGGGAAAGAAAGGGCCATCTCAGACTGTAAATCTGGGCTGAGATTGCTCTGACTGTGTTTGCAGTGGCTTAGTGTGTGTCCACACAGCGTGGCAGCAGCAAGAGCTATGTGGGAGATGCAAAGTGACCTAGATCAGCACTCCTAATTCCTGCAGCTGTGCTAGTTGCTTCGTCCTGTGCAAGAGTGTTGTGAACCAAACACCAGTGGCGTTAGAGACTGACCTTGTTTTCTTGGAGAAACCTGTGTAAAAATGGATATAACAACACTCTTGACACTTACCTCACAGGATGTTGTGAAGCTTAATTAAATGTGTGCAAAAGCATTTTGAGATTCTTAGATGAAAGAAGTTTTTATAAATGCAAATTATAATAATTACAGCTAGTAACCACCATCAACTACTGAAACAATTAATTCAGGTTGCCACAGGCCATCACAACAACATGTGCAAAGAGGAATCAGCCATTTAATGACATATATGTTGCGTGAGAACTCAAAGCCTTAAAAATACTGTAAACAAAGAGGAAAAAAATAGACACTCAGGGCTTGCCTCTGAGGGTGCCGTTGGTAGAAGTTTCCTCGACTGCTTCCATCACCTCCATGTTTGCACTGTGACTTGTCCCCAAGGAGGACAGCCTGCCTTAGAGATTGCACTGGTGGGATCATTTTATATCCCTATGATTTTTACATTTAACATCACAAGAAAACCGTAAATGACTGCAAACAGCCTGGCTCACAAAACTTTGGATATACAAGAATATAACTCTGTTTTTTGGTTAATTCTCCCTTCACCCACTCGCCCCACACCCACTTCCCTCTGCTCAGGCATTCCCAGACCAGTCCACTTACAGCATCCCAGAACAGCCTTTTGCTACAGGGTATTATCCAGCTGACTTTCCAAGGCTGAAAACAAAAGAGAAGCAATCAAGATGTGTCTGGCCAAATACTTAAAGGCCCAGTGCACACATTTCGTTGACAACTGACTGAAATCTGAACCATTTTGCTCAGCCTTTCTTGTTGCTTCAAAACTGATTTGAGCTTAAATAGCTGAAACCTACAGGTGTTTAAATGCTCTCCCTTGTCAGCAGAAGAGCCTCATCAGACATGGTCTGAGGATGCAGTCAGACTGGAAGAGATATCCAAAGACCCCACAGGTGAATCCCAAAGAGCAGGCTAGCCCACCTGTGACCCTCAGGCTTATTTTGCTCACCTTTAAAGATGAAAATTCAGAAGAGTAGTAGTTATGAAGCACCCACCTTACCAAAGCAATTAGGCTAAATGCACTGCAGCTAGAAATTTAAGTAATGCACTGAATTTAATTTGAGAATTCATGGTCATAAGACTGAAACCTTTAACATTTAACCTAGCAGCAAATTAAATCAGCTTTCTGACCAAGTGAAAAATTTTATGCTATTGAAGTTTGAAAAGTGTGAAGCACACACATATTAAAAAGAGGGTTTTTCCTTTTTCTTTTAATGAAGAAAAACTTGGGACCACTTAGTTGCCTAATCCAAATAATGGAAAAATATGAATCCTATCTGTAAATAAAGCCCAAATTATAAACCAGCATTTTTTCCTAGCCTCTGCCAGACTAATGTGCTTGCAGTCAGTGGGTTTCATGGAAAAAAGATGTTATTCATGCTGGAAGGTTGTATAGACTAAACTCACTCTTATATCAATGAGCTTAATACTTACAGAGTTTGCCAGGAGCAAGCTTTCCATTTACAAAAACTGAAAACATTTACATGTTTTTTTCAGTCACTTTAAAAATACTGACTTTTTGTAGAGCCTTCTATGTTTTAAGAATGAGGATACTAAGTTGGTAATGTCCTGAGTCAGTTTTCATAAAATGAGGGTCAAGTCTCTATGGGGGCTGCATATGTGTGTGTGTGTGTGTGTGTGTGTCTGCATAGAAAATTAACAACACTGATGCAAAGTACAGAAAACATGCTACAAAGTTGGTACCAACACATTATTTCAAACCTACAAACCCTAAAACTTTATTGTGGGGTGAATATATGTGCAATCTGTGTGCTTGCACACACATATATGCGCACACATATGTACACACACACACTTTTGCATATCCTGTTGCTAAGCTCTCCTAATGACACACGGTGCTCTGCCCAGCGTCTCTTGGCTAAATCTTACAATATAAGACAAAACTTGGATGCTTTTTCTAAATGCACCTCAAGGCATTAGGACATAAAAGGAGTTGGGGTATGAGCACACCTAGTTTTAACTCTCTCCAGAGCACCCTGACCGACATTTTATAATTTACCAGAAAGGTGTGGCTAAAAAGGCACTGAAGCAGATACAGGGGCAGGTCCTCCCTGATGGATATTTGCATCCTGTCACTCACCTGCTCCAGAGCTTTGCTGCACAGACTTGCAGATAACCACCAGCGCATTCTGTGGTTTGGGTGCCCAAAGGCTTTCAAAGCTGATGTGACCCTATTGGCACCTGAAAACCCCAACTGATGGGTTGACACTTTCCTTCCCAGCCCTTTCCACTGGAAGAGACTGATTTAGAGGGAAAATGTATAGCTTTGGGGAGGGGACACACCATGCTTTGTATGCCCTGTTGGAAAGGGAAATGCAACCTCAGAGAGACAGTGGGTTTTTCATTCCCAGGCTGTTCCTTCCACTCCCTGGGAAGATCTTCATCTGACTGATATCCCTCAATTACAGACTGGCATGAATACCAGAGCGTTTTTTCTTTTTAAAACATCACAGAGGTAGTTTACACTATACACTGCCTTCTGCAAACACAAATACTTTCTCCCTACCTATTTAAATAAACTATGTCAGCTGGAGCGGCAGCTGTGGATACCACTTGGAAAGCTCAAACCCCTGGGGGGGGCTTTGGGCAGTTCTGGCATTGCTTCTGCTTCTGAAGGTAACCAGGAGGAAAGTCCATGGGAAGAGATGCAAAGAACTGACGCCTGATGCCAAGGACAAAAATTCACCATGGTTCCTGCTGGCGTCTCCTCACCACCCCATTTCATTGCCTTCCTTGCTCCTCTTCTCACTGAAGTAGACAACAAGAGTTTGGAGATAAGATTCTGTCTCAGACAGATGCTCACCTCTTCAGGGAAAAAAAAAAATTAGCAGAAGATAATTAATGTACATTGCATTCTGTGATATCTGTTTAATACAGCATTGCTTGTCAGTCACTCCTTTCATCACTTAAAGTGCATTTTGTATCCATGGAAAGCAATTAATGTTCAATAGGTAAAATTCGCCCTTACAAAGTTATCTTTTCACACTCCTGCATTGCTGTAGTGATCCTTTTCCTTCCTTACATGCTACCACCAGTCCTTCTCACACAGAAGTGCATCACCCAGAGATGTTTAATATCTATCTGGGTGTTACTGTGCCCTTGTAGTCCTTCCTTACAGCCTGATTGCTACTCTGCTCCCTTGCCTCTTCTCTGACTTCAAGGTGGAAAATCTTCCATACATTCTGTGGCACATTTTTGGACTGGTTTAGGCTGCAGTTGGAAACTCAGCCCATTGCATTGGACTACCTCTGTGAGGTTTTAAAAAGAAAAAACACTCTGGTATTCATGCCAGTCTGTAATTGAGGGATATCTGTCAGATGAATCCTGTCACCAGGATCCTTTCTGATCTGCAAAGAGCTGCTTGAAGCAATACTGTCTCTGTAAGAAGAGTGCTCAGTTTAAAGCAGGCTTACAGCTCTCTGCCGCTTTCAGATCTATTTGACTAATGATTTTGCTTCAAAATCAACAAAATTACCTTTGGGTTCAACTAACTGTGGCAGACAGTGCCACATGAGCAGCTTCTGCCTGGCCCTGGAGCCTCTTCTTACACCTACCCTGGGGCCCCAGTGGATCAGGAGGGGTACAACCAACCACAGTGGCCAGTGCTGTTTTTTTTTTTAAACTGCTAACCTGGGTGGCTTTTCATCTGCTCCCCTTGTACTACAAACAAGAAGAAGAAGAAGAAGAAGAAGAAGAAGAAGAAGAAGAAGAGGAAGAAGAAGAACCTGATCTGAAACCACATGTAAAAATAAGGAGCTCTTCAATTTATATTTCTGAAGTCAAAACTGATGTGTGGGACAGCAGGAACTTTCAAGCCCCCCAACATAAAGATTTAATCACTGCTATTTAAAACAGTACAAAGCAAAAGTGAGTTAGGATGCCAGTAAACTAAAGTAGAGGAGATAGCTTTCTAGACAAGCTGGGTGACATAAGGAGTGGGACAGCATCAGCGTGGCAACTCTTAATATGAAAATGGTCAAGGATTACTTCACAATCTTGCAACAGCATATGGCTGGAGCCATTTAATCAGGCACCTTTTCTATTCCTAAAGCCTATAATTATCTATTATAAAGACAACGTCAAATTGGCACGTGACATTTTTCATTTGCCCTCCCCAGACTGAAGGGGGGTAGGGCTAACAAAAGTTTGGGAGGCTGTGCCCTCTTGAAGAGAATTGCAACTACCCAACCTGGGGAATTGTAGCAGAGATGGTACCTGAGGATTCTTGTCCTGGGCTGTGCAGTGCGTGCTCAGGACTAACCACTTCTGTGTCATGCAATCACTAGCAAACTGGAAGTAGGTAAAATAAAAAGCCAGCTCGCTCAGATGCTTATAACAGTTACTTGAGATTTACTCTATCAATATAAAGGAAAAAACCAACACCAAATTTAAGCGATGCTCAAAATCTGCTCCCTTTCAAAGCAGAAAAGATGAAGGCAAAGCTGAATCCCCATCTTCTTGCGCAACAGATTCCCTGATCCTGGTGAAGGCCAAGCTGATTTAGCTATTATGTTGACCTGATTAAAATCTGATTAAAATTAATGGTGAAAACATTTACAGTTCCAAACATAAGGCAAAAAAATGCTATCCTCGAGCTATTCTTAATACTAGAGGCAAGTGGAGAATATTTTAAAAAATAATTTTTTTCTTAAAATACTTTTCTCCAAACAAACCCTGACTTTTATTTTAGAACTTTTATAAACTTACAGTAACTTTTAAAACTCCCACATAACCAAAAACCATTTGCTACATTTTGGGATGTGTTTGAAATTTTGTTTAAAAACAATTTCAAACTCCTTAATATCTGTAATGTATTTTACCATTTCATCACGCATGCCACTGATACACCAAAAAAAAAAAAAAAAAAAAAAGACTATTTCTGACACAAAAGTTGTTTCAAAACTGGTTTTAAAGTTTTGATATCCTTTCCTTTGGAATGAGTGGAACATTTAGTTGTGATTTCTAATACAGTATTTTAAACAACTTGTGAAGGACTCATCTACAAGCACCAAATTGGCAGGCATCAACTCACATGAGTAATTTAACATTTGCATTAGGCAAAGCAGTCTACCTCCTGGAGACTGCAAATTACTGATAGTATTGACTGTTTCTTTTTCCCCAAAATAGGGTTAGATCAGTGTGTGCAGAAACTCTTGTCCTGGTTTTGTAAATATTACCCTTTGACAACTGCAGCAGCGGGAACCTGAGACGCACCGAATGAAATGCAAACAGACTTATCTGTTAGTAAATAATTTCAATTAGGTGGTGGAACCCCCCCCCCCCCAAATTAAAATGTTTATTGCTTTCTTCAGCCTCTTCCTTCCTCTCAGTTGCACACTATTTTCTCTGAGTTGACAACAAGAAGTTTAGGAGGGGGTAGTGTCTCTGCACACCCCGGCGTAGCCTTTGTGTATCATGGTTGTTGTCACACTGACACCTAATGGCAGACACGAACCAAAGTATTATGGCTGATTTCCCAGGGCTGTGGGTTTGCCCCGTGTTGTAAAAATTACAGAAAACAAGTGAGCTTAGAAAATGGACTTCACCCGACCCTGTGTTGAGCCTCTGGGAGGGCAACGCTGAGAAGGTGACAGCGAGGGGCTGTGGCATGGGATGTGGGCGGACAGCCTGTCACACAGAGCTCACACGGCCCCCACAGGAAAACAAAAGCACTGAAGGCCAAAATGAGCCGGCCAGAGGTTGGTGATGGTTGTAAAGGTCTAATTTCATCCAGTTCTTAACCTGCTATCTTTTTTCTAATCCCAACCAGTGGACAGCAAAACTCGCAAACATGCAAAGAATTAGGTTGGGGAAGTGAAGTTGATAATAATACATGAAAATAAGGCAGCGACTAAAACTTGTGCTTCCTTCATGAATTTTTTAAGAAATCAGGATTTTTTTCCTGTTAAAATTCTGTTTATTGCAGTGACCAGTGTGAAGTGCTGTGGTACTAACTCTTCCCTTACATAAGAGGCAACAGCAGCATAGTCCACAGGATGATCTGGGCTTACATTGCAGCAGAGGGTGCCCACACAGGCTCCATATTCATGTTTCTGAATTAAACATTTGATCGTTTAGTGGCTAAAAGCAAGGGCTTAAGGTAAGCACTTTGTGGCTGTTTTCTTTGGTCAAAATGCATCCTATGTAGTAAAATAAATAATTAATCAAAGCCATCATCTTTCATCTGGCTAATAAAAGTTCGTGTTATTTAAGCAGAGGTGTGGTGCAATTTAGCAGGGAACTTCAAATGATGATTTAGGAGAAGTTTAGACCAGGTTCCAAATCCTTCAGTCAGAGGGTGAGCTCATGTAAGGCTCCTGATGGTTCACCAGCACCTACCAAGTGATGTAAAATCATGTCCTGGGGTTATTCTACAAGATCTCTGGGATGGCCTCAGAATCTGCTCTTCATCTGGTGTATTTGGGTATCTCCAGAGGGGTGCTTTAAAAGTAAAAACATTAGCAAGGAAAATGACTACATTCAGCAGAGGTAGATGAATAACTATAGTAAGATGTAGCAGAAGGTTTCATCAAGCAAAAAACATAAGCTAGCAGTTGTTATGAAACAATATGGTTTTTTTTGAAAAAACAAGAAGTCATGCTATATTTTTGAAAAAATGAAAAGGCATAGGTCTTGGACACAAATCCACAGCAAAGAACATTGGCTGCCATGCTCCTTTACAGTGAAAATTTTTAAACTATTTAAATGTTGTTAATCCATGGGATCTAATTCATGTGGGAACTACACACTGACTTTTTACTGATGTGGTGTTAAGGACCGAGCTGGGTGTCCCTGGGCTGGGAGGGCAGGAGGCAGAAATCAAGCGGCTGTTGCATCTTTGATTATCATAAAGATGAAAAGGTGGGACACTGGCAGTGTACCTGCAGTAAGTAACTAATTAAAATGATCACCATACATGCTTATAAGCTATTATTAATGATATCTTTTCATCGTATTAAAATATTTTGCCATTTCATAATATCAGCATTGCAGAGATAACCAACACTGCCTCACAATCTGTTTTTAGGACTGAATTTTACAGTTCGAAATACAGCACAATTCAAAACTTTTCATATCTTGAATGCTGTGGAAAATATTATTGAAGGGCATGAGTTGAGGAGTTGTGGCTGTTTCACATCACTGAGATTTAAGGCAAAAAGAAGTCCCAGTGCAGACTAACCAACAGGAAGGATATTTAGGGGAGAGATACTTCAAATAGCTGTAATTAAATATAGAGTGTATGTTGAGGAAAGAAAAAAGTCACTAATTCTGGATGTACTTACTGCTTTGTGTTAGGCACTGCTGATCAGTTCTTCACCGATGTTTTTTCCTAAACAGCTCATTTCTTTTCATCTGGTGGCCAAGTTTGACACTTTAGAAGGTGCATGACTGATAACAGCAATGGGTGCAAAGCTCACCCTTGGGACCCACTGAGCTCTTCCCTAAGGCTTTTACCAGCCATGTTCTGATTAGAATGTCCCAGCCCTGAGATGGGATTTTAACAGGGAACTTGGTTTTGTTAGGCTGAAAGCATTCAACAAGAACTAACACCCTCACTTCTGTTGTGGGAATTTTTCAGGGGTGAAGTGTCAAGCAGTCTCTTGTGTAGGAGTCTTTGGAAGAAAACAGCCTCAACCTCCTAATTTGCCGTGGGCAATTCCACAGTGTTCCCACTCAAGGACCTGTGGTGTGGCTGGGGAGTGCAGTGAAAGAGGAGGAAATAAATAAATAGTCCTGCAATGTGTTTGTTTGTTTGATCTAGCACCAGCTGTGCAAAGGTTCTCATGTTTACACAAGTTGTTCCTTTAGAGCACAGGGATCTACAGCCTTCTCCTGATGTTGACTATGCTATGCCTGATCACTCCTTCTAAATCTCACCTGCACAGGGAATACCTGGAGATAATTCTTTGGTAGGTCATTATAAGAAGTCCTTAATGTCGAAATACTACAATTGAACATCAAATTGACACCTCACGTCAGCCCACCATTACACCTTTTTTCCAATTCCCCTGCTGTCATGCAACTGATGTGATGAATTACAGCCTGTCACTTCACGTTACGTTATGCAGAACAAACAGGACAAAACACATACCAACTGCCATGCAAATATGTGTTTGCCAACCCTTTTCAGTGCGTAGAAATGCAATTGGCGAATTCCCTATCGGAAAATGGGAGGCTGAGGGGCAGCTCTAGGGTGTGGGAGACAAACATGCCTCTGACACACCGCTGAGCACACGGATCTGCAGTTCGCAGTAGTTATGAAAGCACCTCCTGCTGTGGTTATTTCTTGTTCTCTCAGAAAAAGAAAAAAAAAAAAAGATGCAGCAGTGGATTCTGTGACTGCTGTGTCACGAAGCAGGATATAAATACGTAATAATTCCCCTGGCGCTTTTGTGTTTGGATTTGGAGCTATTTTTATGACTGGCCAGATTTTGGCTGTGTATGTGTAAATATAACACCCACTTAATGTACACACACACACACGTGCGTGCTATGAGATGTATGAATATATATTATGTGGCTTTTAAGTGCAGTCTTCTAGCCTACATGTGGGCCTTTTGAAGCTAATGGGAGATTTACCAGGGGCTTTTTCACAGAGCTGTAGGCAAGAGTGGAATCCAGAACATATGAATATTATACTATGGTGTAAATCATCTAGTTTGACCTACAGTGAATTAGAGGCTACTAAATTTCATCCAGGTATCCTACACCAAGCCAGAAAAACATGTGTTTGACTAATGCATAAATTGTATTTGGCTAAAACTTATTTCCCAGAAAGGTATTCATTCAGTCTCCATGCAAAGACATTTTCCATGCATCAATTTCTTTGATAGTTTGTTTCAACATTTCAACAGTTATTTTAACTGTGTGTGCTTTCTATTTAAATTTACCACAGTCTATGGAGTCAGTGATGAGAAGTCAAATTCCTGCTTAAATTCCTAGCCATAATGTCAGCAACTTGAGTACTGACTTTCTTCTTTTCACTTCAATGCTATGCCATGGGCATCCCTTCGAGATCTCTTATGCTGAGCTGCTTTTTATCATGTTACATCCTTCCCCAAGGAATAACTCTGTGAATTGTTTTCACTTTGTTAACTTCTTGATAAGTGTCCACAGCAAATACGTTGTTTACTTGGTAATTAGTGTCACGCATTCACTGTTGTCTGTGTGCATCAACTTGGCTGGGGGTTATATGGATAAGATGTCTGATATGTGTGACCTCACATACCTTGCAATACCCTAATTGTTAGCAGAATAAAAGCAGATCAGATACAAACAACTCCTTTCGATTTCCAGAATTTGGAAATGCTGTAATTTTTTTGTTTATAAACCACTCATAGTATGTGGCTATATATACAAAATATTTAAGTCCCTAAAGCTGGCTCTCCCAGTTACTGATTTTTCTCTTTTTTTTCTACTCAACACATAATTTAAAATGAAGGCAAAAAATAGTTATTCTATGACTTGTGGTAAGACTTTTCCATATTAAATAGGGTATAGTTTTACTGCTGGCAGATATTACAAAATATGAGGATCATTAAAATTAAAATATTAAGGAGAATAGTGTCTTCATTTCAGGCATATAGTGGTGCTTTATAAATCAGGTTCTGTAGCAGTCACAGTAAAGAAGGGAAAAATTGGAAAGGCCATGATTATTCTAAAGCTTGACACAAAACTATAAATCTCTTTCAAGTGAAGGTACACAGATCTTTGTGTAGACCTCTGCAGCTAAGCAAACCAACTAGCCTTTGATGTACTTATAATTATTAGGAGCTGAGGATTATGTCTTTAGGCAAAGCTGTCTAGCAGTGGGAAGGTATAGATCAAAACTGACACCATGACACAAGAAAGTAGAGAGGTGAGATGAGGTGGAGCCAAAAATAGTTTGGCATTACTATAGACCTTAAATAAAACAAATAACTCCACTTCTTGGAAAGAACACAAGGAGGGGAACAACTAATTAGCGCCTGTAACCCCTCAATACCAGTTGGAAATTTAAACATGTAATTAACAAAAAGCTAATCATCAGAATATAGAAGAAAATTCAGCAGATCTACTTGTATGGGAACATACTGTTACACTGTCATGGAGGCAGCTTTGCCAGGCCATGAATTCAATAGGATGCCATGCAATGAGCGCTGGCTGCTTCTCACTCCTCTTGAAACCAGTCTACATCAAGTAGAGCATCCTTCCAGACCAGGCTCTTTGCAGATGGCAGCAGTCTTGGTAATACCAGGCCTACACATGAGCTCATTGCTTGCTAAAATCCCCCCTCCAAAGCCTGATGAAGATGGTGGAAATTATTTTATTTAGCAGTCACTGTATCAAGTGCTGTGTGTGGCTTGATGTGCTCAAGAGAGTGTATACATGAACACAGTTAAATAATTTCAAATTACTACAGATCTTCAAAGACACTCATCTTGGGTGGCACAAAATTAAAAAAGTGCTTGTGGAAACTAATTTCTTGCCATAGGTGAACTGCCAATCATACTTAGAAAACATTTTTCATTAAAAATGTTTTCCTGGCTCTCTGGTGAAAAAGACATGTTATTAGAAAAATAAAAGCAAAGGATTTGAATCCAGAGGTTTTGAATGACTTAAACTGAAAATCTAAATAAATAGATAGGAGATCTAATACCTACACTAAAGGGAGCAGAGCTCCAAAAAACATAAAGAGGTGTAGCATAAACAGGTGTCCCCCAAGTCTTTCTAGATCACAGTTCACCTGTGTATGGGATAATACCTTTGAAGCATGCCATAAACTTGTTACACAGTGAAATAAAAATCATGCCATGAAATAAAGGCTAAGATTCTCAGTTAACTTGAAACTCAATAGATGACATGAGAAGGATGCGTGTGCCAAGGAAGAGCAGGAAATGAAGAAGGTTTTGCCATCAGTGTCAGAGAGGGTATGTGAGGACAAGGAAGAAGTCTCTTGCTCGAGGGACGGAAGGAGTCTTCATGGATCAGAAGAAGAAGAAATGTTACCAACTAGGCTGATGCAGGGCCAGAGAAGGTTACAGGGGGACCATTCAAAACATGGTCTTGAAACGCAAGCAGGCTCCCCAGGACTGCCAGAAACAGGGGAAGATCTGAGTAAATCACAAGTGATTTGGAGGTAGCAGACTGTGTGCAAGTCCAGACTGGTATCTCTGATACACTGTATGGAAGACAAAACACCATAGCCTGTGTCATTATTAATTATCACAAAGACCACGTAAGCCTTTCAATATAAAACAGTTCCACAGAACTAAGATGAAATCAATAAATTCTTCACTTAAGGTTCAAACTTTTGATGTTCCTTGCCAATAAGGTGATGCATGTCGGGTTCTTACATTTTGAATGCCATTTTACAAACAGTGTGGGAAATTGGACTTCAGTCTCTGTGAGAACTGATAACATTTCCTATCTCGCTTGCAAACATTATGGAATATTTCCAGAAATATTTTAAAATTCTATTTTAAATGGGAAAACTTGAAGCACTTCCATGAGACGCTAGTGAACCACCAAAATGTTAGTCAGCCCCATCTAGCATTTCAGAACAATACAATTATCTGAACATCAGTGTTTTTGTTCAGATACCTCTCTTGGAAATGTTGCCTACACATTAGTGTTACTAATATTCTGAATTTTCTAAGTAGAAATATAAGGTTTCCCAATTTGCCTTTCAACTATGCAGCAGTTATCTGTCCTGTCACAACATGAATCCCTTTTGGGTGAAAGCTGTTGATTTGAAGGTTAAAATCATCTTGCTAGGCCCTAATGTAATTTGCTGGAAGTTGGCCTTGGGAAACTTTCTGACACTGCCTACATATGCTCTTCATTGGATATTCATTGAGCAATGATGTCTGAAGGGCTGAGTTCTTCACCTCCATGATCATTATTAGTTATGGCATTTCTTAACAGGCTGTGCCATGTCAGTTCTTTGCAACTCAGGTTTTACATTAGCAACCTCCAGTTTACAGCACCGAACAGACACACTCTACCACCACAACCAATACTGTTCCAGGAGAGTGTATGCCAGGTTACACCCACAAACAGAATTTATTAGTAGCCTACATATATTGTCAATATTGAATAAATATTTATTCTCTCTTTTAATCAAGTGAAATGAGGTGCACAGCATACATTTTAGGCAAGGCTAAATGAGAACTCCCTGACCTCGTTAAGGGACTCATGGGTCTGCTACAGAAATAATTTAAGAGAAAATCTTTGGCAGAAGAAACCACAGTATCTATGGCCAGTGGTCTGCTGATCAAATAGGAGCGGGGAAAGAGGAGACAGCTAATGCTGTTTCTGAGACGTACGGGACCATTACTTCAATCTTCTCATCCCTCAAGATGCATTTTCACAGTCTGTCAAACATAAACTCTTATGAGAATAATTTTCTTTAGAAGATTTTAATCAGGTGAACAAAATATCTGATTCTGCCAAAACCATAGGTCACTTGACACTTCATCTTGCTCAGTAATATTCTCACCAAACTACCGTGCTCTGGAGGTCTACAGGTGTTTTTACCACATGCCCACAAACATCCTTAGCTTTGAGGGTGGCTCCTTCAAAATGGTGTCTATCAAACCACAATCATGTGATGAATTGAGAAAAGCCAAAATTAAGAAATTTTTAAAATAATCGATCTATTTTTAGTTTTACCTTGACACAGATTTTTGATATAATATATGTGAGGAATCTATCAATGATTACAGACCTCTGGATGACATCTATACTTTTCAGATGAAATTATATAGTCATTCTGCATTATTTGTCGGAGTTTGAAACTTTTCCTAAAGTCTCAGTTTGAAATATATTACGTTTGAAGTGAGTCCTGTACACAGAAGTATCTCAACAAATTAAATATATCTGGGGCAAGATGGAGCACTTTCAAAGGCTTGGGAATCAGCCAGGAGCAATGACTCATCTTATTTTCAAGTAGTGCTGAGCTGAGTTTTGGGGATTGGCTAACTCAGGAAATTTCATCAGATACACGAGAATGGTTTGGTTTTGTACAATTAAGGATCAAATATTATCCTGTTATATATATATATATTTGAAATATGCTGTAGAGAAATGTCCAGTATAACCTCAGTAGCATTGATTGCACTTTGTTGCCTCTGTTTGCTTAGGTTACTGTCTTCTTGCCTGAAGTGGGTGTTCAAGAAGTTTAGGGGTTGATCTGGGGAGTGACCATTAGTGAACTGAGTGGCTGAAGGCTGCAGAGAGCAGAGACTAGACAAAGAGGACTGGGCTTGGGAAATGGTTAGGGGATAGAGACTTGTTTGAAACTGCATTTTAAAACTTCTGGCTCTGGCATGAGTCTTTGTCCCCCCTCTCAAAATATTAGAAAAACATATGTAAGTTACATATAAAGCACTTCTTATCTTTTGTCTTCATGGGTCCACAAAGTTCATACCTCATGTAATCTTTTTTGACAACAACAGTTTATGAAATAATAACATCACGAAGAAAGGATGCTGGAATAAACTATAATAAAACAAAACCTGTTGCTGAGATTTCACATGTTCAAGGTGAGATCCAATATGCAGTGAAACAAACCCATGGGAGATTTCTGATTATTTTCATATAAAATGAATTGGATGCAAATTCATTACTGTTTAGAGACAGAATCTCAGTGCCAGTTTGTCCCTGGGGGCATTGAAAACTGTTTTAAATCATTCTGATAGTTAATTATTCAGCAAAACACTTTATCATATAAAATGACTTTAATAATTTATACTAATGGGGCATTGCAGAGGTAACTGTAGGACTGGTCTGGAGGAGGGGAAGACTGTGTGCCTGCACACTTGTAATGAACTGTAGTAATACATGTATGACATTTGATATGCAATAAAAAGTTTGTGATCACTTCAGTTTTTTTCCCTGTCCCTCTCCCTGCACATACATCTACAATACTGTAGAAAGCTCTTAGTAAACTTAAAAATAACCTAACTTCTGAAATCTAGTAATAATGGTAGTTTGAAAGGAATTAAGACACTTATTACAGTTTAGATCTTTTGAATTAAGTGTCAGAGAATAGATAATGATCAGATGCAAGCCCTAGGTATCTCAGTTATACTTGGTGCAGTGGACAAACACCTAAGCAGTAAGACAAGAGAAAGCAAAGGAGATGTAACTGTACACTTTAAAAAGAGTGCCCTGTAATGAAAGAACTTAACAAGTGTTCTTTTTTGGAATTCTAGTGGTGAAAGGGATTGACCAAAGGCCCAGTTGTGATGGAAAAAATGCTTGAAGTGACTGGAGCGTAAAAATTAAACACCCCAAAAAAAGAGTTCAGGACAGGCACTGCTTGATTCCTACTCTGCTGGAGAGGGAAGGAGTGATACTGTATTGCATAGCCTTGAAAGTCACGGATTTATGCAATCTATAGAAATAGCCACATACATGCCTACAACGCCTCTCTGCATTTGTATGTATTGTAGTGGCATTCGTTTGTGTGCTCTGGGTGAACATGGAGATGTACATTTCTAAAAGAATCCTGTGTTAGCCAAGATCTCAAAGGTTTCGTGACTCTGACTCACGAAAAACACTTCTGAGTTTTATACCTATTTTACCTCTTGGCATGGAACAAGAACAAAAGCTCAGTGATTTCCTCCAATATTCAAAGATGCAGAAGAATAAGCGACACAGAACTGTGCATATTTTACACAAACTTTTTGTGGTTTTGGTTTTTTTTTTTTAATCTTTTGTCTACCTTCTCTTTGATGGAGGTCAACTCCCTAGACATAGACACCTTCTGCTTGGTTCATGCTATAGAGCATGAAATCAGAATGGTCTGAAGTGTTTGCATATATCTCTTCACGTCAGTTCAGAAGAAACACAAGGAGAAAGTGAATGAGTTAGGAGTTCCCCTGCCTGAAAAGTTGTCTGTATTTTAGCAATTAATCTAATGCTGCAACTTTTGCATCAATATTCCTCATGGAACAGCAAGAATCCCACTGCAAGAGAAGTTGTTGCTTTAAAGCCAGGATCTGAGGCTGTGTTGACACCAGTAAGGGTTCAATCCGAATGCTGCCAATAATGATGGATGTGACTCCCATTATTCATAAAGTGTGCACCAGCAAATATTTGCAGGTGAATGAGATTGCCATACATGGCCTCTAATGCTGATATGAACAACAATTTTCAGATCCAATCCCATACTTCTCACACTCAGTTCAGTTTGTACAGTCTGAACTTTTCTATGGAGCCATAGTATTAATCTTTTTTGCTTCATAGTTATCCTCACACGGGTACTGAAAGGCAAAGTTTGGGAGTTGATGGTTATTTTTATAAGCCTCTTTCTTTAGTTATGAATAAAAATCCAGCTCTTTAGTTACAAATAAAAATGCAGTCTCACTTTCAAAGAAAACAGTGCAATCAAAACAATAACCCCCCTACAAATTTAACACCATGTTCTACAGGACAAGTATTGATTAAAAAAAAAAGGGCTTTTTAAACACCATTAATTCTTACCAATTCCAGTAGTTATTGATTCTGCATCAATGTCATTAGCCTTTCTCTTTGCCACTTCAGCTAGTGCCAATTCACCCTTATCTAGTGCAAGGTAATGGATGTCCTTTGGAAATAAAGCAGAAAAAAAGAGATTAATCTAAAATGAATCTCAATACAAACAACAAAAGGGATTTTGAAAGAAAGAGGTTCTTTTATACTTAGATCACAAACACAGATGAAACTGATGAACCTACCATTACATTTTAATTCCCTCCCAATGCAAATTTATTATCTTACTTGTGCTGTTGAATACTGCAATGAATAAAACACTGACCAATCAGGCACTAATAAAAGTGAAGCTATTGACTCAGTGTATGAAAGAAACCAATCTACTTTTCAAGTAAGGTCTGTTGATGCAACATGAATTAAAAGAGGGTTGATAAGAGCTGGCTCTGTGTAAACCAGACCTGAAGTATTGGAATTCTTCTGGCTGACAGCCCGTATTTGAAATGTGTTAAAAGTAGATGTGGTGCTTAGAGACAAGGATTAGTGGTGGACCTGTCACTAATGGGTTAACAGTTGGACTTGATGATCTTAGGGGTCTTTTCCAACCTTAATGATTGTATGATTTGAAGGTTTCCACCTGGTACATGAATTTTAGGGTAAAGATCTGTAGGCACTAATTTTTGTTGGAAGGCTCTCATGTTCACTCACTGTTCTTTGAGTAAGGTGATGGTGGTGGTCCTCCTTGTGCTGAGGAAATAAGAGCAACAGTAGCTGCTCGGTGGTTTTAACATCCACCCAGCTGACATGATTCCTGAGTCACTCCTGGACAAGGGGTTTCCCAAAAATGTTGCTGTCTAGCATGAATAGCTGTTAATACTCTGTATCTAGTCTTTCATTTAGGGTCAAAAATCAGAAGGCTGCAGCAGGGTTGTATTGTTACATATAATTATAGAATGGTTTGGATTGGAAGGGGCCTTAAAAATCATCTTATTCCAATCCCTTGCCATAGGTAGGGTCACCTTCCACGAGACCAGGTTGCTCCAAGCCCTGTCCAGTGGGACCTTGAACACTTCCAGGGATGGGGCTTCCCTGCACAACCTATGCCAGTGCCTTACCACCCTTTCAGGGAAGAATTTCTTCCTAATATCTGACCTAAACCTGCCTTCTTACAGTTTAAAGCCATTCCCCTGGTACTATTTCTACATGACCTTGTCAAAAGTCAAGGTTTTTTATTTTGTGTTAAGATTTGAGGTGAAAACCACCAGCACTACACAGAGTACTATTTGTTGAAGAATATATTCCTGCTGACAAATTACAGTCTCACTGACCTTGGTTTTGGCCATTGAAGTAAAGTTTCATCCTTGACCATTAATAAAGAGACAATTAATCCCCTTCTCATTTGGCATCATGCTGCTCTGTGCATGAACTGTGACACAGAAAGTGAGGGTAATCCAAGAACAGTTGGCAATTTTTTTTCCTGCACTTCATTGCTGAAGATGCCAATTGGTATCCAGAGATTTGAGTAATTCCTTTGTTCTGCAATCCATCTGCATGTAGAAATTTAAAGGGAAAAGGAGTATTTGCTGCAAATATTGACCTCTGCACACCATAAAAGCAACTATATTCTCAGTAATGCAGAAGATTTCAGGTGAAACTGTCCTTCTTGGTTTGAATTTACTGTCATCTTCACCAATATGACAGAAACTCAAACAGGAAAAGCGACTTTAGTCTACAGAGAGAAGTTATATGAAAAAAAGTGAGAGTAATAGTGTTAGCAGAAAGACGTGCTGCCCTTATTAACCCTCATTTAATAATAGCAATAAAAAATGAAAAAAAAAAAGAAGAACACAAAAAGACCCAAACTGAGAATATTAGGGAAACGGAGACTGATTATGCAAGAAAAGCCTGGAACTGACTTTCAGCATCTCCACAGTCTGCAGGAGACAGCAGCCTCTTCTCGTCACAAACACAGGTGTGATTTAAAGAATGTGCAAGTGTCTTGGAGCAAAGTAATGAGTTACGAACGTGTGGCGAACTCTGTGTTTCCTCTCTTTGTAGGTCTAACATGGTTGTCGGGAGAAAAGGTCCTGAGTAGCAAGGAATGACTTCTATGAAGATTAAGCAGCAGATATTGTCAGCTTATTTAGATAACAATAGAAAACCCAAGGGCTCTTGGACAAGCCTGGACTTGCAGAGATTTGAATGTACAGGCAGACATTTAAAACGCACTCTGACAATGCTTAATGACTGCCTTTTTGTAGTTCAAACTATGAGAAGTATTGCACACCTCCATGCGATCTTAAATAATAAACCTGGGGAAGGGATGGAAACAGCTGCAGAAAATGAAGAAGTTCTGTCAGTGAAGAGGTTGTGCATTCTGTGTGTGTCAAAGCAGCTGTAATTTCAGACCTAGATCTTGCCTGTTTTCTGTTTTGGGTAAAGAAATGTAAAGATGCCACATATCAATCACTGACTAACAGGGGACTTGTAAGAAATAAAGGTTGGCGGTTGGTTGGTAAGTGGCTTGCTTTGTTATTCCTCAGGTTGCTGTCATGAAGAAGAATTAAAAAAAAAGTAGCTTTTGTCTCCTCTCTAAACAAGTTTTAGAAAGAAAAGATTACCGAAATAAAATCTCCTAATTAGACCATTTCAGATCAAATTTAAGTGTTTCTCATTCAAATAAACAAGCAAAATTGGATTTTTCTACGAATTTATAACTCTGTGAGTAGAATTAAACTAGAAAATTAAAAGAGAGAAAGAAGGAACACCAGATTACAAGATGCTTTAAAGAATGACAGAAAAAAGAGAACTAAATTACCTGAACATTCATGACAGATTTCTTTTTTTTTTTTTCACACAATTACCTAAGAATTTATCAGTCCAAAGATCACATCCTTCTCAAAAACAATGGTGGCAATAAAAATAATTTCCAGCTGCTTATTGGGAGCTTGCTGAAAGGGCTGTATTTTATCATTTAGCAGTTTGCTTACTTTTTGGACTACTTCCTTTTTTACCCGCACCTTTGTGACTCACAGAGCTGGCCGTTGGTGAGCAGAAGTCATTTGAAACACTGATGTGCATTTGTCTATAGGATATTTCTGGGCAACACTCCAACATTTCTTCGAAGCATGCACTTTCCTCATCAGTGTATCACCCAAGATCTGACAGTTTTATTAAAGTGTCTTTTCCTTGCTTTCTTTTTTTTTTTTTTTTTTTGCTACCTTTGGTACGGGGGATGGCCTTTTGAATTTTCAGCAGCTGAGAGCTGGAATCTACTATAAAAGGATTTCAAGCTAACAACCCTTCCACTGCTTGATCTTTTCTGTCACAGATTGGATCAGTCACTGTCCAATAAATGGAGCTGTTGTTCATGATATTATGTCCCTTTGAGTTTTATTTTTTTATTGAACTTTGTAGGAGATAATATTAATTGATGGACTTAGATGTGACGTGAGGGTAAAGCTTGTGGAGAGACACAGCAGTGCACGTGTGTCTTGTTATGGCATCATACCAGTGACGCTATAGCCATAGGACTAACTTCTAAGTCTTTTTTATTCTTTTTAATTTCTATGAAAGAAATTAGCCCTCAGATAGCATTTCCTCAAACTTCTTTGCAATAATCTCAAAAAACAAATAATGAGAATGCTGCAGAGACGTGTTTCGTGAAAGAGGGATAAATTCTTCAAGAGACAGGACATTTTCTTAGAAGCCTTGGATGATGGCTATTCAGTGTTTGCATCCTCCTCGGCCTATGTTATATCTGCTCTTCTTTACCCTTTCTTTTTTGTTCCTTCTCTGTTGTCCTTTAATAAACAGATTTTTTTTCTTTCTGATTTTGCCTATGTCATCAGATACCTTTATTTAGACTACTATTTAGTATTTATGTATAAATATAATATATAATATTATTACTATTTAGACTACTTCTTGAAATCCCATTAATTAACTGGAGCAAGGTGATGTACTCCTAGAGCCATTTGAGGTTTTAAAAATGGATAAAAAGGCTTTAAACATATGTAAAGTCAAGTTGTATATTATTAATTGCATTTTGATTTATATAAACAATATACAGGAATCATTCAGCATTAAGCAGAAGTGAGGGATGCACAAACCTTGCTTAGCAGTAGTATTGTTATATTAATACCTAGAAGGACTGTAAGGTTTCAAGGAACAGGCTATATCATAGTATTAAGCACAATGAAACCAAATTCCCTAGAAATTACCATGGCACAAATAAATACTCTTAATGACCTATGCATGCTTAAACTTCTTGAGTCCTGTACTTAGTGGTCTTCCAGTAGTGCCACTGTTAGCTTATTGTAAAGTTTGTTCATTATAACTTACTTAGACAACGAATTAGCAAAAGCACATTTCCCCAGAGGAGGCAGGTATGCGAGCTGCTTGTTGCATAATTTAGGGGAAACTATGAGGAATCTCAAAGGTAATGCAGGCAGAACAAGGACATTAAAGAACTGGTTTTGATCTCACAGTAACATAAGCCAGGAGGAACTCTATGGAAATATATATTTATGATGAAGGGCATTGGTAGGATGGGAAAGGAAGAGTAGGTGTTGAGAGGAAAGGGAAAAGAGTAGGAAAGGACAGAGTTAATTTCTCAGTGAACATTGAACCTCCTTTTGAAGAAAGTTGGAGGATCTTTTGTTGAGAGTAGAACATGATATCCCCTGTGGAGCTAGGTACTGACAGTACACAGCTGTACACCCATCTCATGACCCATCAACACTGGTGTTCCCCCCCACCCCAGGACAGAGGTCCTCCCTCAATCCTGCTGCCAGCAGAGGGAAGGAAAGAGAAAAAGATCATGTAGGAAATGCTCTCAGTCATATGAAAGAGGGCCCTTTAGATGGCAGGCCAAATGCAGGGTCATTTATTCTGCCAGAATGGCTAAAATTAGGGAGAATTTATTATCTGTACAGTGGGAGAGTCCTCAACAAAAAGCTGCTCCAGACATCCTACAGTCTGAATCTTATATGTAGCTATGGCAGTGCTTAGCCTGATTTGGTATAAAATTTGTACTGAAGAGGTTATGTTCAATAAAAAGAGAAAAGGAAAAAGACGATCTAAAAAGGGGAAAAATCGAGGAGAGTAAACACAGAACATGCACTGAATTTCCTAAAAGTCTGACATTTCCATCACATTCTTTTGATGCATACTTAGGAAAGTTTATCGCAGTATTCACATCTTTCTAATTAGATGGAACAAGCCAGATGATTAGAGCTGTGAAAAAAACATCAAAAGGTTCACACAACTTTTTATATAATTAGAAGGGAATTTTCATAACCCCTAAAAGCAGGATTTAATTGTGTAATTTAACATACAATTTAAATATCAAGATCAAACTAGCAGGGCAAGTGACTTAATGGGATAAATGATATTAACATCTAGTGTCAAAGCTTAATTTAAACAACAGAATGTCTTCATTATGCAAAAGAGTCAAGCAAACGAATCGTTCAAAGGGCTTTTTTTTCAACAAGCCCTTTCCTATTGTTTCTTTGAAAACAATGAAATCAGCTGTGGAGCAGCAACATGCTGAGAGACTAGGAGAGCACGATTGGTTTTGTCCATCTGACCTCACTGTGACATTGTGGTGCACGATCTTATAAAACAAGAACCTCCTGCAGAGCTCACACAGAGGACCTTTTAAGAGCTGGTTAATTTTACTTTTGTAGCTAATTAAATGGGAGGGGGCAGAGAGCGCATAAAATGTTAAAACCCTTTTGTTGATGCTGCTGAGTTTTGTTGTTTTAAAAAGTACCAGCAGAGGCGTTCATAATTTGTCACTTTTCACAAAACCCTAAGAGACACACTAAGAGCATTCAGGATCCCCAGGATATGGACAGCTCTTGTGTCCAGGACTCAGCAGTTGGACTTAAAGGAACAAATTAGAAATGTATAAGCTTATTAAAGTGAAAGATGACATTCACTCACATCGGGTCAGATGAAGAAGGTGAAAGTTAAAAAACATACACAACAATTCCTGAAAAATAAAGGATAGCCTCTAGGCCATGCTGGGGAAAATCTCAATTACTCTAAAGATACTTAATCCCTACTGATGAGTTCCATGATGGCAAAGAGCAAAGCAGCTAGAACAGTTCTGTCTTCAGTATGTGCCCAAGACTGCAAATGACACAGAACCATTTTAACATCCTGACAACAGCCTGTCTCCCCAAATGACTCACCATAAACAGGTCTCGAGCCCCTATGTCGACAGCAAGCAGAAACGCTTTTTCAAACCTTTGATACCTGAAAGAAAAAGGAAACATGTCACTTCCTGAGGTTAATTGAAGAGCTGCATCAAATATCGCTAATGGACGCTCATAAAAAGCGATGATAAAGCTTTTTTAGGGAAACTTGATAGGCTCATATTCAGATTTCAGAACTGTGAGGTAGGACAGTGGCTCCCCCTTAGCCTTCTTCATTGTTTAAAACCTTCAGGAAGTGTTACGTTCAGTGTTGAGTCCCATCAGATCATGCTGAGTCTGAAGGGAGTCGAAAGATACCAGCCACAACATAGATAAATGGTATCCCCAACAATGCTGGTAGGAACCTCAAAATCCTCTACAGAAAGTACTAATCCCAAATCTCACATGACTTCAGAAGTCCTTGTAGAAATTTGTATTGAGTTCTGGCCTTGCAGACCCCTCAGTACAGCTTTCCGAAGATGATAATCCAGTCGAGTCATCCTAAAGAGTCATGAATCCTTAGGGACTGAAAAGGTAGGAGGTGACACTGTTTTTTCTCATAACTACCTTAGCCTGGTACTGGCACAGACTCCTGAGAGTTTTCTGAGATTCTGGGATGAAGAAGATTGTGTCAATGAGGTAAAATTAGGTGGGAAAGAGCAAAAATCACAAGAAAAAATTGCTCCTAGATGTGCTCTAGAAGGCACCACCTCAGTATCACACAGAGGTGCGGTGGAGTAGGAAGGGGCAGTGGGGATGTGGAACTTCACCTTTACAGTTAAGCCAGGAGGGCTGTTCCATGGCATGCTGAGACCATTCCTTTGGTGTGCTGAGGACTTGCTGAACAACAGCTCTTTCCATTTGTGGTGACGGACTGACACCTTCTTCCTACCCAGACTGCACACACAATCTCCTGGGAATTACAGCAAATACCCACATGGGGTGGACATACTGTGCGAGGCCGTATCTATCCTGTTGCTTGCAATCCTTTGGAATTCCACAGAAGTGGGAGGAAACAAGCCATCCATCAGAAGCTTTCTGAGGATACATACGCACAACATGGCATTGGCAAATGCCAATCCCAACAGGAAATTCTGCAGTGGGCTAATGCCTCTCTTATACTAGATGTAGATAATTATTTTGTGACAATATACTATGAGAGAGTGATTCTATTTGTACATGTTTTCTTCTATTGCACATTCTTAACTGTTTAAGATTACCTATGAAAATAGATTTGGGGATTATTTCTAGAAATGCAAACCAACAAAATACCCCAGTTTTATTTCATTTGGAAGGTAAAAGATTGATTCCACATAAAATGATTTCTGTATTTTTCCCATTGCCAGTAAATTTTCCCCCTTTTCACCTGTTATATTTCAACAATGTATCAGCTGTAGATACTTGAAGTTTAGGAAGGAGATGACTGGGGCAAAAAGCAGCATTGTGATTTCTCAGGGTCTGTGTTTGCCAAATGAATATTGTCAGGCAGCATCACAAGGATACAGAATTTACACAGTTCTGTGCCTTGGTGGTATCTTAGGAATCAGTGGGCAGTGATGTAGCTCCTCCTCAGGACAGTGTGAAGAAGAGGAAAGACAGGAATCCTCCTTCACCTTGGTGGGTAAAGGAGTCCCATAAGAGGCACCATAGCGGGATTCCTGTTTCTGGCAAAAGCCTCAGCGGTTTTCTGCCTCCCTCTCGTTACAGCCTTATTGCTCCCTTCCACCACGCATTTGGAATGATTCAGCAGATTGCAAGATAGAACCAGAGAGGACTTTTCCTTCAAGGAATAACATTCGTGACAAGGAGGCATAATATGTTAGCTTAAGTAGAAAAGGAAATGCACTCTCCAGGTGAGGTTCCTAAGAGCTGGAGTGGGGAGTCCTTTCCTCCCTAAAGCTAATCTCCCTGCTGTGTTTTCCAAGTACTAATTTGCAGCCCTCCTCACAGAACCAGTTTAAGGGAGGGGAGGGGAGGAGATGAATTAAAGTTAACCTCTTGGTCACTGGGGAACAGGCAGTGCACCCCCATTTTTATCATCGGTGTTTGAAGCTTTTCAACATCATTCCTATGAAGGTTTTTCCATTAACATCTGTTGTGTTGTAATGCTGCTCCTGAAGCTCTGCTTTAATTAAGACAAATAAGTACATGTTAAAATACGTTTATCTTGAACAGCTATCACTTCTTTTCTGACACATTTTTTTTTCTCAGATTAAATACACATTTTTAGTATTTGAAGGGGAAATTGGAAACCAAACAGAAATCAGTTATACGACTAGCTAAAAAGAATGACTATCATTATTTTATTTTCCCACAGTTATCGCTGTGCAGGCTATTTGAGCAATATTTGATTTAGCCAAGGCAAAAACGTCTGCAACTAAAAAATGTAAAGTAAATTTTTCATTTGATTTTACAGCAGAACAGTCTTAGCTGTAATTTCTTTGTAGTTTCACAAAGATTTCAATTTTTTTCCTTTTAATCAGCATACATACTTCAGTCCCATTACGGCCCCTATTCATAAAACTGTGAAGTTAGTTCATTATTTTCAGATCTGTACCAAGGAAAAAAAAAGGGGAATAAAGAATACCTAAGAAATGCTCTTCACAAACCAAGAACACTGGAAATAACAGTCCCAGTTACTTCATAATTTCTTATAAATGGAATTACTTTAAAATAAGGTAAAGGTTTCAAAGACAAATGACAAGTTTGCATTACTAAGGCAGACAGTATTAAATCAGTCAAGAATGTCCAGTGTTTTTTAACCTAGCTTTACTAGAAGGTAATGGTTTTTTTGAAGCTCTTTGATATGAAAGTTATGTTGGTTTTCATCTACAGGAACCATTAGAGAGAGGTCTGTACAGTGTGAGACCAACCGTAAGCCAGTAATGTGTTTTATAAAGTATATTTTGTCATGGGAAGACCTCCTGCTGTTGTTAGCACACTCACTTATAATTTATCAGCTCCTCAAACAAAGAAAAAAAAAACAAGCAAAATATTCTCCCTTTTGTTCTTGTGCCACAATCACAAGGCACAATATTTGCTTTCTAAAATGGAATCTACAGGGCCCTGGTGTCTTCCCACCCCTTCCTCCACCTTGCAACTTACTTCTTGTTTCACAATAACTCCAGCAATCAAGACTTATATGTCTTTTGAAAAAGAGAGATAAGGAAATCCGCCTACAAACCATGAATTTTAGCCACTTGTTTGGTCAAAGTGACAGGCAACAGAAATACGACCTTCAAGATTAAAACTCTCAAACTGCAATTAACTATGTAGGACATACAGGAAAACATCTCCCTGCAGAGATGGGAAAAGAAATCTCATTGGTTTTTATGAGAGGTTCTAGAAATATATCAAAAGGCAAAATTTTGTCATGTGTATTCCACAACAGCTAAATTGGATGTGGTCACTTGGAGATACATTTTTCATGCTGAAAATGGTCAACTTCAAAATACTTGCAATATTTAGCCATAAAATTAAAATGCCTTGTAAGACCTCCAGGAACCAGAAAAAAAAAAATCATTTGGCGGGAGGAGGAAGGGAAGGGAGAGGGAGCTCATGCAAGCAAGAAATATAGTGCAGAAAAGATGGAAACATTTCTTTAGGGACTAGTTACAACCAACAAGCCTTCTTAGACATGCTCATCGACCATGTAAGCATATTCCTTGTGCTGGGCTGATAAAGGAGGGCTGCAGCAGCTTTTTTCCTTGTCTTCAATAAGAGTACACAACATTTAGAAAATAATCTGCAGGGGAAGAGCTGTGGCACAAATAATATTTATAAGGCAATCCTTTTTAATGGAAGAAATTTCAGAGTCCTCCTCATCTCACAGTCCAATCAAGAGTGATACGCATTCAAAAGGTGGATACTAAATATACACTGAGCAAACAGAACAGGAAAAAATGAATATTGATATAATTTACATGTAATCAAACTACACTGAAATTAAGTTTTAATTGTTCAGTATTCCATGATGCATATGCAGATTTTGAAGTATTCAGAATATCAATCAAGTGTTTACTTACATCAAGCAATTGTATTTAAGCATACAAAACAGATGATGAAAATATGTTCAATCAGCTACAACTCCCAACACTTACTGCTGGGTTTACATGATCACTTTTAATTCAGTTATTTCATTTAATATTTCAATTTAATATCTCATTCTTTCATTCAATTTCTAGGCATCTTGCCCATTTCTTAAACACAATAATAATAATTATTCATAAAAGGAGCTGTTTCCCATAAATTCTCATATCAGCAATTTTTGGAATAGAAATGGTTTTCATTCTTTTTTTTTTTCCCCTCAAAATATGTTATTATAATCTGAAATATTTTCTTTTTAAATTAGACAATATTAAAATAAAGAATGACATCCATAAAATTACTCTGAACACCATTTCACTGGAATTCTGAGCCGGAATAATTAGAGATTATCAAGTTAAAGAACATAAAACGTGTGTGGCTAGGTTGCTAAGTGGTTGATTTCAATGGGGACAGATTGGTTTTCAACGAACTGTTGAACATAACACCACTGCTTTAGGCATGCAGCTGTAGATCAGAATATAGCTTCAGAGCCCATTTACAAAACCAGGGCTTAAAGACTCAACAGATTTCGCACAAAAAACCCCGATGTTTTATGAAGGCAGGTACAGATAATGTAACTTCAGAGCATCCTTACAATGACAACACCGAAATATTATTAAACTTTAATGAAATATTTTACAGTAAAATTTCAGAAAGTACTGATGACTTAGATTGCTATATAATCTGTCATGTAAAAAGTATAGTATCAGTCAAAGACTTATATCCTGCACTTTATAGTGAATGCTGAAAAACTGCTACTTAGAGTTCCTGGAGAGCAATAAATACATTAAGATCTCACATTTCATAAGAAAATAAACCAAACCAAAACACTTTAAGCAAAATAAGATTTCACCCTAGTGAGTTCCGTAGGATACCCTATTTTAAATAAGATAGTTGCGGAAAACTGAATTCTGTCGGAAGACCAGGAACTCTTCAATGAACCTATTTTATGCTTCCTCCTACACAGCCTCAGCACAGCAACTCTTTCTGTTCCCAAGTTACCCTGACAAAATACGCTCTGGACAATACACTGTCCTTCTCCCAGCAGGGTATCCTCTGCAGGGTCTTCCTGCCAGCAATGGTTGGAGCAAGAGGCAATGGGGACAGTGTTCGATGTTAAGCAGTACATGTCTTGATTAGCAGAACATCTATGTGCTGTACTTTCACTACAGCTTTTTTTGGGACAGAGATAACCTCCTGCACTCCATTTAACCCTAACTGGTTGCTGATTTTCACAAAACTTGCAGGCATTTGCTTATTTCTGAGACTTCCACCCTCTGTCAAATTGGTTGAGATTCACCAGTGAATCTGTAAGTTAGTAGGGAAGTGGCAGAAGGATCAGTGGATGCACTGGAACCTCTGAGATGCTTGGTAGAATTATTTTGCCAAGCTCCTGCTATGATGCTACTGGGATTTTACGTTATGAGCTCTTTTGAACAGGACACACAAACATTTGTACCTTCTAAGATACACTCAAGCTGACCAAGAGAAAGTGCTGCAGAGCACCAAAGGCTAATGGGGAAACAGCCACCGGGTCTATATGAATGTGAGTCAAGGGGATAATCTCCTAAATTGTATTTTAGATGCAGGAGCTCTTAAGGTTGTCCAGGTATAATCTATACATCTCTTCAGGCTCAGATGTAGCAAAGCATTAATATATGAGTTTATGACCTATAATTGTCTATAGGCTCTAAATGTGGGCATGTGAAGTGCTGGATTTGGGGCCTGAGTGACTTGTTTAAATAGAAGTCCCTTATGGAACCTTTCAAAGGTCACACACAAATAGGTCTCACGTAAGAGTTAGTGAATAACCATGAGAAAATACAATATACAAATACAAAAATAGAGCTATCTCAAGGCATCCAAAATTTCTGTTCCTTGAAGGATACTGCCAAACTACATATCTCTGACCTAAAGGAAATCCACCTATAACTTAATAGATTTTTGGGCATAGAACTGAATGCCCTTCACATCAAAGAGTACCCTCTGGTATGAAGCAAGAAAACAAAACAAGCAAACCAAATTAAAAAAATAGCAGGAAAGAGAAAGCTAATAAGGGGAGCCAGACAGTATGACTCTCTGACCATAGAAAGCCCTTGAGGGCTGTAACTGGCTGTGAATCTTGAAGTCGTTCCCAAACTGAACATAAAAAAAGAAGTTAATAATCTTACCCTGTGATTCCTATCTTCCAGGGTGATATTCTCCTCTAGGAAACTCGTATGTGTTTTTGTGTGAAATAGCTCAGGTGACTCTCTTAAACACACATGCTTCTTCTCAGGACAGGCTTTCTATATTTTGAGTCAGATATTTGAGTGAACCAAGTTAGTTTTTGAATGAAGTAGCTTAATAAATAAGGGATCTTTTAAGCCCTTAAAATACATATTTAGCAAGAAATAGTCTAGATATATGAAATAGTCTAGAAAAAGTAGTGGGTTTAGGCATAAAGAAAGATATGTTGTTTATTTGTTGAACTTTGCTCAAATTACCTACAAACAAGCAACTAGTTTAACGCTCTAGAACTGCCTCATACCTACAGCAAATAAATATTAGTTTAAAGGTCCTGATTTTATGAACATTTATGTCACACTCTTTCCATGTGATGTAGGCCAATCACTTTAGCCTGGGTTCTTGTAGGACAGACCACTGAAGAATAGGACTGTTGGAAGCAACAGCAATATTTTCCTACTGTGAATCAGAATTCTTCCATATCAGAATTCTTTCATATCTGTCAAGTCCCCTGAGATGTTCCATAGTAGACGCTATAAAACTCTGGATAAGATAAATTTATTACTATAATAAAATATTACTATATAAATTGAAACTATTAAAATTTATTTCTTTTTAAACTAGATCCCGTCTTTCCCTGTAATCTGTGCTTCCTTTGAATTTTCTATGCTTCTTTTTTCCTTTTTCATACTCATTTTCCTTGAAGAGAATATATTTTGTTGCCATAGCAGTATTTCCCTACCTTGCAATTTTATCATAGTGGCTTTCCTTCAGGTTTCTCTAAGCTGCAACAGACACCCACCCAACAAACACAGGCTCCCCCCACCCCCAAACCTCTTCATTCCTCCAACCTCTCACTACTTAGGAACTCCTCAACAGTCTATCTTTATCTTTAAATACAGACACACTTCAACATACTCTTCCAAAGTACTCTGGGCTAAAAACAGGTGTTAATTAAAAATGCTGATAAGAGTCAGTGACACCTGTTGTTTCACATTTATTTTACTCAACCCTGTCTGTTAAATCCTAGCCTTTATTGCGTTAATTCGCTTCTGCTTTTCTTCTTTTCCAGCTTTATCCCTCTCACTCTGGTGATCATGTAAACTTAACAGTATGTCTTGAAAGCTGGGTTTTATTGAGCAAACATATCAGCATGTCTACACACTAAAGACAGCTATATAACAGAGGCCCAGTATTATCACTGTGGTTAAGGATGAGCTGCTGGCTCTATAATAAATCCCTATTGTATACGGGTGATATCTCTGCAATTTCCAACTGCAGCAGATGGAAATTTGGTATTAAAGTTAAGATGAACAGGCCCTTTTCCTCCTTGACTTTCCATGAGGTACAGGGCCAATTCTCCCTCATGCCTGACGTTGGATAAGATGCGGTTTTTTTAGTGCTAAGACTTCTCAGGGAAAATATATTACCTCGATATTTTCTAAAGCTGGTTGCCTAAAGATAAATATCTACTCACTGAGTCATGGTGCAGGGCCAAATTTTGAATAATTTGCTGAGTTAGAGATCCATTAGAGTATATTTATTTTTTCTACCAAGGTTTGTCAATAGCCAAATTATTTCTTTGTAATAAAATAATGCGGCGGTAATGCTCATGAAATTCCCCCACATGACTCAATTACAGCAAATAGAGTCACAGGAGAGACAGACAAGCAATTCTCTGAAACTTGGTATAAATTTTGGCACATTTTTGAGGGAGCAAATGGAAAACTATTGAGGATGACATGCTTTTTCTGCACAGCATCATGTCCAAGAACGGTGAATGTAAAAGAGCCATTCTGCTCAGACCAAAAGTACACCTGACCTAATCCCTTGCCATCAGCTGGGCGCCAAGGAGGGAATATAAAATCAGGGCAAACATATGGTGATACTTCCCTAAGTAGTCTCCTAATCTCCAACAATTTGTGGTTCAGGGATTTGCAGAGCTAGAGGTGGTTTCTAGGCTGGTGTTCCTCAGTGAATTTCTCTTCTCTGAACCTTGCCTTTGAACTCACATACAATTTTATCATCCACAACATCCTGTGGTAAGGAGGTTCACATTTTAATTACATGTTATGTAAAGAATCACCGTATTTTGAAACTGCCACGTGTTAGCTTTGCTTGATGACCTCTGGTTTTTGTATTAGAAGAAGCAATGAACAGTTATTTGCTGAGCTCCTCTCTCCCTAACACTCACAATTTAATAGATCGCTATCTCAGCTGCCTCTTCTTTAGGTTGAGGAGTTCTAGTCTATTTAGTCATTCCTTTCACTAAAGCTATTTCATGCCTTTAATCATCCTGGCTGTCCTTCCTAAACCTTTTTGAGTTCTACTATATCCTTTTACAGATTATGGGACTCCAAAACTACACACAAAATTCAGGTGAACTGAAGTTCACTGTTCTGTTGTCTAGTCCTTTTCTAAGAATTCCTAGCAGGCAATTCGCTTTTTGTACTTCTGCTGAGCACTGAACTGAGTATTTTATAGTTGTAGAGTTCTAAGAACAAAATTCTTCTTCCAGAATAATACTGAGCTCAGACTGTATCATTTTATACATGAAGTCTGGAGTCACACACACACCGTGTTCTTCACTTTGAATTTATTTATATTTAATTTTATCTTCAATTTTGACACTACGTCACTGAATCCTGTGAAGTCCTTTTGCTGCTCTTCGCAGCAGGTTGTATCTTCACTACTGTTAATAATTCAGTATCATTAGCAAATGCTGGCAGCTCACTATTTGCTCCTTTGCCAGGCTACTTGTAAGTATAGATTTGCTATGCTTATAATTTCCATTGGTGACCTCCATGACGATTGACCATTTACTCTTACTCTGTTTCTTACCTTTTAATGAATTAGTTATCTATGAAAGGGAAGCTTTCCTCTTATCCTGTGGCAGCTTAGCTTCTTTAAGACATTTTGGTGGGAGACTTTCCAAAAAAAAGGTCTTCAGTGGTCAAACTTTCATCAGTAGCAGCTGGGTATCTATTACTGACATGATTGCCGACATCAAAGAATTTGGAGTTTTGAGACATGACTTGCCTTTACATAAATCCTGCTGACTCTCCCCCAATACAACGTTATTTGTGTGTATGTTCACATTTTAAAAAAAATATAATTTCTACTAATTTCACTGGTACAGAGGCTGGACTTACAAGGCTATAGTTCTTCAAGGTCTCTCCAGACTGTTTTGAAAACTGACTTAAATTTTCCATGTTCCTGTCCTCAGGTGCTAAGGTCATTCTAAATAAGAGGTTATACATCACAGTGTGTATTTCAGATGTTTTATGCTTGACTACCTCTAGAAATCTTGAATTAATTTTACCTAGTGTTGGTCATATATTACTGTTTATCTATCTCTAGTATAATCTCTCTAACTGATACTTCAGCACTTACCAGTGTAAACTAAGAAACATCTGCATTATCTCCTATCTTGGTCAGTTGGTCAGAAGGAGATTTTTAAAGAGATTGACATGCCTATCTGCTTTTTGTAAAGCTTTCTTTATATATTTTTGCTTGTCTTTGTGCCTCTCTCCTTCCATTACAGAAACCATCTGAGCATCTGAGATCTTTCTGTTAACTGGCCAGTAATAATGTGATACAGGAGCTAGACATTTACAGTGCAAATTATTCCATTTATCTTCAAACAGCTTACCTTTACATGGCTAATTTAAGCTAATTAGGGAGGCTTCTTTTATAGTTAATTGATAGGGATAGGCACTGACATTTGATTCTTCATGCTTATCTTAGACATCTCCCATCAATGGGATTACTCAACCTTTGGGTGCCCATGTCTTTATACTAACTACAGAGCAAGTCCAGATGAGCATGTGGGACATATAAATTCTACATTATTAAGTCATGAAAGCTGAAGTGCACCTCCAAGACACTACATCCAGTTACTGAACAATTGACTGTTCCTGATTTTTGTTCTAAATTTTCCTTATGGTGTTCTTTCCTTGGCAGGCTCTTTGGTTCTGAAGAACCATAAAAGGCAGACCTGCATTTGAAGACAGAAAGCCTAGGGCTGCCTGACTATTCAGTTAGCTCTTCCTGGAGGGCACTGGATGGAAGTGGGAGAAAAGTGAGAAAAAAAAGTCTGAGAGAGTAGGAGAAAAGTCTGACCTGATGAGCTGAGTTCAAAACAGAATGTTGCCAGGTGGTCCATATACAGTAAAGGGAAGGCTCAGGAGGACTCTGAAGATGAATGGCGAAAAAGTATCTCGGTAAAGAGATGTGATGTGGAATAGTTTGGAATGACTTCAAGGAAAAAAAAAAAATCTTAAATTCAGTTCTCGGTCAGGACCTCCAATTAAAGATTTTTGAATGTCATTCCAAAAGGAGATACTATTACTGACTAGGTGGAGTTGATGAGGAGAGAGTAACTGATAACCTGCAAAGGCTGAGGCTGATTTACAGCAGTTCCTTAAGGGTGGAGATGTGTTGTTATGAACTAATTCTTGATTTTTTGTGTCCATGAATATGGTATATTTGCATTGTTTCTGCACTCAGTGTATGTCCAAAGCCTGTAAGATTTCAGGGAAATTGCACAGCTGGTACAGTAGGAAAAAGCCACCTTATGAGGGCAGATTATCCATTACACTACACAACACAACACAACAGTGGTCTCGATGTGGGCTCAGCTTCTGAAAGTAGCAATATCAAAGTCAGATTAACCAGCACGTGGGAATAGACTTGGCACAAACTACATCAGCCCAGCACAGCTACTCCGTGTTCTTTTTTTCTAGTGCAGTCCCATGGGTGGGGACGGAGCAGGGAACTGGAGGACTTATGGCACTCTGGGCCACTGAACAGCATCTGCTGGTGGCTGTGCGAAATCAGTCCATATTACAGCAGCTCTGGGACTGCTCCAAGTGTGTGGAAGGGGTCATTATTCCCATGCTTCAAGTAATGTCTCTCATTAGGTTGAGGAGCAAATCTCTGACAGATAGTTTTTGTGGTTTATCTTCACGGAATTTTGTTCTCAAGCAATTATGTCGTATCATTTGTTATCCCCCTCACCCCAATATTTTTCTCAATATTTCTTAAACTGTAATCATCACTAGAGAATTAAATCCTAGAGCTATTCCTGTAGCATCAAAGTGTCTGCCTGAAATAGAAAACTGTGTTGGAGCTGGTTTAAGGAAAAAAAAAAATCATTAACTACATAGGACATTCTAAACTTCTACTGAGATATTTAACCTCTTTAACTGCAAAAATAACCTAGTTGCATTAAATAGGTGCCTTTATTTCTTATTTCTAAAACAGGTCAAGAAGCATGACCAGGGGAATCTTTTCATGTGTAGTTCCATCACAGCAATATAAATTCTCATTTATCAGTGCCATGGTAATATGAAAACCTTTGGTTTTGATCGTTTTCAAAAGATGACAAAAAATGACTCTTCAAAGTCCTCTCCAGAAGGTGCTACTTTAGTCAAAATGCTACTACTGAACTTACTCACATAGAGATGAATTCTGTTCATGTGGCCACCATAGAGAACCTGACTGCCATCAGTGGTCATTTTATCTGAAGGCATAATTTAATGCCTAATAGGTTACCTTATGAATATAAAAGACATTCTTAGTCCTCAACCATGTCATCATTAATGTTTATACATATTTCGTGACACACTATGTACCAATATAATTATAGATTCTACTTCTAGGGTGCTCTTAAAAAGGGTCATAAAAGCTCTTTGCTCACTCTGTCTCTCAGTTCCATACTGTTGGCAGCAGATGGGATTGGGAACTATTCCTATGGAGCTGAGGCATTTTTTTCACCTTTGATTTAGGGTCCTATTTAGGATGGATATACTCACAGTGAATGTCTGCTTTGCAGATTGCAGTGCAGTGATATGGGAACCTGCTTACCAAGGGGTAGTTAGTACTGCATTAGTGATGCACCTGCAGGGCAAAAGAGCTTTATTTTAAGTTTTCAAAGGCTGTCTTGGACTTAAGTGATAACTGACTGTGTCAAGGCATCATGTCTTGTAGTACAGCAATGCACTTTATAACTGTGGAATAGTGAAGTGATTGATAAAAATCAGCACTGGCCGGAAGCAGGTCTTCCCTGATGCTCATGAACACCTTTTTTTCTCATCTCCTTTAAGAGTGTTTATTTATAAAGAAGCTCCACCAAGTCCTGTGTGTAAAGTCATATAATTTTACAAATGTTCTGCACAACATGTAGCTTATTTTTTGCATTTAACCAGTAGCATCTAACACTGAACACTGGGAAGAGTACAACACTTCCGAGAAGATTTGTGAAGGTGGAGAAACAGTAACAGTAAAAACATGGTGGAGGTTCTCATTTTTGGATCCACACAAAGGAGAATCTTTCATGAATCCATCCAAAATTCTACCAGCAAATGTGATCAGAGCTGCACTTTGCTCTTGAAATAAGCAAAAGCACTATGTGACTATTTACAACAGAGCTTTGGTTTGCAGGCAAATATATTTGTACTATGGGAAAAAAAAAACCAAATCACAGTTATGGTAATGAAATTATCAGATGGAAAGGTCCAATTGATTTTGACTCTTAGTATTTCTCTATGTAGGAAAAGAAAACAACAAACCAGTTCTTAACCTGGGTATTCACAAACATAAAAACAAAATTACAGAGGAGGAAAAGGCACAGCAGAACCATGAAGCTGTGGCTGCATCTTAATTCTGCAAATCGTGCAGACTTTACTTTCTAGTCCTGCTTTCTCAACTCAAAAAACAGAACAGGCATGTGTGTGTTCCTCTGTGTGTGTGTCAAACAAACAAGATAATTTCATGCATTAGAAAATATGACAAGTACAATTTACGAATGCTTGATCAGAGTGAAGCAAAGCCATGAGTCAGCAATGCCACAGTTAACAAGTGAAAAATTATTCCATCCCATTCCATGTTTCGTACATGGAGAGATGAGGCTGTTAGACTGAGGCAGGAGGTTGTGCAGCCACTCCCCCATCGCACAAATACACGTAGCAAAAGGGTGGAGGCCAGGAGGTTACAGATCCCCAAGGCTTCCCCATAAATCCACCTCTGCTCAACATTTTACATAATGATATAACGCCTTATATTATTATAAGCAGTGACATCATAATAAAATACCAGAGTGCTACTGAAGTGGCAAGGAACACCTAAGATACATTTCTGTACTTGTAATTCAGTTCCTGTATTTTTTAATTATAGATAAGAATTTAGAGTGAAAATAATTATCCATTCCGTAAATACTGTTGTAATGGATCCCTGGCATATAATTAGGAGGCCTTTAATTTTAATTTTGTATCCTGAACAACTATTTCTAGAGGTATTCCATATTCTACATTCTGCATTCTATACCTGTAAAGCTCTAAGCTTCTATTTTTGGGGAAACTGAAGATGCTGCATGGTTTGCAAATTTAAGAACTTAGCTTTTATAACAATGCATACAAATAACATGGCTGTGTTGAATATATTGCAAAGCATTTTCCTTCCTCCTAATCGCGATCTGTTTTAGTCCTGCTGTCGGTGTTCCTTTGCCCATTGCAAGCTGGATGGAGCATCTTCTTTCTAAAGTGCCTGATACCTAAAGAGGGAACCTACCATTGCTGCATCCAGCATTTTCTAGAAACTGATCTCACAGATGGTAGGAAAATAGGTAGCCTATAATCTCACTGATAATGTCAAAATGCACAACTGGATGTACAACCTTTCAGCCTACAGTAACGATTAAAATCACTGGCACATGGCTAGGTGAGGATAGCCTTTCTGAAGAGGTAACTGGATTTCTCAATTCTCGTAAATACAGACACTCACGTCTTTAAAAGTACAACAATAACTGGCACCTTTTTGGCAGACTCAGCAGGCAGGTCAAAGATTGTCTCAGCATGTAGGATGAACTAATGTTTCTCTCTCCAGAGTGGGTCCTTCTAGAAAAGGCTTAAGGCAGATTGGTGGGGCATTCAAAGGAAAGCTGGAGGGGGGGTGAAGACTTTTGTTTATATGAACATTTTTCAGATTTAGATCTAGAAACATTTACGTGTTTTAATGTTTTAATCTTGTATGCAAGACTCTATCCTTCCCTGTCCATTCCTGATGTGTCTGGTCTTCTCTGTAGCCCACCACACATATCCTAAGCTGTCTTCCCCCATTTTGCTCCATACTCCCACTCTGTCCTCTTTGCAGGACACTGTACATCCCCATGCCTGCCTTTAGGCCTTTATCCCCAATGCCTTCTCTTCTACTCATGCTCCTAACCCCAAGTCCTTTTCTCACTCTTCCTACCAAACTTCTGAGTTTCTCTCCTTCATCCCTTATCCACCAGATTTAACTTTTGTGCTTGCTTTCTCTGAAACCCAAATGAATTGCAGAAGGCCCTATTCTATGTCAAGAAATACTTTTTGAATATCAGACACAATTTTATTGCACATAATTTAGGAAGCACTATGTGACTTCTACTTCTTGCTGCAATAGGGTACAAAGTGATCACTTTGCTTCTGTCTCCTCATGCTCATAGGAAAGTAACAAAATGTGCCCTAGTGCTGCATCAAGTTGGCATTGGCAGTTTATAGGGCTTCTGCATTCAAGTCTTCTTGTTTGGTCATGCAAACACATCTGTTGTAACAAAACAATTCACTCTGAAGAGATTCATTAGCTATTTGTAACGAGCCTGCAAGCATTCAGTGCTACATGAATAAGGGTAAAAAAGTGAATAAATCAAATCATAGAACCATAGAATATCTTGAACTGAAAACACTAGGATCATCGCAGTCCAACTCCTGGTCCTGCGCAGGACAGCCCCAAGATTCATACCTTGTGCCTGCGAGTGTTGTCCAAATGCTTCCTGAACTCTGTCAGCCTTGGTGCTGTGACCACTTCCCTGGGGAGCCTGTTCCAGTGCCCAGCCACCCTCTGGGTGAAAAACCTTTTCCTAATATCCATTCTAAACTTCCCCTAACAAAACTTCAGGCCATTCCTTTGGGTCCTGTCACTGGTCACCAGAGAGAAAAGATCAGTGCCTGCCCCTCTGCTTCCCCTCACAAGGAAGTTGTAACTGCAGTGAGGTCTCCCCTCAGTCTTCTCCAGCCTAAACAGATCAAGTGACCTCAGATGCTCCTCATAAGGCTTCCCCTCAAGGCCCTTCACCATCTTTGTTGCCCTCCTTTGGACACTCTAATAGTTTAATATTTTTCTTAGATTGTGGTGACCAAAACTGGACACAATAATTGAGGTGGGGCCACACCAGTACAGAGCAGAGCAGAGCGGGACAATTGCCTCCCTTGAGGAATGTGAGAAATGGTATCAAAAGCTTTAAAGCTTTACTGAAATACAGAAAGGTTATATCAACTGTCTTCCCTGGATCAAGCAGTTGGGTTACCTTGTCTAAAAAGGAAATCAATTTGACAAGCAGGACTTTCCCCTCATGAAGCTGTGCTGGCTGTGACCAGTGACTGTGTTGTCCTTCAGATGTTTGTCAATACCTCACAGAATAATCTTCTCCATAATTTTGCAGTCACTGAAGTGAGACTGACAGGCCTATGGTTTCCAGAGTCATTTTTCTTGCCTTTCTTGAAAACTGAGACAATGTTAGCCAGCTTCCAGTCAACCGGGACCTCTCCAGATTCCCGAGACAGTTCAAAAATTGAGAGGCCTCACAATGACACCAGCCAGCTCTCTGAATATTCTCAGATGAATCCCATCAGGCCCCATAGATTTGTTGGGAACCACCTCAAGGAGCAGATGTAACACAACTTCAGGGTCAACTTGGAGTTTGTCATTCCCACTGGAATGGTCTTCCAGCTCAGGGCACTGGGACCCCCCTAGGTCATCATCAGTGCTGAAGACAGAGACAAAGAATGCATTAAACAGCTCTGCCTTATCCGTGTTTGTGAGGTGACTATCCTCACGCTGTAACAGGCTGATATTATTTCTGCACTGTCTTTTGCCATTAATGTATTTTTAAAAACTCTTTTAATTATCCTCCCCAGTTCTGTCCAGCTTCAACTCCAATTCAGCTTTAGCCACACACATTTTCTCTCTACAATGGTGAGCAGCACCTCTGTATTTCTTTCATGTCACCTCACCTTGCTTCCACTGGGCATACACCTTCCTTTTTTGCTTTATCTCCAAAAGAAGATCCCTGCTCAGTCAAGCTGGCCTTTTGCCTTGTCTTCTTGACTTCCAACATTTTGGAATGACAAAGATTGAGACAGAAGGCATATAACTGATTTAAAATTCAGACTTCCTGAACCTCTGAAACAGCCACTGTCTCTGACAAACTCATAGTGGGAGGAACTCTCCATTTTCAGTGTCCTCAGGGGCATAACATGCTGACCTGAAAGGGCAAGAGAATGATTCTCTTCTCACTTTTCCTCCTGTTCTGAACCTACAACTGTAAATGCAGCCTGGCACAAGTGATTTGTCTTGCTGGCTTCTCACTGACAGATGTAATAGCAGCAGCTGCAACTTCCATGTGCCTGAATTAGTGAGCATTGTGCTTCCCATGATCCTCACAGACATTGCTTCATGCCTGGATGGCATTCACTCACCCAGAACCATGGTTTGCCATTCCCCAACAAATCTGTAGTTTTCTCTGCTTAGCCTACATTCAAATCATTCTAGTCACTCAAGAAAACATCTAAAAGGAAATAAACACCAATTAAGGCACAGCCACTTTAATGCAATAATGATCAGCTCTGAACATCCTTTCCTTGCTTTCTATCAGATAAATCTCCTGTATTTGAACATTTAATTTTGTACTTAGATTATGTCTTCTGAGATAAGCTTTAAGCATTACCATCTGTTATGCAGCAATCACACGATCCTATCACTTTGATTCAGCTGAATACAAATCCCTTTGACAATAGGAAAACAGCAAAATAACACACATTTTTCCCAAAATTGCCACAACTGTGGATTTTTCAAGCACTACTTTATGGTGGAGCTAAAACACTCTTCTGCACACCTTCTCCCTGTGCCCCACACTGTCCACGCAGCATTCTGACACTGAAGGTTCCTGTTCTAGGAAGGTTGAGTCAGTGTTTCAGCTGCACTCAGCAGCCCCAAGGGCTGGCAGCTTAGCTGGGGCCCCATGCCTCTGCATGCCTGCTAGCACTTGGAAGCAAACCCTGAGTCAGAGGGAATACACCTTTCTCTTGCAGATGTAAGAGCACTATAGTTACACCTCTCAGCAATCTCCAAGGCATTCCTTCTGCATCTCTCCTCCGCAGGCAGCTGGCCCACAGCCACCACAAGTTGGCCATTGCCACAACAGATCTTCCCTGCTGGTTTCTAGCAGAAAGGCAACAGCAGAGTTTGTGCCCACTGGTGTGGCCATGTGTATCATGAAAACTCCAGTGAAAGGCTGGTGCATGCTATGGAAATATTGGAGCATTCATCCACTTGGAATAATTTCCCCACTGGAATGGACCTGTTTACTAGTGAGATGACCCTCTTCATACTCCAAGTGTAGAAGACTATATAAAATATTTTTCTTTAAGGTTTGAAAAAAAGCACAGTGTGCTATCAAAGTAACTTGCAGTTCCTGGTTTTGCCTATGCAGACAATGTATACAATCTGGATGAATCACTGAAAAAGGGTGCACTGTAAGCCTTTTCACTATGTCCATCTACACTCCTTCTCAACAAGCTGTTACAAACATTGTATCTTTCACAAGGTAATTTATCCTTATTTTCATCCACTGGGAAATTCTCAGAGGGCATGCTTCAGGTATAGTAGTTGTTGAACAAATGAACAGGTTAAACTGCTGCATATTGATATTTATAACTGATTGAAATTTAAGCTATTGATTTATTTTGAAGGAAAAATAAACCAATAAATCAATCAGTATAAATTCTAGCTGAATTTGGTATTATCTAAGGTAAGAGCAGCTCCCCTAAGACGACAGGCTGAAAAAGTTGAGGCTGTTCATCTTGGAGAAAAGAAGGACCTGTGGAGACTTTATAGCAACCTTCCAGTATCTGAAGGGTGTCTACAGGGAAGACAGGGAGAGACTTTCTGTCAGGAGCTGTAGTGATAGGACAAGGAATAACGTGTACAACTTGAAAGAGGGGAAATTTACGTTAGATATAAGAAGTAAATACTTTACTGCGAGGTTGGTGAGGCACTTGGAACAGGTTGCCCAGAGAAGCTGTGGATGCCCTAACCTTGGCAGTGTTCAAGGCCAGGTTGGATGGGCCACTGAGCACCCTGGTCTAGTGGAAGGTGTCCTGGCCCATGGTAGTCGGGGGTTGCACTAGATGATCCTTAAGGTCCTTTCCAAACCCAAATCCATGATTTTATATATAATTTACAGACAAATTCAAGATTTCATTTTCTCCTCTTACATGAATGCCATTGAAAATTCACTGAAAATTACTGGAACGTGAATTTATATATGAGAACTTAAAAGGTAAGAATAACAAAATGCTCAGATTTCAGTGGTGCAAAGATAGGAGTGCCTTGGACTATGCAGCATTTTTTTGTGTTCCAGAAGGGTTTTCTCCAAGTTTGTAAGCTTTTTCAATAGGTAATCTAAAAGCAGTTGTTGAATATCAATCTCTCATAAGCATGTTATCCTTTTTCTATCAAGCTAAAAGGGAAAGGGTGATTCATTTTAAGTGTACTGATGACAGAAGAGCTCTGAATAGCACTTTATCTGAAATACTCTATTTGAAAGGAACAAAGTGCAAGTTAAACAAACATTAACAATGAATGCATTTTTGTCAGGGGTGGTCCTCTTGGAAAATGTTAACCACATTAAAGTAGGCAGTTATTGAAATATGCAATTAATTTTAAGATGATAGAAGTTGAAACTGTCATTCACCTGAGCAGGTGGTGGAAGAACCTTCTCGCGTATCTGCTGATTGGGTCCCTGTACTCCAACACAGTTGTATCCAAGAGGTGTCTTGTTGGTGCATAAAAGGTTCCAAGACTTGCCTCAAGCTGTGCTGTGGAGTTCAAACACAACAGGCCATGAAACAAGTGAATCAGTTTCAATTACAACAGGTTGCTCATGTTTGCAGTCAGTCAAATTCCTCAAACACTGATGAAATGTGATGTTGTTGTAGGACAGATGAAATTAAAATATGACAGATTGTACAGACACAAATGTGCATATAAACTTTCACTTTGAGGCAGAGCTGACAATGACTTTGAGCAATAAAAGGTATCAAAAGGATAATGAAGTCTAAAACACATCAAGTTCTCACCAGCAGCCTACAACTAAAAGTGACTTATAAGAGTAATACAGTTTGAACAAGATTGTCCAGTAGTATGACAGATTGTACAGACACAAATGTGCATATAAACTTTCACTTTGAGGCAGAGCTGACAATGACTTTGAGCAATAAAAGGTATCAAAAGGATAATGAAGTCTAAAACACATCAAGTTCTCACCAGCAGCCTACAACTAAAAGTGACTTATAAGAGTAATACAGTTTGAACAAGATTGTCCAGTAGAGATGAACTTTCAATTAGCTCAAATCGTCTTTGTCCTCTTAGGCAAACAACAAGGGAGTTCGGTTTTTCAGGGATTATTGTGTTAGGTCAGCAGGTAACAGAACCCTCTTTGTGATGGCCTTGAGGTCTAAGGAACCTCCTTCAGCCCACAGTTCTTTAAAAATTTTAAATAAAAGGGTCTAAAAACCCTAAGGGTTTGATAGCATGTAGTGGTGGGAAACAGGATAACCTCCCTTGTAATCAATAAAATAAACCCCTTTTGTTACACAAGTTCTCTCTGCTTTAAATATTTTCTGACTGATGTACTCTGACAGATGTAGCTCAAGCTTTTAGGCATTTTCCTACAATTTTTTAATACAAAATTATAAATAATACAAGTAAATACACAGTACACTTCTGTGTCCCACACACTTAGCTGAAAGGAAATTTAATGATCAATAATATTTATGCTATGTGAACTTTACTTGAGAGTTAACAACATAGTACAAGGCCTTGTAGGCAGAATAGGGAGAGTTTACTATATATTTATTTGCTATATATTGTCATTGCTTTAAAAGGAAAATATAACATCTTGTCTCATTAGGCAAACAGCATCTCATTGATTTGCTGTTATTAATGTTTTTTTGAATTAGGCTATAGTTTATGTCTCATGCGGTCCCAAAGGAAGTCTCATCACATCAGTATGATGAATGGAGAAGCTTCCATTTATTGAACATTACACACTTTTTTTATACAGTTTCTTTCAGTTCAAACCTTAATGAATATTCATTTACTCAATAA